>JARHVA010004970.1:227500-240000 GCA_037957365.1 Torreya grandis
CATCTCCTTAGCTCAAACATGACTATCATGGCTCATGTTCATCTTAGCCTACATCTGAGTGTTCTCTTTGTCATCTCCTCTAGCTCACCTATGGGTTCAACCGAGATGGAAATAGTCTCTATTATCTCCTTCTCTTGACTCTATCAACATCATGTACTTGATGGTTGTTATTCATCTCACTAAAAATATGGTAATGGTACATCTAGTATCTCTACATCCACATCCCTATCCTCCTACTTAGCTCTTCATCATGCTCAACCAATCCATGGTCTCTCTCAACATGGTCTGAGTGTTGGTATCACTATCTGTGGCCCAGATCCTCTCCTCCCCCATGGCTCCCTCACATGCCAAACCCATTTCTCAGGCATTAGTATCGATGTTGTTGGATTAGGTAGGTCTATCTACCCTAGTACCCATGCCATTGAATGTGGCTCTCTCCACCAAAAATAGTGACCAACCACCTCTATCCTCACTATTTCTAGTATAATTATGTCCCAACTCACCCATGTAGTTGATATGTGCTCATATGGCTATCACACTATGTCTTCATATTTCACCAACTATAATTCTAGCACATGGGGCATGGCCTATGATACCTAGTCCTCTCTCCATCTCTGCACTCAAGGTTACCTATCATCAACCATACGGGGCAACCTAGCTGACTGGTATATAGGAAACCTATCATATATCTAAGATATAAATAATATAATTAGGACCATGATCCTCTATCCTTTGACTAACATCTTGTACATATTATGTGCTAACTAAAATTAGATGATAGATCTTAGATCATATAAAACTCACTCCTCTAAGATCATCTTGCACAAGGCTACCATGAATAGTGATACCTTACCTCTGACTTATGACATAGCACCTATTATGTCATAAGCCCTATCACAACCTTTTGAATGTATGGAACATGTGATGTATAGACATCAAACATGCTAACTCTCCTACTTAGTAATATCATCTTTGATCTTGTAGCCCACATGGTTAGGGCTCTCCTCTCGTTTAGGCTAGCTAATATCCATTTGGTCACTTATGCTCCTATTATAAGTAACCCTAGGATGGCATAGATACTCTCTAGCATGATAACCACCTCTAATGTATCCTCATCCACCTCACATATAAATGTGTTAGTCAATCATTCCTAGCAATCGAGTAACATGACTAATAAATCATCACTAAGAGGGATCTAACACATATCATTTATCCCACCTAGACCTATAGATCCTAGTCTATCCTTATCTCCATTTGATAACCCATCTAACAAATCAATTAACCATGTCATATCCACTGTTTCATCCCTACACCCAAGAAATAACAAAGGATGTATTAGTTCTTTCATGTCATGTATAATCACCATATATTATTTTTAATCAAAAACTTAAAAAAAATCCTAAATTACTTGATTTTAGTCATTTTAACCTAATTTCAGCCTACTCAGTCCTTATTAACCTTACTTGGTCATTTCAAGCCATTTTATCCCTATTTTAGCCTTTTGTATACTTTTCATATCATTCTAGCTCTTTGGTCAAACTAGTTTGACCAAAATTTTCTTATCTTTTTTCTTGGTTAACTAAAAAATATAAGTCAACCCCCTTCTCTTCTCCTTCTTAGTGTTGAGTTTCAATACTAGACCTTTAAAACTACCTAGAAACTCCAAACTAGGCCATCATTTTATAGAATGTACAAGGTCAATCCATACCAACTAGGTTGGCACTATGGATTTTTCTCATTTCCAACCCACTAGGTTGATTGGGTTAACCCAATATTTTTAAGTACCAACCCCTTGTATTTGCCCAAAAATTTGCAATTTTCTTACTTTCTTCCTAAATCCTCTAAAAACCCATTTTCCATCTCCCTATTTGCTAGCCCTAAAAACTAATTTTGTTTCATTTTGACATATAAAATGCTTCAAATCAAATTTTAATAAAACTACACTTAATTCACTAAAAATTTCAAAAACTATTTTGAGATTCATAGTTACATACCTATAGTGCATCTACTACCACCTCTGGAGCTCCTCCTCACCTAGCATGTCATCTCCTTGCCATCCTACCTCATTTTTATCTCTAGATCTCTTTTTCACCTCTCTCACAAATCAAAATAACAAATGAATTATATTTTTCCCTATTTAAAAACACTTTTCAAATTTCAAATCTTTCAATTATTTTTTAGCAAATTCCTTATTTTGTTTATATCTTTGTCTCTACTCATCTATTTTGAAAACCATAAAATACGCTAGATTCATGATGATGTAGATAATATTTTCCACTACCATTTTCTTATATTCTAAAAAAAATATTGTTGGCTATTTTTTCACTAACTTCTATAGGTTTGTCTAGTGTTGTCTATAATGGACACCTTCACATTTCTTATAGTCTACTTATTTATCTACGACACTAAGGTAAGTTAAATGTATGTGTTTTTCAATTCAATCCTTTTATTTATCTTATTTTTTACTTATTATACTTTACTTATCATCAATATTATGTGTTATCATGTTCTATCCTAAAGCACCATACCGTTTTGCACTTACATGACGTGTGATGAGCTTTGAGTGGGGCATATGTATACATATGTACACATTTTATCTTATAAGAACCTATTGAGTCTCAATCTCTCTAAGTGCATGCCTTAAGGGGTATATCACGAAAGGGGTGGGTAGACCATTAGTGCTTCATAAGATTATTATCCTTTTTTCCACTTGCCATCTACACATGTGTCTCCTAAAACTATTTACCCTAAACTTATTCTTCTCATTCCTACCCATTCCTCTTAGTTGTCATGCCTTATCCATCCTTTTCTTTCCTTAAATACCTTTTGTTTAGTTAGTTGTACTAGGTCAACTGGGTCATCCTAATATAGTTTAGGGGTATTTAAAACTTTCTTAGCTTGTTAGCCTTTCAGTTAACCTAACTCAAACCTAGAGAATTATCCCCAAAAACACACTGGGTTGATTGGGTCGACCTTGCATAACTGATGTTTTTAGGAGGATTTAGGGTAAGATCTACCTATATATATATATATAAGTTCATTTCTCACCATTTTATAAGAGAAGAATTAAAAGTGAAGAAGTGCAAACAAGCATCTGCTTATTGACCATTCTACTTAAGGAATAAAGCTTAGGGTTCCATACTTTTTTGAAGATATAGATCTTTGCTTTTGGAGAAGTCTTTAGGATGCTTAGATAGTTTATATATCCTAGAGATGGTTTATTTTTTTTATCCTTACATACCAAAACAATCTCTTGCAAAGTACCTTAGAGAAGGGAGAGATTGAGGCTTGGCAGGTTCATCTTCAAAGGTAAGTATTCCTAACTTTATTTTTCCTTTGTAATAGTAGTTAGATAATGCATTTGTATTCTTATCCCATGGATTATGGTTTTGTATACATTGATGTGAGTATATGTCTTCTAATAAATGATTAGTTTAGGTTTTTTATTATTTTTAATCACCACTTTATGCCATAAGCTTTTGTGTGCACTAGATTAGAAATACTTTCTTGTTATTAGAATAGGATTATTTAAACCTTAGGATTAAATTAGGGTTTTTGTGTGATTATTTTAGACTATAGGTCTTAGAACCCTTCCTATCATGAAATGTTGTGACAAGTGATCCCCCAATTGGGTCTAGTAGATCCCCATATTGGTCATGATCCTATATAACAAGTGTATCCTAATCAGAAGCATAGGTATGCTCTATCTTCTCAAATCTAAGATTGATTTATAGACATGATGCATTTTTTATTGTATACAAAAACTTCTCATTCATCAATATCTCTCAGGACTATGATATATCTAATTCCTTTAGGATATTTACCAGTCTGACAAGTTTCACATGGTAGCTTCTCATTCATCAAGTTTTTCTTGGGCTCCAATAATTCTAACACCTCCCAAAGATTGACAAATTTTATAAGTTCCACATGGCATCTTCTCATTTTTTTGACTCTTTTAAGACTTATAAAAATTTATCTAGTCATAAAATGGTCACATGATCAAATGAAAGCTTTTAGCTACTAGTGAAGCTCCATGAAATTCCAAATAGGACTCTAGGGTGACATCCTCCTTGGAAAATTTACATAATTTTAACTCCATGAAACAACACAGTTAGCATGAAATATTCTAAGTATGATAAAAACTTCATATTGAAACATGGAAGGTATAAATAGTTATATACATTGGCCACTATAAGGATCTCTATGATGACCATTCACATGCTATGAATTTTGCATAATACTTAGCTAATCAAGGTGAAACAAGGGTTATACGTTTTACATAGTTTGGGATCAAGTGCAAGAAGATTTGATTTTTGGGAAACTTTTGAGTTAAGATTTTTTATAGGTTTCCCATTTTCTTCTATGAAAATGGGGCCATATTGGCCACAACACAACTATGACTTGTGACATTGGATATGTAATCAAAATTTAGCTTAGGGATATTGGGGTTGTATGTATTCATAATTGGGAGAGATAGGGACTTTTTTCTCAATTTGTAATTATAATTTTAGTGATTTTAAATATTCAAGCCTCTTGTGTGAAAAATGAATTGAAAATGTAGTAAGAAGGCTTGCTAAACATGTAGTACGACCCATTACTTGAATGTAAATTTTAACAACTAGATGTTATTTGGTAGGAGTGTGTGGCCAATGGAATTAGATAGGACTAATGAGAAGGATAGAATAAATAACATGTTGTTATCTAATGAGTAAATATAGATAAAATATGAATATGGATCATTCATGGGATAAGCTTTAACTATTTTGAATGAGTAATAGGTACATTTTGAGATAATTATTTGCTTTTAGGAATGGGTCATCTACATGTAAAATAAAGGAAGAATGGTTGAAAGACTATGGAATGAGGTATGATCTAAGTGAAAATAAAGGGTAGTGTTGACCATTTTTAGCCCAATAGGCCAAAAATTGGTCCCCTTTTGTCCCTACTATTCTAGGCCATTTCATTTTTTAATTTTGCATGAATCTGTTCATTTTTACAGACTCTGCAAAATTTCTACAGACTCTACAGGTCTAAATCTACAGACTCTATAGGTTAGTCCTTTCGTGCATGAAGGATTAGTTTAGAGAGTGTTGGGTTTTACAAGGCTTCTTCAGGCTCTTGTCTGAAGAAAATCATGAAGAAGGTTAGCATCGTTGAACCATTGAACCCAGTTCAATGCCTTGGTTTAATGCCTGGTTCAATTGGTAGTTTAATCGCTCCATTTCAAGCCTAGTTCATCACTTCAAGTACATCACTTCATTTTCCAGGCTTGTTTCAACACCTTTGGTTTAGTGGCTTTGGTTCAACCTGGGTTTAATGTTTAAAATTCATCGACAAAGTTTAAGGCCTTGGTTCAACGGTTGAAGTTCAATGCATTTTAGTTCATCAACACATAACTTTGAACCATTAAACTAGTTCAATGGATTGGTTCAATCATTTGGTTCAACAATTGGGTTCAATAATTAGTTCAAAGGCTTGGTTCAATAGGCTCGGTGCGTAGTGGTTGAACCAGTGAACTAATTGAATCGTTGAACCAATTTTGGTTCAATGAGTTGGTTCAACGGCTTGGTTCAAGGGTGTGCCCTACAGTCAGAGGGCAGCCAAGGGTACAAAAGCCCTTGTGGAGGGCAAAGAAAATTTCAAAGAGCCCGATAGAGAAGACAAAGAGTGGCCAATTCTTGCAGACTTTTGTCCGTAGGAAAAAGGCCAAAAATAGAAAACCTGTGAGAAAAAGCTTGAAACAAAAGCCTGTGAAGCAAAAAAGCCATAGAAAAGGACCTGATGACTTTTTCCAAGGATGGCAACATCTCAAAAGCCATCAAATTTAAGCAAACAAACTAGTCATTGGGTGATGGCCGCATGAACATCAAATTTAACACGTTGAAGTAGTCATTTGTTTTGAACTGTTTGAGTGCCAAATCATGAAAAGAACCCAAAGAACACAGCGACCTACCAGAAGATCACCCTAGAGGGCTGAAAGAGTAGGAAGAAGACAAGGAGTAGAAAATAAAAAGCATCCAAGTGGCAAAGGGAAGGTGAGTTATTGCTAGATGAATGACATAGCCTATTTTCTCTAGTTGGCATTTATGAGGGGACAAACCACAGTATATTTGCAGAAAAGAGGCACAGCCATGTTTTTAACATTAATGCTTGAATGCCAAAGTCAAATTTGGTGATTGTATAACATGGTTCCAGCAGGCCTCTTCTCAAGAATGACATTAGTAACAGTGGTTTTCCTCCTCCCAAGATTTAGAGCATGCATGGGCCACTTGCAGAAAAGAGTGCCAAAATCTTTCCCAAGAAGCACCAAGATTTTCTTCCTCTTCCTACATATTGTAAATTTATCTTTGGAATAAGGATCCAACTCTCAGCCTTAAGGCAAAACTCTGCCCAAAAATATCTCGAGCTTGTAAGGCAGAGCTGCTAGAATTTTACCTTGAATTGAAACATATCATTTTTACCTCCATTATGAGTTTTGCATCTTTAGTATGTGTCTATGCCTTGATTCTATATTAAGTCATTTTCATAATGCTTCTGTAGAATGATTTTAGCATGTCTAGTGCATTTTTGAGTTTTCCTTTTACAGGTCTATCAGAAGTGTCCCTAGAGGAGTATAAGTGAAGTGGATAGGTTGTTGCAATGTGTCTCAAAATGCCTCTAGTAGTTATTCCCTCCTTGTATCTCCACGGACCCCTGACCCACTGATGCAGAAGGTTCTTTCATGATGGATGAAGTGTATAGGCACTTTTTTTGGTGAAAAGTGTATGTTTGGGCTTGAGTGGGTCACATTTTTTAGTGTATCACATTTTCTTCTTTTAGGCTTAGGATTTTTTTCAGCATCTCCTTCTCCCTTTTCATCCCCCCTTTTTACATTGTATTTATTAGCAGTAGGAGAAACCAAGGCCTAAAAGATACATCAAAGGGAGCTAGCCCTTATCTAAACTCTCCCCTCCAGCTTCACTGGTCCCATAGGTGAGAGGGGAGTTTCCATTGTTATGTGAAGAAGGCAGGAGCCCAGCCTCCTACCAAGGGTGCAATCTTCTATGTCAATAGTTTTTGGCATGCCCAGTGGGACCAACTAGGACAAGTTGTGTCTAAAGAGTTGAAGAATTTTTGGTGTGTTCTTCAATTGACTAGCCTTTAGAGGCTTTGCATCAAACACTAATGGTGACTCTAAGTTGAATTAGCTAGTTAAGCAACCCTGGTGCCATTAAGAAATCACTTTTGTATGTATAATCCCTCTACACAAAATCATGGGCCTTATATTCCTTCATATTACCATGATCAAGCTCAGCCTTCTTATGGCATCTCCCCAAGTAGCCCTCCTAGTTGCCCTTCAACCAAAAGGGAAAATTCCAATTCTGAGATCTTTCACCATGATGGCAACCTCCTGACCTGGGGGAAAATAGTGGAATCATGGGGTAGGAAAGAGGAGAAGAAAGGTTTTGCTCAAAACCTTAAAGAAGATAAAGTTGCTCCTACCCATGATTCTTATAATCTCTAAGAAAGGCTCTTCTAAGAAGATCTATCCAAGAGAATTACAAAGTTGGAATCCAAAGAGAGATTCCTCAGCTAGTGTGTGATGGATGGTTCAGACCCAATGACACATTCCATGTCTGAACACACCCCACTTACACATTTGTAAGAGAGATATTAGGCCACACTTGATATAGATGAAATGCTGGCCAAGTGGAAGGAGGAGAATCATTCGAATCTAGCTCAAGCATTGCCTTCTTTTCCACATGGTTTTTCCACTTCACCCCTTCTCAAGGAGGAACCTATTTTGCAAGAGGCAAGTGAGGAGCAAAAGATCCAATCTACATTTTTCTAGGGAGCTGTCATGAGTGATAATGAAGAAGAAATCATCATTGAGGCTTTTTGTGAAGGCATCATTAGCAATGGAGAAGACTCAGGTCATGCATACATGTAGATGTTCTAGCAATACAAGGAGGAACAAAAGCATAGTGATCTCTCTTCCACCTTGTTCGATGGACTTCCTTGTTGCTTCAATGAGGAGGATGACTATACTGAAGAGCTTGAGTTGGAGGAGGAAAAGGAGAGGTATATCTTCTTGGAGGAAGGCCTTGAAGAAGAGAGTTTTGAATAAAGAGGTGATGTTCTGTGGGATGAGCAATCATTTTGTGAGTCCATTTCAGACATCATCATAGTCACCATTCTTCAAGAAGGCCAAGAGGAAGCAGAGGATGAGTCTGATAGGGTCTTTAATGAGGCAGAAGGAAATAGGTCAGACCATGCGGCATTATAGAGGGACTATGTAGATCAAAGGGCTTATGGTGATGAGCCAGTAGCCATTGATTTCTTGGTGAAGAGCACCAACATGAAGAACCAGCATTCAACAAGCTTCTAAGAACAAATAGAGTACACATATGTTGGGAGCATGTTTTAATATGATTTACTCAGATATTAGCCAATGCAAGTGACAGGCAAGGGGAGCAGGTCACCAACTCTCCTTTTTATTTAGCTACTTGCCTACCACCATAAATCTTCTTTCTTGGAAGGGGACTTAAGAAACTTTCCCTTTGATCTAGGAGGGAAGCTCCTGGTTAGTTATACATAGTAGTTTACTTTCAATTTCTTTCGTATTTTCCCTAAGTGAAATTTGCATGGTAGTGTTTTTTAGCCTTGTGTGTTTCCCTTTGCATGTGGGGTAAGAAGCTTCATGTTTTGATTCTTAGATCTTTTAGGCCTATCACTAACTTTCTTCAAAGTTGCATCTAACTCCATGCCCAATAGACTACAAGGCAATTGGTCTTTAAGCATAACAGGCATGCTTCCCCTAGGAGTTGCTAATTTGTTAACCATTTTTTGCCCAATAGGCCAAAAATTTGTCCCCTTCTATCTCTGCTATTTTAGGTCATTTCATTTTTTAATTTTGCATGAATTAGTTCATTTCTACGGACTCTAAAATATTTCTACAGACTCTATAGGTCTAAATCTATAGACGCTATAGGTTAGTCCTTTGGCGCATGAAGGATCAGTTCAGAGACTATTGGGTTTTACAAGGCTTCTTCGAACTCTTGTTTGAAGAAAATCATGAAGAAGGTTGGCATTGTTAAACCATTAAACTCAGTTCAATGCCTTACTTCAATGCCTAGTTTAATTGGTAGTTTAATCACTCCATTTCAAGCCTAGTTCATTGCGTCAAGTCCATCGCTTCATTTTCTAGGCTTGGTTCAACACCTTTGGTTCAGTGGCTTTGGTTCAATGTGGGTTCAATGTTTAAAATTCATCGGCAAAGCTCAAGGCCTTGGCTTAGTAGTTGAAGTTCAACACATTTTGGTTCATCAGTGCACAACTTTGAACTGTTAAACTAGTTTATTGGATTGGTTCATTCATTTGGTTCAAGACTTCGGTTCAAAGGCTTGGTCCAATGGGCTTGGCATGCAGTAGTTGAACCATTGAACTGATTGAACTATTGAACCAATTTTGGTTCAATAGGTTGGTTCAATGGCTTGGTTTAAGGGTGTGCCCTATAGCTAGAGTGCAATCAAGGGTCCAAAAGCCCTTGTAGAGGGCAGAGAATGTTTCAAAGAGCCCAATAGAGAAGACAAAGAGTGGCCAATTCTTGTAGACTTTTGTCTATGGGAAAAAGGCTTGAAATAGAAATCTTGTAGGAAAAAAGCTTGAAACAAAAGCCCGTGAAGCAAAAAAGCCACAGAAAAGGACCTGATGACTTTTTTTGAGGATGGTGAGATCCTGAAAGCCATCAAATTTAAGTAGATGAACTAGCCATTGGGTGACGACTGTGTGAATGTCAAATTTAACACAGTGAAGTAACCATTTGTTTGAAACTGTCTAAGTGCCAAATCATGAAAAGAACCCAAGGAACGTAGCGACTTGCCAGAAGATCACCCTTGAGGGCTAAAAGAGTAGGAAGAAGACAAGGATCAAAAAAGACAAAGCATCCAAGTGGCAAAGGGAAGGTGAGTTATTGCTAGATGAACGATGTAGCCTATTTTCTCTAGTTAGCATTTATGAGGGGACAAACCACAGTCTATTTGTAGAAAAAAGGCCTGGCCATGTTTTTAACATTAATTCTTGAATGCCAAAGTCAAATTTGGTGATTGTATAGCATGGTTCTAGTAGGCCTCTTCTCAAGAATGACATCAGTAACAGTGGTTTTCCTCTTCCTAAGATTCAGAGCGTGCATGGGCCACTTGTAGAAAAGAGCACCAAAATCTTTCCCAAAAAGCACCAAGATTCTCTTCCTCTCCCTATATATTGTAAATTTCTCTTTGGAAAAAGGATCTGACTCTTAGCCTTAAGGTAGAACTCTACCAAAAAATCTCCCAGGCTTGTAAGGTAGAGCTACCAAAATTTTACCTTGAATTGAAACATAGCAATTTTACCTCCATTATGAGTTTTGCATCTTTAGTATGTGTCTATGCCTTGATTCTATATTAAGTCATTTTCTTAATGCTTCTGTAGAATTATTTTAGCACATCTGGTGCATTTTTGAGTTTTCCTTTTATAGGTTTGTCAGAAGAGTCCCTAGAGGAGTGTAGGTGAAGTGGATAGGCTACTGTAGTGTGTCTCAAAATGCCTCTAGTAGTTATTCCCTCCTTGTATCTCCATGGACCCCTGACCCACTAATGCAGAAGGTTCTCTCATGATAGATGAAGTATATAGGCACTTATTCTGGTGAAAAGTGTATGTTTGGGCCTAAGTGGGTCACATTTTTTGGTGTAGCACCTTTTCTTTTTTTAGGCTTAGGCTTTGTTTTTAGCATCTCCTTCTCCCTTTTCATCCCCCCCTTTTTACATTTTATTTGTTAGTATTAGGAGAAACTAGGGCCTAAAAGATACATCAGAGGTAGCTAGCCCTTATCTAGAGACTCTCCCTTCCAACTTCACCAATCCCACAAGTGAGAGGGGAGTTTCCATTGTTGTGTGAAGAAGGTAGGAGCCCGGCCTCCTGCCAAGGGTGCAATCTTCTGCATCAACAGATAGTCACAAGTAAAATATTTTAGATTAAATGTTCATTTATGTTTCTAATTATACCCTCCTTTTAATCTAGTAATGCAAAAAGTTAAATTAATTGACTAAAATGAAGAGTGCATACCTAAAATTACTTATGAATAACATTATTGAATGTAGGACATAACATTAAATTGTGACTCATGTATAAACTTGAAATAAAACATGTATAAAATAAATCCTTACTTAAGACAAAAATAAAGAAGTAAAGACAATAAAATGTGTATATCTAATAACAAGTAATGAATACACATGATTGGGTATGTGAACCATTGTATTTTTAGTGTAAAAGTGGTTATTGGAAAGGGTAGGACCCTTTGAGATTTATTCTTCATTGATGAACTTGTATTAGATTGTGTATGACCAAATCCTTATTGATAAATGAGTGTGATTCAAAAATTGATGTTTTATTGAATCAATCATTTCATACCCAAAGTGGTCAATTCATTTGGAATCATTGTATGAATTATAATAGTTTATTTTTGTGAAAAAGGTAAATCAATTATTGTAGATAGAATAAGGTTCATTTTTGGTACAAAACTAGCACAAAACTAATTCAAAACTAGTGAAAAATATAGAATGATCTGATATTTATGTATAGAACATGGAAAATTAAATGAATTTCGATTCCATTTGTGAAACTAGTGTAAAAATTAGAAATTAGGTGGTCACCTCATGTGCACATGTACACAATCTAATATCTAGTTGTATATGGATTTTGAATTGAGTAATATCATGTGATTTTGTGAGCAAAAATCTATGTGATAACTTGGAACACATATTGTGTATGGTGCCCCCAAATTGAGAAAGTATAAGACAAATCTAAGTATTTTTGTAAATACTATGAGTGGGTACCTATTAGAAACTACTCTATATTATCTATGATTCTAAGAACTTCTAAAATGTTTATTTTATACCTATTGGGACAATAATGTGTTTTTTGGACAAGGTCAGCTTGCACCCTTCTCTAATGGATATTTTTTGTCTTGAGTTACTTTTTATATGATTTGAAGGTATGAATCATAATCAACTATGTAAACCCTAATTTTTTTTTTAATCTATGTACTACACTATAGGAGCTTAGTCTCTAAGATAAGCCACTATATATTGCCCTTCTTTTGAGGTGAGTTATAGAGCCTACACAATAACCTAAAATAAAAATATATGCAAGATGTGTTATGAAAAGATGTAAATATTAGTAATAATGATAACATGGAGGATCATGGCAACATCATATGTAAATTTAAAAAATTATTAATATAAGATGCAATTGTAAATCACACATAACAACATTATCAAGATAGATGTTATTAAAGAAGCATATAGATAAGTGATCAAAACTAAGTATTGAAATCTTAAGATAAATACTCAATGAGGGATGCATGATATTTATTATGCCATTAGGAAATATGGAAGATGTAAGATGTCCATCATGGCATTGAAAACTAATCAAAAAACATCCATAGCCATGATGCACACACATAAGAAGTACATAAAAATCAC
>JARHVA010004970.1:242500-622500 GCA_037957365.1 Torreya grandis
ACAAAAATATATAGGATATTTATATCCTATAAATTAGAAGATTTACATAATCCTTGAATATCTCCTAAACTAATGTTAATGAGTTGTACCAATAACTCATGTAACCACACTAAAAAAATACCAATAATAACCATGTGAATATTATCAAATCCTAACATTCACTCCAATAATGTGAACATGGGGATAAAATCACATTTTCAAAAGATTTAACCATCTCCTAAAAGTGATGAATAGACTAGGTACAAACTTCATAGATTATCTCTTTACCCTCGTGAAGGCATAGTGGCAAGCTAAATTATGCATGACTAATCCCTTCCTCTTTGGTTTCCTATGGGAATTTCCCTTCTTCCTTGGATAATTGAATTATAATTCTCCAATATCCACAATATTGGCATTAACTGGATAACCATCCTTGAGATTACCTTAAAATACTCCCCTACTCCCCAAAAATGAGTTTTCTGAAAAACAAAAAAATTTCCTAAATATTTTTAAAGGGATTTATTTACAAACCAACACACTAAAAAAAAGTGTGTGAATAGGATTGTGCTTCTTTTCTTATTAACACACACCACATAGATGTGCCACTAAATCAGAAGTGGCCTCTTCATTAGTGTCTTGTGAGAGTCTTGAATGGCCTCCATCTTCATGTGCCTCTATCCTCATATTTTTGTTGCTTTAGAATACTAAGTCTTCTAAGGCATAACCACATTATTCATTCAATGGTTCATTTTCACAATCTAATTCCTCTTTTATTATCATATTTCCGTCATTTGTTTTTATTTTTCCTTTTATAAGATTAGAAGCTTGAGTTCTATAATAATTGAATGTATGTCCTTTTTTATTGTAGTAATAACACTCAAGTTTTTTTTCTTAGATAAAATTTTATGGTTATTTTTTACATGAAATACAGTTTCTTCTTCTTCTATATCTTCTTTAGTTCTTTTCTCTTCAGCAAGAAATGTAGTAATCATATCTTCTAAAGATTGGGAAGGTATTTGTCCAAGAGTGAATACAACACCACTATATTTAGGATGCAAAATATTCAACAATATTGCTTTTGCATCTTCATCATTAACAAGGGTTTTGAATTCTAAGATTTATCTCATGAGAGATATAAACTCATTGATATGACTTGTCATTGAAATTCCATCATTCATTTTGAGCTTAAACAACTGAATTTTTAAATAAAATTTTGTGTTGACTATTTTTGTTCCAAATAGTTTGTTTAAGCTTTCCCACATTTCATTTGACATTTTATCAAGATCCACATAGTGTAATTCAAAATTTGAAAGAGATAGGCCAATAATAGCTTTGGCTTTATCATCCCTATTTTTCCATTTAATTAGCTTGTTTGCATCTATACGTGTTGTCTCAGTTTCATTTCCTATTCTTCACAAGTTTTTATTCATGAGTTGCATTTTACTTTTGAATTTTTAAGTGTGAAATTTAAAACCTATGAATTTTTCTAGTGGAATTTCCATCTTAACAACTAGGATGTCTAATACTCTAAAAATGCATCCTTACAAATTTTTAACACTCACACTTTGGGGACTTTATCACTTTGATATGTCAAAAATGACTTTTCACATTATAACTAGACTCAATGATCCTTAATAATATAAAATCAATACTTTTGATTTTATAGACAAAAAGACTTATTAACTATAAATATTAACTTTGAATTGACATACATATGACAATAACACTATTTTGGACTTTAAACTTTTGATGTCTAAACAATATAAACAACTATTTTTGACTGAACTAATAAAAACTTATAAGGAAATTGACATTTTTGAATAAGACTTAAAACATAAACTTCAACTAACTTTTATAAACAATGACAAATTAAGACCTGGCTTTACAAAGCTACATCAAATAATACATATGACAAGTTGAGGATGCAATACAATAAGATGTACATGGATTCATGATAACTATCAAGTGTATGATGATAAAAAAAATGCAAAAAATAACATAATATATATTGGTCTTTGACCAATCTAAAGGAATACTTTGGTAGCTAGCAAAATATTATGCATGATAACTCCACATGGTTAGAGTCTTCCATACTGAAGTTGTTGATATCAAAGGACACTGATCTACCCTAGGCATATGAGAATCCAAGGAACATATTAGAATGACACATATATATTAGGTGCCGATCTAAAAAAGTATGGGTCAATGATAGACCATGCATCACAAGCCTCACAATGAAACCATTATGAAACTTGCAGGTCATGTGAAGTGGTATGACTCTGATACCAGATAATAATGATGGTACAAATCTAAGAAATTAAAAGAGTTAAATACCAAATCATGAAGAATAAATTAAACACATTGAATAATATTTTTCACTATATATTTGATTAAAACACATTACAACAATATATAGGATATGTATATCCTATAAATTAGGAGATTTACATAAGCCTTGAATATCTCCTAAACTAATTTTAGTTATTTTTACCAATAACTCACATAACCATACTACTATATTACCAATAAAAACCATGTGAATATTACCAAATCCTAATAGTTTCTACTAAAAATTTTAACAAGTATATGTGTCATGTGATATTATTCTATGAAAGTGATAAAATTCCTCTTAATTTTATAATATGCTAGTAGATCTATGCCATATTATTATCAAAGTAATTAATTACCTATCAAGTAACATATTTAACATCACATGTGGTCTATTAGTACATTGTTAGCTTATATCCTAATAATTGGATCTATATCCATGACTTATAAAGTATTTACTAAATTTATGAATGGTGAAATATTGATACATGTAATGAAATTATAAATGTATTGTGCCTTTTTCTCTCTATAAATATTGGATTAGATAAAATAATTATTCCTTGGGACACCTAGTAGAGTTGTATCTTTTAATATATATATATATATATAAATCATTAAAAATTATTTCCTTTGTCCATATCTAAAGTGATTATTTTCTTGTATTTTTATGTAGTGGAATGATTTCATTTAAATCATATCTCTATTCACCTAGGCCAACTAGTGTAAAATTTAAACCACATAAGTAATCATCAATGTTAATTTGTATTAAAATAATATCATCATCATAACTAGCATCAGAATCACCATAAATTTCCTTGATAAATATGAAATTTGAATCTTATAAAATAACTAATAAAGGTAATTCCTATATAGGTTCAACATTATGCACCTTTTGAGGTGAAATTTGTGGTTTTGAGATGTCTATAGATTGAAACTTTTGATCATTTATACTAGACTCACCAACCTCATATGTTTACATTTTTTAATAGAATGATTTATGGTGTTGTAATTATAGTATATTGAGGTTCCCCCAATTGTGATGGAATATTATGAGTAATATCTATAATCTTATAATATTTGAATGGTTAATTATCAGTTGGGTATGTATATAAATATCCATCATGTAAGACTTTGACAAACCTATGTAAAATAGAAGGTATGGCTTCCATGGCATGTATCCATGGCCTAACCAATAGTAAATTATAATACAAATTATTAGGAATTACTTCAAAATATGTAGATATAGTTTTGGGCCCTACTGTAATATCCAAAGTGATAGATCCCAAATCTTGGTGAGACACATCATTAAATACTTTAATATTATTATATGTCTTTTGAATAATAGTAATGTTAATACCCATTGTCTACAAGAATGTGATATTAAAAATATTCAACCCTAAACCATTATCAATCAAAACCTTTTTTATTATTTTAATTTTGATTTGTACTTATATGAACAAAGGTAAATTGTGTTTAATAGTTGACTGTGAAGACAAATCCTCATTTTCAAAAGAGATGCCATCTTGACTATCCTTCACAGTGTTTGCAATAGATTCAAAGTAAGAAGGATCTGTGTCATGAGGCATAGGTGTCTAATTCAATGTTTAGTATAAAATATCATTGAAAATATTATATGTATGAAGAAATTCTATCATGGAAATCTTAGTTGGTGTATTCCTTAACTTATCAACAACATCATATCCTCTATATTGATGAATTGGTCTTGTTAGATTAGGTTAGGGATGAGGAGGAGTTTTTAAATTTTTTTCCTCTTTCCTTACCTAATCATGCATTTGATCTCATATAATAATAATATTTCATATCATAGGGTCTACTGTAAGCATAGGTTGAATAGTATAGGATGTGTATGAGAAAATATAGTTGTGAGGTCTAGGGGTAGGAAGAGAAATAAGAACCATCTGAGACCTCTGACATCTAGTAGTAATGAATGGTAGGTTAAATTGTTATATATAAAAATAAGAACCTTATAAATACTCATTACTAAACTTTGGACTGATATAGGATGTAATATTTTCCTTTAAATTATGTATCCATGGGCCTACATACATGCAAAATATTTGACAAGATATAGGCAAAAACATGTAAATAACAACCAAAAACTTTTAACCAAGAAATAATAGATAGGTTCACTTATTTTTTATAATTATAAATCTTGAAATAAAAAATTAGGGATTTGAAACCCTAATGGAAGTGCTAAAAATATAAATAAACCATAATGGAAAGTTAGGGTTTTGGCAATGTTAAATAATAAACAAGTTCACCAATATGTTTTATCAAATTTAGAAAAATAGAAATGTAATTACCTAAATGATATAAACTATTATGTAAAATTGGAAAGATAAAAATATGAAATTAATGAAATAAATTAATTTGGAACTTAATATATTGGGAAATATGTTAAAAGGGGATATAAAATAGATAAAGTAATGAACTAGAAATTTGACAATGCAAGATTGAGATAGAAGTTGTGAAACTAACTAGAAAGATTTATGATGACATTATGAATTAGAAACATGTTTAATTTTCTCTCTAGATAAGGTTTATGGGATTAGATAAGGGCTAGGTGCATTGTTTTCCTCATGACACATCAAGTGTTATAAAGTTTTATTTGAATGACTAATATGGTAGGTTCACTTCACCTGTGTGTTATGTCTAAATGTGTAGGAACTCTTGATATTTTATAAACACCATTGTGTGTCATATTATAAAATTTTAACTCTAATTTAATATACCATGAATGATAAAATAAAAAAAGGTTAGTGGTTAAAGTTGTGTTAGACCTCAACACCCCCTATGTTGAGTTTTGGATACATACCAATAATATGAAGAGGGATCAAAATCCATATAATTATCCCAAAATATGGTGGTGTGTGTAAAACATTAGTGTAATTTTAGATTATTATACCATTTAAATGTGATTAAATGATTTAATTTTGACTTGTGACATTAGAGGTGTGCTCATACTTTAGCTAATGTATACTAGGGTTGTATGTATTTATATTTAGGAGAAATAGGGAATTTGCCCTCAATGTGAAATTATAACTCTAATTATTTTCAATGTGTAAGCCTTGTGTGTGTAAAAATAACCTTAAAATTTTCTTTTATAGTGATAAATAAAAAATTCCTTTAGATAGGGATTGATAAACATGTGGGACAACCCGTTACATTAATTTGAATTTGAGTAATTGGTAGTTATTTGACAAGAAGACATGGCTAAGGGAACTAGACATCAATGAGGATTGAAATATTCCAAATGGAATAATTTTATCTAAGGAGAAAAGACAACTAAGTTTTGAGTATTCTCAATCAAGGGATAAGTTTGAGCTATTTTGAATGAGTAATACGAAAATTTGGAGATCATTAATTGCTTTTAAGAATGGGTCATCTGCATGAAAAATGAAGGAAGAATGATAAAAATGTCATAGAATGAGACATGAGATAAGTGATTAAAAAGGGTGTTCACAAGTACATTATTTAAACTTGATTGTTAAATTATGTGTCTGCATATGCAAACATCTCTTAAAAATTACCATGAGCCATTCTCATCCCATCTCGAGTGCACCCTTTAAAGCACACACTCATGGAGATTGATGCATTGAGAAGCCTTTACCAGAGAACCTATTAGTAAATTAATAAAAGTTAAAATATAAGGTGTATACATAGGCCCCACCTGAAGCTCATCACATGTCATAATAGTGTAACATGGGATGGTGCTTCGAGATAGATACATGGTAACACAAAAGAGCATAAATGAAAATTAAATATTGAAATAACTTTATATAAATGAATGACTATATGAATACATTAACTTAACATTTTTTAGAATAAATGATGCATGAAAATACCCTAGTCTTAATAATGGTGAAAACAATAACTACATTTGAGAAACCTTAAGGATATCAGACTAAAAATAGAAAAAATAATGTGTGCATATATAAGGTAGTCAATAAATGTAAGTAAATAATAATTATCATAAATGATTGATTTTTTAAAAAAGTTAGAAATATAAGTTCAATAAGGCTAGGATAGAGCCAAAATATCCAAGTAAGTAGGGAAGCAACATGGTAAAATTGATGACCCATCAAGCTAGGGCTACGACAATACTAAACAACCCAATAAATTCATCCAATGTAAAATATGTGAAAACCCCAATCAAACAATTAATAAAAAAATATAAAATATTATTAAAAATATCATTGTAATACAAATCAAACTCAAAAAAATGTGTAACAAAGTAAAAAAGGAACTGAGTGGTCCACAAAAAGGGTGAAACATGAAAGCATGAAAAGAAAAAATAAAACTAGATTTCACACACAAATTGAATAGAAACTCAAGGTCCCAAACATAACTAAGATAAATCCTATAAAGATAAGGCAATGACTAAGAGAAAATGTCATAAAAACTCAAATATGTAGCTTCTATATTAAAAAATCAAAATCTAAAATTATCATAATGCTAACATGTATGAAACCGAATGAAGAATATGAAGTAAATAACAAGGGGAGATTTAGAAATAAACTTTATTGTTAATGGGGGAAATAGAGGGAGTGAAAAAGATCATGTCACCAAATTATAACATGTATTTATCAAAAACCAGACACTCTAATCATATTGGAAAGATTAAGAGTTTTTAACATCAATGGTTGTAGAGAACCCTACCTAGTAAACATAAGCTTAGGCTAAGTAGTGAAATATAAATATCATCCCATGAAGGATAACTTACATGAAAAAAAATGATTTTACCTTCCCATAATGTGTTCCTTACTCCTCAAGACCCATTATAGAGTCATAAATCTACTATGAATATTTTTCACTTGTGTGAGAAACTAGGTGGCACCAAATGTAAGTAATGATGTAATGATATCTCCTACTCCAATATACTAGCTTGTCACATTTCAATGGACCTTAGCTCTATCATGAGGCCAACTATAAAGTTTTAGATTCAACTATAATAGGATATATGTTAAAAATATCATGTCATTAGGTGTGATCTAACATTTAATATATAATTTGCATTTTAACATTTCCTTTTGTTATGATATGGTTGTTTAATCTCCAAGTCACCACCATAAAAGTGGTGAGATCATGATGACCCCATGAAAGGTTTGAGTGTTGCATGATCTCAGGTTCCTCCATAAAAGCTTAAGCATAGATGTTTCTATCTATACCTATGATTAAATAATTCAACACAGGATACCATATCACTAAATGTCAATCCACACCCATTACCTTCATCATACCAACATGACACATAGATTAAAGCACATATATCTCCTAGACTTCAAGAAGTTGAAGAAAGAAGTATGTAATGAGTAGTTAAAACTTTATAGGAGCATATTCAATATATTTAACCTTAATTTTTGCTCTTACCCAAAGTAATCCTTCTACCTCCATGATTAAGTTTTGTGTCAAATTATAGAGTTTCATTTATGTTCTCCCATAATTCACAATATGTGATCTAAGTTGCACACCATCTCCTTCACAAACCAGTACAAGTTCTAGATAAAAGGCACAAACTTGAGAAGGACACTAAAAAAAATTAATTATAAATGGTATCAAGTCCTTATGTGTTTTTACAAGATAACTACATCTATACCCTTCAAAAACTTACAACTGTATTATGTATCCACCTCTCTGCACAATATTTAGTGTACAACCTTTTTGAAGAATGTACTTACATATATGAGTGAAGCCACACATAAAAAATTTAAAATAAGAGAGTGAGAATGGGATAATGCATATATGGTACCAAGGTGAATTCACACAAAATACCCACTACATGCACAAGATGATGAGGTAGAACCTAAAGATACACTTGTGTAATTCCATACTAGTGGGCTAGTACAGGTGATTGTCAGGTGGAAGCCTTGAATAATGGTGGTGGTTGAGCTTGATTAGACATTAAGGGAAATGAATCCAAGATGGATTTAATGCAATGATATCTATCATATCATGTACACACTTCCTCTATGAATGCAAAATCATATCTTCCATCCTTGATAGACACATTGGCCACTAAAAGATCTAAAGTGACCTTATAACTACTTCCATGATCAAATTGTCAAACATAAATTAAAAAATCATGGCCTATAGTAATTATTGAAAATGATTTTGTGTTCTTAATTATGCTTAGGATCTAGGTGCCATTTTTGAATTCAAGTTCCTATCTACACCTCTAATAGCAAATTGATTATGTAGAGCCTTGCCCAATGCTACATAAACCCTAATTTTTATTGTAAAAAGGTGCACATTTCTAGGTATCATAATGCTACCAAAATTTTCCCTCCAATATCCTTCTTATGGTATAAATAATCTATACCCATTAGAGTTTCTAATATTACCTTAGACCTTGAGATTAATAATAATTAATTTACTTTTATTCATGATCTATGTTATCTGTTCTTTCATGGTTGTTGATCCTTGTCTATGGATGTTTTTCCCTCTTTTCACACCTTTTATGCAAAAATATAAGTCTCTATAGGTTGCATTCTATGTATACACATGTATGTGTAGGTTTTATTTATGGACCATTTTTTTCCCTTCCTAATACTACATTGTGTTTCCTTAATTCCATGTGAAATACTTAGGCAGTGCTCTTAGTTTTAATATTGTATATCTAGTGTGTTATTTTATTATCATTAAGTGGATGAGGTGTTTAATATATTCTTAATGGATCACATTTTACATTCCAGTAACCCTCTTACCTTTTCTCTACCTTTCCCCTTTGTCAAGTTTAGGTTTAACACTAGCAATATATTTCATTCTACTCTTTTTAATTTTATGCACTAGTCATAAATCAAGTGTATTTAAAATAGAAGAGATTTTCCATACTTTATAATTTAATCCCAAGGAGTGAAATATTCCAAAATCTCGGGGGATGATCCCATTGTTACAATTAGACACTAAATCACTCTCTAGCACGCAAGTCCAAATGCTAGGAATGGGATATCTATGCACTAACATGCAATAGAGATTTTTATACACGTATATTTTGAGTGATAATAATTTTTTTCACACCCAATGGGACCATTTATATATTTAAATAATAATTTAGTGAAATTCTTAGTTAAAAGTGTTAAATACACTCTATAGAACACCTACAGACTCCAAACATTTCTAGTTTGTAAAGACTAGTCCCTCGTATATATGCTAAAACAAATTGGATCATTTGTTAAAAGTGTTGACCTTAATTTCATCAAGTTACCTATACCCTATATAATATAAATATTTAGAGCATCCTCATCCCTTATCAAGAGGGATAACAATGCAAGATAACCTTCTCTTAGAGCTTAATCTACACCCCCATTTGGTATATTCCTTATGCACAGAAGAAGACTATTCCCCACCCCATTCATGGTTTCTCTTAGAAACTAACCCTTTGCTCCCTTTAATGGAGGTAACCCATTTATCTTTCCTCAATATGATGATATTCTCATAGCTAGTCTTAATAACATCTCCTACTTTACTGGAGAAAATTATACTAACCTAATATAGTATATACAAGGCATTACAAATATTTACTCCATCCATAATGTTATTAAAGATAATGTCATAGTGTGAATCATTGCCTATTTTTGAAAAAGAGAGTGCTCTAATGGTATCATAGTTTGTAGTCTAGTACTATCAAAAATTGGTATGATTTAAGAATGGCACTATATAGATAGTTTGAAGAAAATAATGACCAATTATCATTAAAGCAGTATCTCATGACCATCAAAAAGGTTCTACATGAGTAGATGGTCAACTTCAATTTTAGATTCCGGAGGACTTGGGATCAAGTTACACTCCTGGTAAATCCAAATCCTAACACTACATTCTTATTTTTTTTAGAGACTTGAATAATGATTTGTTCATGATGATCCAATGTATGGTAGGTGTAGTATTACCAGATGCATATGAAGTTGATGTTTGTGTCAAAAACTATTTGATCTAATCAATGGAAACTATTCCTAGACCCCCCTAATCCTTTGTATATTGATCCCCCATATACAGTTTCACCTGCCTTGCCCCTATTCCATATCTATCCCTCATTCATGTTTTTTCCAACCCACCAATTCCATCAAATTTTGTTCCTTTGAGTGAGTTACATGAATTTAAGTCCTTATCGAGGAGCTTTGGAAATGAACTAGTAGCACTCATAAGCGAGTAAGTGTATCACTTGAAGCCTTATGAACCCTTCAACATATGATCTATAGGAATCTAAGAGAAGAGTTAGTATTGTGTTAGTATGATAATAAAACCAAATAAAAACACACTAATAAAGGTAACACCTCAAGCTTAGATACTCAATGAGAAAGAGACTAATAAAATTAACTATCAATGAAAGATAAAAAAACATTATTTAAATTCCTTAAGAGAAAGATTTGTATGCTAGGCATGGAGAAATGTGATCAGTCATGTGCTCAAAGAGTCTTTGGTAATGGTATTCCTTTCATCATCTCTCCTTATCACCTTTGAAATGTTGGGATTGGATTTACCTTTGGCTTGAATTTGATGCTTATCTCTCTTGACAAATGAACATTACATCACTACACAAAAAATTTCCTTGAAGGTATTTTTGAATAATAACACCACACCAAAAGAGATTTTTAAACATATTTTAGTATGATAACATTACACAAAAAAAGCTTGTTGAACAATGGGTTAAGCCTTGTATTTATGGTCTTCTAAAATAACTCTAACACAAATGTAATTGGGTTAGATTTAAATTTGGTTAAGTTTAATTTAACCCTAGTTGAGTTAAAGAGGGGACAAGTAATTAATATTTAGGATAGAGATCCCATTTATTAAGCATGGTTTCCATTTTTGAATTTAAGTATTTAAGGGAGATATTTTTAATTCCTTAACTTTGAGTATGATGACATCATCTTGACCTCAATTTTATTTGAATTTCCTTTTTTTTAAAATTCATTTTCACTAATTTCACATGGAAATTTACCTTAATAATTTTATTTTATTTTCTTGGGTAATTAATTCTACTTAGTATTTTTACACTTTAGGAATTATTTAAGTGCCCCGCTTGATGGATCCGAAGGCCAAACTATCAATCATATAGCTCACAATTTAGATGGAGATGAATTTGTGAGAGGTTATTATTTCATATAGATCAATACCCCCCTTAATATGATCCCGAGCACTAATATCTAATGTACATATGAAATTAGGACATTTAGTGCTTTTTAGGCTTAATTTGTACTATTTGGTAAAAATCAGTCTAAAGTCTGGTTGGAACATAGTTGTGGCCAAAATGGGGTGTCTATAGTTTTCTCATATTTGGGAAGATGTTACAAGACATAGGAATAATAACATCTTCTCAAATAATTAAAAATTCATTAATGCCTTGGATAAGAAAAAAAATCCTTGCAATGATGGAATAATGCTCTAAACAAAGTTTGGTAAGCCTATGATTCCCCCTAGAGGGTGTGGTAAACATATATGATTGATGGATAGTCCATAAAAAATAAAAAATAAGAAGAATGAATAAACCCATGGTTGAAATTATTCCAATTAAAATAATGCTTGCACATATTGGTTAAAAGTATTGATTTGCCCAATGGTAGTTATAATGAGTGGAACATATATGTGCCCTAGTATGGTAGATTGGCAAGAATAACTCAAAGATATAGCTTGTTACATATATTAAAGATGATCATGTGAAAACATATATGTGATGGTCTAATGACTAAATAACCTGCAAAAAAATAGGCACATGAAGATGATAAAGTGATGAAAGAGATGATTAGAATAAAAATGTGGCGTGGCCAAATTGACTTGAGATATTTCATGTATCTAAGATCTACCTACATAATATAAATAGACCTCAACATAATGTATTTCACCCAAAATTAGGATAAAATGTAATGAGGAATAGAATAAAATAAGAAGAATTGATCAAGGTGAATAATTTAGTTATAGCTACCAATGTATAGATGCTCATCCTTATTAACATTAATACAACCATAATGGTCAATGAGTTGATTTGATCAAGGAGGGTGGGAGGATTTTCCAAGGTAAAAAAAGAGAATTTTATGTGGAACCATTACTTATAATTTACACTAAACTAATTTTTTTTATAGCATGTGATGGTATCAATCATGATATAAAACACCATGATGACCTGGTTGTAATATGCATAAGGATTGACTCCCAATATAATAAAAATTGAAAATAGCATACCAATGATAAAAACTGTGATGACAATGTTGATTTATGAATATGAATGGACTCAATTACTATGTGTAAGGAATCACCAAATTAACACATATATACTAAGTCAAGGTATAATAAGGGAAACAAATCATCAAACAAATAAACAAACAAATACATAGAAAGATCAAAAATAAAAGCAATAGAAAGCATCTTATTAGCAACCAAGCCAATATCTATGTGTGAAGGCTTTAAAAAATGATAAATATATGGCATTCCCAAGTAAGGTTTTATGAAAGGGAGACACATGTAGGAGTAAGATATCCTAGTATAAATTACATGCTTGGTATTTCCCCAAAAGGGAAAAAACTATGAGTTTGGCCCAAAAGTACAAATTGGATGGTACTCCTAAGCATGAATACATGCAAAGGCAAGGCCACACCTCTAATGGAATTGGAATGGATTAGAACCAATAATGGATTTTCCCTAGTAGGCTAGATCAATAATGGATGAATAGGTTTAGATCGGATAAATGTTTTTGGATTTTGGGCTTTATATCTCTCTAGGAAATTATAAGCCAATTTTCTAGTTTTCAGGATTTTTGAAATATTTTAAATTTTTATATAATTTTATAAGAATCTCAACTTAATGAAGAATTATGAGACACTATCTGGTCCAAATCACAATAGGTTACTCATAAAATGGTGAGACCATTCAAACTTAAATTGCTCACTAAAATGGTGAGAGTATGACAAAGGATTTCAGTAATGCATCTCTTTAAAATGAACAATGCACATAATGTTGACTCATAAAATGGTGAGAGTGTGGGAAAAGGGGTGATCGATCTGACCTCAACGTAAATTGAGTGTTACCTACATAGTCTTGAAGGACCTCAATTCAATGTAGTTTGAATATATGGCAAGGTGTAAAAGTATGGTAAGGTGAGGAAAAGGTAAAGGATAGGAACATGGAAAGGTATGAATTAATGTAAATGCAAATGGAAAATGGAAAAGGCAAGGTAAATGGTAAGTCAAGGTAAATGGATAGTTAAGGTAAATGAAAATGCAAGGTAGATGTAAAGGTATGAAATAACAAGGCAAATAGTAAATGAAAAAGGTAAGGTAAATGGAAAGTTAAGTAAAATAGATACTAAATGATTATATTATTATTTTTGATGTGGATATGCATATCCTAATCAAAATATGATATGACCAAAATAATCAATTATTTAAATAACTATCCCACAACCCTTTTGAATAGTTTCTCTATTAAGAACTTACTACTAATTTGGACTCCAATAATAATACTATGATCTTTTTTTGTTGTTGATTCTTTCTCCAAAATTCAATACAAGATGTATTCATAGCCTTGGTAAAATAAAGTACAACCAAGGATGGTAAATATGGATAAATAGTGGATAAAAGGTTTGATTTGGTAATGGAGAGATGGATTATAATAGAATGTATAATGGTTGGTAAATAAATGAATATCCATATTTATAGGCACACATAATGTTATTGATTCAATATTCAACATAAATTTGGTTATGGTGTGGTTATAAAATTTTGAATATGCTCTTGATAGGACCATAAAAAAATTATGTTATTTGGGCCTAAGAGATGTTACTATTTAATTATGTTGTAGATTGGAATTTGTATTGATGTTAACTTTGATAATGTCTTCATCAAACATTGAAGAATTATTTTAATCCACTATTAGTGCCTTGAAGAGGTTTTCACCAATAAAGTTGTCTTGATTGTCTCATATTTCCTCTGAGAAGGTTTCACTAGGAAATGTTGACATTTGATTTTGATTGTCTTATATCACCTCAAACAAGGTTTCACTAGAAGATGTTGAGTTCATAATTAAATTTCCCCTAACACCTATGAGAAAGTTTCACTAGGAGATTGTTCTTATTCTACATGAATGCCTGGTGCCCCTGATATTCTACAACTGATATGTCACCATGGATGCATTACAATAAGGTGTGATTCTATCAATCCTAATCAACACTTATGAGAGGTGGAATTTCAATATAATGGCTATATTAGGAGAGGTGGAATTTCAATATAATGGCTATATTAGTTGGTGTTAATGGCAAGTGGGATGGTAATGGAATGGGAAGAGCCAACATAATCTTCATAGAAGATACTAGGAGAAATTATGTTGATTCTGAATTAATCATCCTCAAAAACTATGGAAGTATCACAATTATACTCTAACTAATTTAAAAGGCATGTGTAACCAATGTTGTAACAACCACAAATGTATCTTGATTTTGAAGTTGAGTCTAACTTAAGGGAATCTAAATCCAATGTTGAGACTAACATTTATTCTACCTTTTATGCTAAACTAATATCAATTCAGGAATAAAACATAACTTTAATGTTGATTCTTTATCTAGTGTTTTGATAAAGATGTTATGTTGAATGCTTGGTATTATATGAGTAATGCTTTGGGAGTGAATAATGGGCTCTTTAAAAATAGGCTCAAGTAAGGACTCCACAAAGACTAGCTCATTATCACATCGCAATTTATCTCTAAGATAAATAATATGTTTAATCCCTAGATTATTTTGGTTGATTAACTAATTTTTAATTAATATTGATGACATATGCTAATTATGGGATAGTTTGTGTTTCTTAATTTACATTATTAGATGTTATGAGCTAGTGGTAATTTTATATTATGTACTTTGTGATCATGTTTGATTATTATAAAACATTATTTTATGGATATAATGATGTTTTAGGCTAACTACCTTCATTGACATGAGGTGGATGCAAGACAAATTCTTCCCTTAGATCATGATTGAGGGAGAGTATCATTGAATAGGGTGGTTAGATGGAGATGTTGGGGGTTGACAAAGAATGAATCCAAAAACCCTTACACACACCACTTAGTATATCATGGTTTGTAATTATTTGATATGGATTAACATATCATATTTTGTGTACTTTTCCTTTAGATGACTGTTAGTATGTTTTTTGGTAAAATATTAATTATTGGTTATAATCATGTTGATTGCTTGAGTGATTTCAATATTTTTTTGATATTACGTAACTCATCTTGTTTGGATAAATGAAAGAATGTGTTTGTGTTTACTTATGATTGCCCTATTATGTTTGGCTGAAAAATAAAACATTTTGATGTTGTGATGGATTCTATAATCATTATTTGAGCTATAAGATTTATATAATAATAATTAAAGATTTTTATTATGATAGTTACATTAAAATGTTGAAAGATAATAAGATTATTTTTAAAGATATTATATTTTATTAACTATTTATTTTAAGTATTTATATTCATATATATAAATGGATATATTAACATTAATTATTGAATGATTCTATAAGTCATTTTAATTGTTATGGATAACATTTAACATAAACTCAAAAACTTGTTATACATAATTGCATTTCAAAATTTATATGATTTTATTGTGTTAGTCATTACATGGGGAAATACTTTGGATATTGACTAGTTGATAAGTTGTGAATGGAATATAACATTAGGATTATTTGACTTATGTGATTAAGGTGGTCAATGATGGATTGATCATTACCATAAGGATTTGATAAAGGAATAATATATTATTAATTAGGGATTTTTAGAAGAATCGAGAATGATTAGGTAAACTAATCATTTGTCTACTTCAATTAAGCATTATTTTGGGAGGAAATTATGGGAATTTGTTGTGTATGCATGGAGGTGGACTTTGAGTTGGTTAAGCTATCTAGGCATGCATATTTTTGAATTAGTTTAACTAGATGAAGAATATGGAGTAGTGAAATAAAATAGATGATGGAAAATAAATAAAGGAGGATAGTTGGACTATGAATGGCACACAACTCATGCCATTTTGAGAGGAAAAGGTAGAAGGTGAAGAAGAGGAAAAAGAAGGAATTGGCTTAGCTTTTGGATAGACATTATTTATCAACCATATGTTTTATCAGGTTAGTTTTATAATTTAAATACTTGTGTGTGATAATTTTTAAGAATGGGTTTTCAAATTACTTGTGTTACTGGTTATCTAATTGTTTATAGTTTTGGAAATTTACAATGGGATTTATATAAGGCCCTATTGAGGGCTCGGCCTCCATAGAACCCTATATTAGAATAATAGGTCTTGGCCATGATATAAATAGACTTTAAAAAAAAAATCCTATCCTTGCTTATCAATTAAATTCACTATTCAAAATGGGATTTTACTTTGTTGGGTATATATATACAATTTAGTTAAGCTATTTACCTTGAACCAGGTTGTTATATATTCCTTGGGGCATTTGAAAAAAGACTCAATGTTTATGTCTATAAGATAATTCAACTATTAACTAATTTATTCTTTTTGTGGATAAGATTATGATTTTTTAGTGAAATTATATATATATGTATATATGTATATATATATGTATATATGTATATATATATATATACATATATATATACATATATATATATATACATATATATATATATATATACATATATATATATATATACATATATATATACATATATATATATATATATATACATATATATATATATATATATACATATATTTGGTTAATTCTAATTCTATATAAAATAATATACTCACATATATTTATATATATAAATATAGACATATATATTTATACCAATACACATGTTTGAGGAATTGATAAAATTAAATGTGACTATATACATATACATACATACATATGTGTGTGTGTGTGTCTGAGTATATATACAAACCCTACAATTGACTATCAAACTTAAATGTGATAGTATGTATGTATGTACATATGTCTCTCTGTGTGTGTGTGTGTGTGTGTGTGTGTGTGTGTGTGTGTGTGTGTGTGTGTGTGTGTGTGTGTGTGTGTGTGTGTGTGTGTGTGACTCATTAAGTCAAACTTTAACAAATTTATGTGTATTACAGTTAGAAGATGATATTTTTATTTGATTGGGATTAAATTTTAGTTGGATTGTAAAGCTTGGTTATGAAATCCTGATTATCCATAATAGATTTTATATAGAATTGGGATCTTATACATAATCCTTTGGTGTTACCTGAGTATAGGTATATGATGCTTCAACTATTGGATTACTATTTTGGATTTATAAAGATATGAATATTAGTGGATTGATAAGGCTATAATGGTTGAATTTAGTTATGTAATGAACATTTCTCATATACGAATGGGACTATTTATAGTTGTTATTAAGATGAATTTTGTATATATATTATGCAGTTCGTAAAGGGACTAGGTATATAGGTTTCTATAGCCTCATTTACATAACAATATTATTTACTTTAGATTTGAGTTGATTTTTTATTGGTCAGCCGAATTTGATATATTACCATCAATACTTGAGTAGGTATTTAATTGTGTGTTAATGGTTCTTTTGTTAAAACCCAAATAAGGTAAAAGCAATTATGTTTAATTATATTTGCACTTAATAATTTCATACAATTAGAAAAATATGAATGATTATTTTGATTTAAAATGATTTGAATATGTTGAAAGATAAATGAGAACTGAGTTTGAATTATAAAAATTATGTGTATTTATTTATCATGGGAAATGGAATTTCCTTAGTTTAATAAAAAGGCTATGGAGCCTTTGTTTATAAATTGACTATATACTCCACGTATATAATACAATCTAAGGTGAAATGTAATGGATGTCACCTTAGTAGTGTACTGTATAAATGAAGTATGTTTAATGTAATTATATGTATGCATTAATATATAAATATATATATTATACATATAATTGTGTTATAATTGTTATAACAATGAATAATATATGTTTTTTTATATTTGGTAGTTATAAAATCATTTGAATGATTAAATATAAAGTATTCAATATATTTATGAGGTTAAATACAAAACCTAATTGTATGTATGGACCGGCTATCATTATATGTGTAATATGAATAATTTATCTGTTAGGGTTATAATATTATTTTCTGGAGAAATAATATTATAATTTTCTTAATAGATTAAGAAAATGGTGGTCTAAATATTCATTATTTAGATAGTGTGTTATATTGAGGATTGTATTTGTATTTTATTTACATTTATAATAAACTAGATGTTTGGATTCCTTTCACTTCATTTGAATGATTAAATGAATGTTTGTGATATTTCTAAATTTAGTGTATTTTTGATTAGCTAAAGTGAAATATGAAGAATTAATCTATTGGTTTTTTATATTATTATTTATTTTTTATCAAAACTCTCATTCATGAACTTAAATTAAGTAGTGGATGAATTTCACTAGCTTAATTAGTGCCATCAATGTAAGATAAGGGGTAATCTAATCAAGTTATGTGTATGAATTTGACTGATCCTAGAGATCATTTATTATTGAAAATTTGACCAAAGTAATGTTTGATAAGTGTTGTCATTTCATATGTTAATATAGTTTTCATATTTATGTGGTATCATATTAGAGTAGGTTTATCTATGGTACATATTATGTATTAGATATCTTTTAAACATGGGTAATGGTTTATTATGCTAGATTTTTGCACCATCATTATCTACCCAATTATGAAGGGAGGGCCATCCCTTTGTTTGGGAGATACTGTGTGGGATATATCATCCATGGTTAGTGTGGAAAAGTGCTCAGATGATGCTCTCCCTCCTAGTTGGAGTACTATACTTGAGACTTTACATGATATTACATATTAATACTTGAGTCATGAAAACTCTTAATTCATGAAGACTCTACTCAGAGGATATTGGTATCATGTTTTATTATTTTAGATATTATTATGCATTGATGAAACTATATATTTTATACATTGTGCTTCTATAGAAGAGGCTATAATATTATATTAGCATTAGTTGAATTTGTATAATCATTTATGTTAAGATGCAATATTTATGATTATTCAGTATTGTTCATGATTTCTTTATATATTCATGGTAATCCTTAGCTAAGTGGATTATGTATAACCTTTAGGGTTAACTAAAATAATGTAGTTAGTTAAAGGTCACTAGTTAGGATTTATCATGGTGAAATCTTCATGTTGAATATGTGTATTTAATTTTTTTTTAAATGATATATTTTGTTAAAACCCAATGGGGTTTTTACACTCATAAAAGTGAAGTTTCTCAACAAAATGGAAATGGTCAATAGGAAACTCCATAGAGACTGGCTCATCAAAGTGAGGATCCTTAAAAATAAGGCAATTGTCAAAATAATGATTTACCCAAAAGTAGTTATAATCATTAGGAGGTGACTCAACAAATACTAGTTTCTCAAAGTGAGACTCCTAAACCAAAGGGAAAGGGTAAATAGGCAACTCCACATAGACTTTCTCATCAAATCAAGGCTCCTTAAAAATAGGTAAATGGTTAAAGGGTGATTTAAAACTAGTTATCTCATCACAAATAGGTGTTTCAAAAGAAACATCATGGATTGGTTTATATAATTCGTTGAAAAATAATAGATATGGACACATGTTGGTCTTTAAAAGATGGCTCCTAGAGAGGTAATGATTTGATTTGTTATGGATTGAAGACCAACTTGGATTATATAAAGTGGGGGAAGGTTGGAAATGGATGAAGAATAACATGTGGCTCAATAATGAGCTATTTTTAAATAGTCCCATCTAAGATGGGCTTAACAAAGAATGGTCATGGGTCTAGGATGGTAAATATGATTTATCTAGTCACAATCATGAAACCTTGTTGGAATAATGAGCTACTATATTTGAAAAGGCATATAATGGTAATTAATGGGTGTTTCAAATCTTGGTAATTGATGCAAGCCAAAGGAAGAGGGCCTACAATGGTAATGAATGAGAAATGTGGTTTTGGTTACTAATTTAGGTCAAAAGATGAGGGCTTGAAATGGAAATGAATGGGTGATGTGAAGCTTGGTTGCTAGCACAGGTCAAAGGATAAAGTCTTATGCATGGTTAAATTTGGTAATTAACCCAAAGAGGGTAGTCTTGGTATATGAAAATGGTCTTGATCATGGTCCATGTAACTTGGCATTAGTCTAGGCAAAGTGAAATTAGTATTGAAAAAAAACATGAGCTAGGCATTTAAAAACAAACTTGATTGAGGCATGCTCGACTCTACGACTAGGTTTCATGAAATAAAAGGCCTAAAGCTCATAAAATACTTGAAACATAATCTAAAAATTTGGGAAATGATTGGGATGTCTTAGTTTAGATGGAAACCTTGGTTTATTGTTGTAAATGGCTTAAAATTGGCCTGGAATGGATCTCTTCTTGAAAACTATCAATGGAAAATTTGGTCTCAAATATCTCCAATTCTCTAAGGAATTATCACACAAATGGTCAAATGAAAAGAAAATTTGAATCTTTGTCTTGGAAAATTATTTTGAGAAAATATAATCTAGGTATAAAATTGAAAATTGATAGTTATTTTGTCAAAAGACACAAGCTAAAGTTTAAAAAGGTATGATCTAGGTCTAAAACCTTTAAGGCAATGTGAGGTCTTTGGTAAAAAGGCACAATGTTAGACTTTAAAACAAACTCGGTCGATGTAAAAACATGAAATTAATCTATCTCTAAGGCAAATAGTTTGAAAAACTTGACTCAATATCGACACATGGATTTTAATGCAAACTTGACCTTGGTATAAAAGCATTCACTATATGCACATGCCTAAAACTAATTGGGAAATTGAATCTAAAGTAAGTAAAATAAGAGTAATGAGTAAAGAATTCTAGCCCAAGTGATAATTAAGGATATAATATAATCTAATTGTGCTTAATTTTATGCTTAAAAAAAGAGTCTAAACCCTAGTTTAAGGTAAAAAATTTACTTGAGGCACATGGAAATAAACCACCTCCTATATCTAGGTAGAAGGGTCTTAAAATCAAGTAATGAATTAGTCTAAGTTACATAATTAAAAGGTAAGAGGTAAACACCCAAGCCAAAGTTAAGCAACACATAGGTTTAGACCAATCAATTTTTAATCTAAACTTCATAAGAAAATTTATGAACATGGTTTAAAAGACTTGAATTGTTAATATGGATAGCGTCCTAGACCCAAATGTATAACATAATAACACCAAGTTTAGACCAAAGGCACACATGATTTTGGACTTGGTTTGAAATAAGGCAGCTTTTTTGGAATATCATGATCATTGTAACAATGCTCCCTCAAGAAAATGATATGACAATGGTTTTGGATTCAAAAATCCAAGTCAAATACTTGGGATGAAATGAACATCATAATGATGCCTTGTTTAAACAAGTGACACACACACACATAAATATTTTTGGGATAAAAAATATAAGGCAAAAAAGTGACTTTAAACAAATAAAACAACACCTCTTGGGTGAAAGCATGATAAAAAAATGTGATGGTTATGAATTATTTTGAACAAACATATAATTTCTAGTCTCAAAAAATACATGTAAATCAAAGAAAAATATAAAAAGCATAAGTGGCTCACCGTGTCCCTATAACTAATGTGGGTATGCATTGCTTCTACCAAAATTTCCATTGATATACCAATGTTTGTGAATAATTAAGCATTAATCCAAAAATTTAAGTACACGTGTAGGTAGTGTTTTTATGCCCTCCTTTATCTCTCAAGCATTAGTGTATGATATGAACTTAGAGTGAGGAACATTTGGTGTATACACATAATATTTTCAAACATTTATCAATTATTGACATTATTTATCTTGTAGGAATTCATCGAGTCTCAATCTCTCTGAGTGAATGCCTTAAGGGGTGCACCAAGAAAGGGGTGGGAAGAATATTGGTGATTTGTAAGATTATTATCCCTTTTACCACTTGGTATCTACACACTTGTCTCCTGGAAACCATTCCCCTAAGATTTTTATTATCTCTTGCACACTCCTACAATTATTTCTCATTTTTTATCCCCCTTTTCCTAATTTTGATAGTTTATAATACTAGGTTGATTAGGTCAGCATTGTACTCTTATTAATCAAATTCTATTAGGGTTTAGGTTGGTTATTAGCTGATTAAACCTATGACCTAGTGAATTTTTGTCAATAATAGTACTAGATCAACTACATTGACCCTTTCAGCTAAAACTTTTGAAATGCCTTAGGGTTAAATCCACCTATATATAAAAGATATTTTTTTCAATTATTTAGATAAGAGAAGAAGAAGTAAGAGTTCTTGTACATCTACTTATCTACCATTATACTTGAGGAACAGGTTTAGGGTTTCATACTTTTTTTGGAGATATGGATCTTGTCTTATGGAGGAGTCTTTTGGATGACTTGATAGGTTATGTAGCCTAGAGATAATTTGTCTTTGTCATCCTTACATGCCATAAAAATCTCTTGTAAGTCACCTTGGCCAAGGGAGACATTGAGGCTTGATGGGTTCATCTTCAAAGGTAAGTATTCATAAATATGTTCATCCTTTATAAGAGTAAATAGATATTCATTTGTACTTCTCTTCCATGAATTAGGATTCCATATGCATTTATGTGAGTATATATCTCTTATGCATGTTTACTTTTAATGTTTATTACCCCCACTTTATGCCACAAGTTTTGGTGAGAATTATATTAGATTTTTTCTTTACTTGTTATTATTTTAGTGAATATGAAAACATAAGGACTAGTTAGGGTTATAGAATTGTTATGCTTGACTAGAGGCTTTAGAACCCTCCCTAATATTTTTTTTGTGATAAGAGATCCCCTAATTGAGTCTAGCTGAACCACATATTTATCATGTTCTCAATTATCTAATGTATCCCTAATTAGAAGTGTAAGTAGGATATATCCTCTCTAAGTTAGGATTGATTTATATATGTGATTCATTTTTAATTGCATACATTCTGGTGAACTTGATGTGAATCTAACCCTTGCAGGTTTTCTTTCATGTTTTTCATTTTCTATCATTTTATTTATTATTTTTCTATATTTGAAATACTAGGTCGAGATGGATGATATAGTTTCTAACTTTTATGCATAGATTTAACATAATGTCACATTAAAATGACACATGTATTCATCAGATACAAGTTACTAGATCAAACAGGTCAACACATTACTCTTTTTCACTTCTAAATAGGATACTAGGTCATACAAATTGACATAGTACTCTACAGACTTCCAAAAAACATAATGGGTTAACCAGATCAATATAGTCATCTTCACAAGATTTAGTAAATAAGGAATTGTAAAATTAGGTTGACTCACTTGACACAATTAGTAGAATTTATAAGTAACATTCAAGGCACTTCAATAAAAATCCCACATTCCTCTACATCTTCCAACCCACCAAGGCTTATTTCTCTCTTTATTTTGAATTTTAGTTATTCCTTATAGTTATATTTTACATAGTTTTTAGTCTTTAAAACTTTCATCATATAGAAAACTAGGTCAACCTAGTCGACCTAGTTCTATATTTTATCTTCTATTTGAAAGTCTAGGTCAACCCTATTGACATAGTTCATAAATACCCTAATTTTAGTAGTATAGTATAGACACTATTGAATCTATTATGTAATGTCTACATACACTATCATCTAAAATGACACTATACTATGTTTTAAGTTGTAAATTAACATTTATATACTTGTAATTACCTCACACTTTCACTTTCAATTTTGTGCATGCTTAAAATAGATCACATATTCTAATTAGGTGGTTTTACAATATGCCATTTAGTTTCACTATTTTGATCTTTCTTGTACACACTACCAAATCATATAATCTCAAAACACATTTAAATATTTGTCTACCTAAGGCCTACCTACTTGGATTTCATACTAAGGGGGAAGCCAACTTGGTTTTCTTGCCAAGTATAAACATGTGGTTAATGGTATATATTGTCAAATCACTAGACACCCTTATCACTATGGGATTTTGAAGTGAGGGGGTAGGTTCCAATACCAATCTAGCACCATTGAGATAACTTTTAGCCTAAACATCCTAAAACCATCCATTGATTGTTTTTTAGTTCCCTACTTTCAGCCAACTTCCCTATCACACTTAAAATAACACTATAATAATATAATAACATTTAGGATGGCCATTTATTTATCTTTTACTTTTCAAGTTAACTTCTTGCTTTTTTCTCATTGTATGTTGTATTGAAAAAACTTTCATTGGTCAGTGTTGGTGCAAGGTTTTTTGATATATGCCTCAATTTTATCATCCTTATTGACCCAATTTATTATGTTTTTACTTTCATGTCTTGCTTTCAAAATTACTTACAAACATTTTCCTATTTTAGTACACTGTCATTCTAATTGACATACAACATTATAGATTATCTATTTTCCCTATTGATAGTACTAAGTTGACCTAGTCAACCCAATATTATTTTATGTTCCTCATAATATAGTATTAAATTAACCCTATTAACTTTGTATCCTTATCAAACTATTTTTTATCTTAGGTTACAATACTATGTCAACCTTGTCAATTATGGATCCTTATTTACCTAGTTTTTAGACCTTATTTCCAGTACTAGGTCAACCCAATCAACTCTATACTCTTATTTACCCCTTTGTATTTTATTGATTTTTCATCACCTTTGCATTTCCTAATCCTTATCTTTCATCATGAACTTCTTATTTGAAAACAAAACTAAGTTGACTTCAATGGAGATGATGAGTCTTACCAACCCTAATAGGTTATCCCATAAGTAGCTTATGGCTCCTATCTTGGATGAAAGCAATGTTTATATAGCCACTCACACAATAAAGTATGGGACACCTCATCATTCCTCTTTTATTTATAATCCTCTTTTCTCACTTGAAGATAAACCCAAATTAGAGTATACACCAAAAATTCTCTTCTTCATATCTGAGTTTCCTCAACATCAAAGAAAGGATCCTTCTACCATTTACCAACTCATGATAAGTGGTCAAATTGAAGATCCTCATTTAGCTTCTTCCACATTCTCACATGTATTTGGGGATAATAGCTTCTTTATTTCTCAATCTCTTCCTTTTATTTTTATTCCTTCTCATACCATGACTTCATCTTCTTTAAATTCCTCTACCTCCATGCCTAGCATTTCTACTAACATGGTAGGTTCTACAAGTAGTGGGCCTCTTTGAAGAGCCACTCTTCTCAATTATTCTACTAATGAATTATTTTATACCCATGGTAACCATGCTTCTAGTGTTTCTTCTTATCATCCCTTTATTATTCCATATTTTTACACACAAGCAAATTATGCCACTAGTACCTCACGTACAAATAACTCTTCTCAAGTTCCCAATAAAAACCATAGTGATACCCAAGCCACTACTACCAATTCTAATGCTTCAAAAAATGCCAATAATGCAACTCAGACCCATCAACTCTTATTATAAACTCTTAATCAAATGAATTCTTTTCAAGATAACAATGTAAATCAAATGATGCAAATGAAAAACTACCTTATCCATCTTCAAAACCACCTCAACAGATGCCATGGGGCATGCATAATAAAATTTTCTCCTACATCCTCTTCAATATTCGTATGGTAATCTTACCCCTCAAATTCCTCTTATAAACAAGACAATTAAGCATCTTCAAAATGAGCCTCTTACATCTCAAATTACTAATATTGATATAGGAGGTATCACCCTTACCATTTCTTATAGTGGGTCAACTGATCATAATTTTCATCTAAAAACTTTTTAAAATCTATATAAAGACTAGGTCAAATTAAATACACATACCTCTACCAATATATAATCGAAAACTCTCATCTGTGATGCTTTAGATTGGTATAACCAACTTAAAACTCATTCTATTACCAGTTTGGAATATTTAGTCAATGCTCTAGTCCAAGAGTTCCAAACTAGTGATCTTCTTGAGAATACCTTGGACCATTAAATAAATTGTAATCAACTTGAAACCAAAACCACCCAATACTTCATTATATGATGGAAGACTTTGTCTAAAAAATGTGAACATTATATGGTATATGATGACCTTTTCCATCTCCTTACCAATTCTCTTTTCCCAAGTTGCAATATCAAGTCTAGACTCTCTCTCCATGTACTTTGGAGGAGGCTATTGACCAAGATAAATGTCAATATTTCCTTATTCATCAATGAAATCCACACCAACCCTTTTATGGGTATTCATATGTTTCTTAAGAAAAAGAATAATCACACTACCAATGATGGTGTCACAAACTCTTATGATACCATTCACACTATTTAATTTATTGTTCCTAACCAATCCTCAAAACAAGTTTCCCCTTCTAACCACATCACCAATCCTAATTTATCTTCAAATAATAACATCAATGTTCACAAACCTTTAACTTCATTAGAATTACTAAAACATCTATTAAGGCCTCTCCCATGAGAACTTGATCCCACTCATCCTATGACATATTGGTATGATCCCAATAATTTTTTTTGGTTTGACACTATTTGGGGTCATTATCGTAAGACATATAGGTATATTCATAATTTGGCTATGTATTTACTTCTTGGTCCTAATTTTGACCATAATTCTATCATTTGTCAATGCTAACAAGCCAATGACATTGCTTTCAAATCCCATGAAACACATACTAAATATCAATATTTAAATCAAGATAATGCTCATTTGGAAATCTATAAATATCCTCTTCAAAATAACCAATATAAAAAAGACAAACCTACCCATTCTACCAATAATGTTAATAATCTTATTGTCCCAACTCCTAAGGAAAATTTGGTTACTATGACTAACATGTGAAGGGTGGTTGATCTCATTGATCCTCAACCCATCTACACACTTTCATTGTCTCATACATTTCATGTTATCCAAGATTCTTCTCCAACTCACTTAAATGATTTGGGGAAAGATGACCTTATATCTTTTGATGAACCCATTCGAACTCTTCCCTTGGATAACACTTCTCATACTATTTATACCATCCCTCCATCTTCTTTTCCTGACACTAGTGACACTCAAACTTCTTCTAATCTATCTCAAACAACACCTACATCAACTACTTTATGTTATCAACATCATCTATAAAATTTCCCTTATATTAAACCTTCTACCTCTTACCAACGTAAATTCACATGTACTTCAGCTCTTCCTTCGAAGAACCTCCTTCAACACTAAAAATATTATTATGCATTATGATGAGTGGGATCCTATCATGGAAATCACTAATCCCCCATCACAAATCCCATTTAAAAAACTTATAAGGACCTCTTCATATCATCATAACCATCTTATGTAATTTCTGTTTGAAATGAACATCCCTCATCCTCCCCTAGTAGGACACAAAGCAACCTTATCTGGATCATAAGACAACATTATCCAATAGTGCAAAGATATTTATATACATGTTGATAAAATAATCGACACTTTTCTTTCCCTCAAATTCCCCATTGATTCCATGATCCTTGATGAGATCTTGCTTCATATGGCTGATCCTCTTTTTTCTTTAGTGTTTAGATTGGTGATATCTAACTCAATCATTCCTTAATTGATGAGGGTTACAACACTTGTGTTACATCTCTTGATTTTATCAAAACCCTTGGATATTCTGAATAAAATCTTAAATCCACACACAATACATGTAAAGGTTATGACTGAAGTCAAATGCCTCATTTAAGTTGAGTGTGGCTCCCCATTACCATCCCACCTATAACTATTCATGTGAAGGTGATGATTTTAACTTTCATCTATCTTACAACATTTTTCTTGGTAGGCCATGAACTCATCATATGATATTATTTGCCTCTTCTACTTGCTAATGCATTAAATTTCCTCATAATGGATACATATATAGGATTCAGGGTGACACCAATCCTTAGAATTTTGAATAATTCTAAGACCAGGGTTTATTCAAGATTCCTACCCTTCAACCCTTGTCAAGCATTCCATTTCATGAATCTCAACAATTTAACTTTCCCATCAATTCCACTCGAGGTTATAATGGTCATCCTAAACTCATTAGGAATATTCCCCTTAACCTCTTATATTTTGATGATGATGAGCCTAATGAGATCAATATTAATATTAAAACTTCTTATCTCTCACCTTATGTCATCTCTCAGCTTCCCACTTCTTTGTAACCTCATTATTATCAACCCCGTTGTGATGACATCCCCATTGCCTTAAATAAGACTCAACATTCCATTCATCATGCCATATTGGATGACAAAGTCATCCCTACTTGTGTCATTGATCTTCATACACTTGATTATGATGATGGTTATACCATAGATGATCCACTCATAGGAGTTCTAGTTCAGTCCCATGATGCTAAAATTATCCATTATCATTCCTTTTTGCTTCATTATTTTAGTATATATTCATGTATTCCATCTTATAGCATTACTAATTTTAGTATTTTTCATTTTTATTATAGGGTAGAGATGGTGTGGACACCTATAATTTTTGAAGAACCTTATAGGAGTATGTTTATGGATCATGCTATGATTGGGCCCTATCACTTTGTTAGGTACCATGACCCTTATAGCCTACTTATCCTTGATATGCATGCGACTCTCTTTCAACCTTATATGGACCTTACCCCTCCCTCAGTAGAGCCCAATTTGGATCTCATTCCCACACCCACTTTAGCTTAGTCTATTCCTACTTTCAATCCTATCACTCTCACAATCAAGCCTTGTCCAATATTTCCACCAACCCCACCTCTCTTGGTGATGGTTTACTACCTTTAGTGCAGTAGGCTTCTTCATCCACCAAATAGGCTGATCAACTTTATTGTGACATTCATAAAGTTATTAGTCATTATACTAGAGATCTTTCCCTATACCAAGCTCATTCCACTTCTATTATACCTCCTCATGTGAGTACATCTACCAAGACTATTCATAGGCATATATGTTGCTTCCATGGCACATATAGCCATTAATCCATGTATTATCATAAGTTGTGATGATATATTGACACTTTGCATCCTTTTATTCCTTAGTCTTTAGATAAGGCTATACATCCCCCAAATGTACTACCTAAGTATCTTCTTAACTATGGAGATGTATATTATCTCTAGCACCAATGTGGCACACATCACACTAACTATTACTACATCTTTTAGTAGCATCTTAGACATCACATTTTAACCATTCCTTCACCTTCTGTCATTCCTCCCATAGGTCATTCTTACAATAATTCTCCCCCTTCTACCTCCATGGTTTCACATCTTATGGCTCCATCTCCTCTTGTGGTCCCTTCTACACCTCCTATTCCTCCACCTATGAATCCTTCACCCATGGACCTTCCCTCACCTGTGAATCTTTCTCCACCCATGAGTCCCTCACTTGTGGCTCCTTCCCCACTAGTGACCACTTCATTTATTATAGAAATCACTCCCATGAATTCTCTATAGCATCACCTACATGATATTCCTCATTATCACAATCCTTCAAGCATTCCTACCTTTTATATTGAGGAGATTAGACATGAATTATTTGCCTGGATTTCATTGAAGATCGATGAGACATTAGTTACATTTTGCATTCAACTTCATGGAGACTTATTAGGTGTTATGAATAATGTGTATGTAAAAATATATCAATACTTATTAACAAATGCATGGTGTTCTTACATTTTCATTTTGATCATACGTGTGCTTGAACTTTATCTTTATCTATTTTTATATCATTTGAAATTGTGTCCAATTCTTATCTATCTTATATGGTGACTTTGGTTTTGTACTTTATATTTTTTATGTTGTCATTATATTCTCTTATGGATTTATTATTTATCATTGCCTTATATTTATTTATGAGTTCATTTTTTATGGCTCCCTTGTTCTATTTTTCGTGATTGTTTTCTCTCTTATCTCTATATACACAAATAATTGTTATTGTGACTTGGTTATACAAACCTTGTTCCTCTTAGTCATTCCCCATTTACCATGTGATCAGTTAGAAAATAGTTCATCTCCTTATAATATACTTTAATTTATCCACTTTGCATCTCATTTTTCTTCCCCTTTATTTCCTTTCATAAACTAAAGATACGCATGGTTGAGACCTACGATAACATGCTAGTTTATCATTAAGCCTAAGTGTTCTAGTCAGTCTTATCTTTGGATATTTAGCTTCATTTAGGCAAATCCTAAAGCTCATTTGTGTGTATCACTCTATCTCTCATGATTATTCATTCCAATTCTATATGGAGGAGGAATCTTAAAAAATCCATAAAAACTATGTAAAAGCCAAATAATTTAACAAAAGGCAATGATCCAAAAGGCAACATTCAAAATTTTCAAAAGTCAAATCATGCTAAAAGATGTGATTCAAATTACATCTCTTTTTTCTAGTCAAATCTCAAACTCCAAAATTGGTCTCATGATAGATACAAGGTCTATTGGGGTATATTAGGCCAATATATTATAAAAGGAGAATACAAAAATCTTTTAGTGCTACCTACTTTCTCATGTAAGTACCCAATATTTGTAATAGATCGATGAATCTGTAAGGGGTCCTAAAGAATGGGGAACACATTGTGGGAAGGTAAGTCTATTTTAATTTTATTTTACACATCTACGTACATGATTTGATCTTAGTATCACACTTATTTTCCCACATAGCTCTGTGTTTATAGCGAATAGGCATCCTTTGTATATTGATGATCACTAATCACTTAGTATGTTATCATGTCCTTAGTGTTCCTCATGTCTTCTAAGGTATTATAATAAGAATCCTAAGTTATGATTTTTACATTCCCTTTTTCACTCCCTATAATCTTCATATTTCCATTTGAGAAATATTTTTTGTTCACTGATCATTCCCTTAGGGATTTCATTTGTGAGTTACATTGTAAGACCATGGATAGGATGTAACCTTCCTCACAAATTACCAAATTTTCACATTACCATTATAAAACATCCCATTTTACTATATTTTCACATTAATTCCACCTTAGTGGTCATCCCTTTGTGAGTTGTAGTGTAAGACCATAGACATGACCTGGTCTTCCTCACAAAATTTTCCAATAATCCAAGCCATAATAAAATTACATGTGTCATATATGAGATAATATGTGATTGATTATGAGTTACACATCATTGACATGATTCCCATCTTGATTTATTATTTTTTATGCTTACTTCATTCATATTTCACTTTTATCTTCTTATTTTTCAATTTCATATAAGAATCAAACCATTTCTTAAGTTTTTCATACTTCCTAGATTGAATTAGTGTGATTAATTTAAGACCAATTTTGCCAATTTTGTTTCTCTTTTATACTTCCCAATGTGATTTAGTATGAATGATTGACTTGATTTATTTTTTAAATCCCATTTTGGTCTTTCACATGCTTTCCACTTTATTACATTATTTTCATACTTCCCAATATCATTTAGTATGATTTTACTTGTTTTAATTTGGCATCCAATCTTTATCATGGTTTTAAAACAAACTTTTAACCTCTTGTTTACCACTCTTTGTGTTCTTATACTTAGTCATTCTCTCACTATTACACATTTCACAATGTGAAATAATGTGTAGTATATTTATTTTTAATTTATTATACTTTACCAAGTCTTTTTACCTATTTATTTTTAACCATGTATGTGTCTTACATAATGATAGAAAAGAAAATACAACACATATATTTCCTATATCATGTACAACAAAAGCAAAAGACATGTGTGAGAAAGAAATATATCTATGCATCCACAACCATAACCATAATACAAACACATAATATCAACACCCAATTGTTGAAATAAGATATTTATATATATATCATGTGTTTTTATACAAAGTACAAAAATACATCACTCCAACACTAAGGTTAGGCTCTATCATGTTTATCTCATGGCCTAGACATGCTACCCATAGATGCCTCATATAATACCCTCTGAATAGCATTCCATAAAGATGATGTCCAAGATCTCGATCCTATCACCTATCCTTATATATTGTCTATTTAGGCTTGAACCTATCCTATCTGACTCATGATAGCCACATGTTGTGGTTCTCTCCTGAACTAAGTCTTATTGTGTCTTACCTCTCCTACTCCCACCCTTGTTGTGGTTTTCTCTCATATTTTCATTCCTATAATCACCTCATAGCCTCTTCTACTAGTATGAACTAACTTACTTGAGTTAGGGTAGATGGCACCACAAGATCATCTAATATGGCAGGGTTGTATGGTGTTAGTGCCCCATCAAAGATATCATGGAGTGTTCCCCTCACCAATAATCCCTATCTAGTCTCCTCGTCCTTTATAGGATATACAAAATTCAAAAAAAATAGATATTAGATCATAGATATATCTAAAAATCTAGCTATCTATAATCTATCTCAAAAAACTGAAGCAAATTATAATAATCCATTACCTATCTAGATGTTGCCTATCATCATCTCATCATTTGCTCAACTATCGAGCATGATCTCTCCATCAGCACAACCCCTAATTGCCTCATCTATGGAATGCCTCCCAAACCAATACAAACCTTAGGGTCACCACCCATTCCCATCTCAATCTTCACCTTAGTGGTGCCTTAATAGACCAACTCTTCTCTAGGCTAACTAATGGGTCATCATGTATGACCACTATTTAGGCTCTCTCTCTCTCTCTCTATATATATATATATATATATATATATATATCACACACACACACACACACACACACACACACACACACACACACACACACACACACACACACACACACACACACACACACACACACACACACAAAACTAGCATCTCTATCAGTGGTGTGATTGAGGTGGTTACCAATCCTCCTAATATGGTTTTGGATATGGTATATGTGGCACTCCTACATTCACATCCATCTCTTATTTAACTAATAGCCATCTTACTTTATTTATTTATGGTTTCTTATGATATGATCTGGTCTCTGGTCTTACAATTTTTGGTCACTCTCCTCCTCTCCCCTTGGCTCTCTCACATGCCTAGTAAAAAATATGGGAGCCACTATTAGATCTATTGGGTGGAGTCCAAACTACCCTGGTAATCATACCACTAGATGTGACTCTACCCACTAAGTATAGTGTCTTATAATCCATGCTCATGCCAACTCTAGTTCCACCATCCTTTAACTTAGCCAAATGGTCACAATCTATGCATATTAATACTATATTATATCTAATCATATGACCATATATAGTGCTAACACATGGGGTATGACCCATGCCACCAAATCCTATTTCCATCTCTACACTCGAGGTAATTAATCATCAACCACATGGGGTAACCCACCTAGTTAGTACATAAAAAAACTCTCATATATCTAGGCACTTAGTAATATCAATGGTCCCATGGTCTTCTACCATCTAGATAACATCCTATACATATCATGAATGAGTTGAACCTAGATGATAGAACCTATTATCTCTACCTAAACAATCATGGAATTAAATCCCCTTCATTTAATGGTGAAGCTCTCATAATCTTATGATTATCTACTTTTAGTTACTCTATGTTTAGATTTATTCAAGAATATGCAAATTAGGTGCAGGTTGATTTAATATTTGTATTACTTTAATCACTTTTTTCATGAACCATAACAAAGAGACTTTGTAGCAAGCAAGTAGTTATTTTGTTTTATAAAATTAGTTTGAATCTAGGATACATATAAAATGAAAAATCAACTTGTTACATTTTAGGATGAGAAAGAATAACAGAAGTGCAAATCACAATAAATAGACTTGTAGAGTTTATTATGTATATGCATGAAAATAAACATATAGTATGTGATTATTTTTCTAATAAATAATCAAAAATACTATGAAATCAATTTAGCTTTAAAGATAAATCAAATATTACCAATTTATCTTCATTGAACTCACAGAAAGATTTCCATAGACACAAAGTTCTACAGAAAATAATTCTCTTTCTTAGTCTTTCTTGACAAAATTTGTACAAAATAATCTGATTATCTCAAACCCAAAGTTTTGGACTTCTTAAACCACTTTTACAATTTCTAAAATAAAAATTCTCCCTTTGGCATGCAAGCCTACTCATCTATTTATACAATTTCAAGATACAAAATTCTAATAGGATTCATCTTCCTCAACCCATACGTGTTCCATTAAAACTCAGAACCATTGAATAACACCTTCCTCAAATCTCTCCTTCATGTCATGAAATGATCAATGACATGTAGTGATTTTTTCACTCCTTATTTGTGTTGATTACAAACACTTCACATGCAACATAAAGGTAGATAAAGTAATTCACTTTTACAAAATGACTTTGAGTAATGGAATTTGAGATGAGTTATTTAAGACATTAAAATTTACAAAGTAATTTCACTTTTACAAGTAAATCATAAAATGATATTACTTTACATAGTTATTACTGAAAATAAGATTATTTGTAGAGTGTTCATGAATAAAGAAGATAAAATATAAGAATAAGAAGAATTTATTCAAGACTCAAGGCAAAATTAATCTACTAGATGAACTTGACTCCTACATTTTTCTTTGTACTTGATGTGTTGAGATATCTTTTTTTTCTAATCTCAACATCTCTTTTTAATCCTTCTACAATGAGATTTAGTTTTGTCAATCCTTGGCCCAAGTATCTTCAATTCTTCTTAACACTTGATCAGTACATTGATAGATTTAGTTGTGAAAGTAGTCATGGCTTTGTCCATACTCTGTTTGAATTATTTGTCTAACTATTCGATTACTCTTAGGACATTACTTGACCATATACCTATGATCCCAAAGAGAGAGTCTTCTAGATTAGTATATACACCACGTGCATCTTATTATAACTTCATTTCTTATCCTATGTTTGGAAAATGCTTAAATGAAAGGATATGAGATATTCTTCTTACTTTATCTTCTTTGTAGAAGGGGCAATCTATTCCTCAATAAAAATTTTCTCATCTAAACTCACTATTCCCTAAAGACTTTCCTGTTGAAGTTTATAAAATTCATTTTCTTTTTCCAATTTATCTCTCATTGCTCTGACTTCTATTATTTTATTTAAAATATTAGTTTGAGCATCCTTAATGAGCGAGAATAATTTTTGAGCCTTTTGCTTCATTTTGTCAACCCATTTGTCAATAGATTTAGACTTATCCCCAATCTCTTCCACTTTAGTAATCACTTATTAAGAAATCACTACTTTCAAAATTAATACCTGTTAAGGAGTAGATTTTTCCAATTTGGTAATTATTTGGCACAATTGATCATTTTGCTCCTTCAACTTAGCTTTAGAAGCTTTCTCTTCATCCAGCTACCTGAAGAGAGTGTCAATTAAATTTTGACTATCTTATTTTAACCATTCAGTATTAACCTCCCCAAGAGACACCATTTTGATTACTAGATTCTCATCATTAACTTCTCCTTTATTATCTCCATGTGGCGGAACTACTATCTCTACAAATTTTTGTCTTAAAGATTCAATTATCAATTTTGAAGTGACTTTTTCTTGCTTGGGTTTTTTCCCCCTTTTATCTAGACTTTTCAACAATTACAAATCTATCTCCTTAAGATTGATCACTTCCTTTGATTCTAGAGTTGTTTGAAAATCTAACCAAGATGAGAATTCTATGTTAATCGAAGTGATTAAATGAGTAACCATTTATTGTTGTTTATTTTTGATGAATAGCTCTTATGAAAGAACTTATTGTGAAGAGAATCCTTGTTCCTGAGTGTCATTTTGAATTTTTTGTGTTTAATATCTCTCTACCTCTACTTATAACTCCTTTTCTTTCTTAGTTTCTTTATCTTTTATAGCCTCAACTCTATCTCCTCTTGATCCTGTATCTATTTTTTTCTTCTTTATCTATCCCTTCATCTACCATATTTTTAGTAACTTATTTTTTATTATTTCCTACTTCTTTTTCATTCTCCTTATCGAATATTTATTCTTATGAGGGGAACACCTTTTCAATAGTTACCTTCTTAGGTTATTTTTCCATATGAGGTGGTTCTTCTAAAGGTGGTGGTGGAATATAACACATGGAGTAGATGGAAAAGGAGGAGGGCTCAACTCTTTTTGGGTGGACTTCTTGGATGACATAGTGACATAAACCTTGGGAACTGGCACAAGAATTGAAGGTTCACGGGTAGAAGTAGTGGGAGGAATAGAAGTTTGAATGAAAGAAGTAACAGGGGTAGAAGAGACCAATGGTGAAGTAGAAATAGTTGGTTGAGTTGGTTCCTTATCTTTCACTACTAATAAAGTATCATCAACATTCTTCTTCAGCTTCAATTTATTTAAGGGACCATGGCTACTTTCTCCTTTAACTATCTCCTTTCATTTTTGCCCCACATGGGTGGTCTCACTTATTAATTCTTTCATGTAATACCCCTTGTTAAGGAGCTAGTTAGAATTCATTTCCAAGACATTTGAAGTTCTCTCTAATTTTTTTTTATCATTATTATCTCCAAAAATGATTACTAAAAGTGGAGCACTATCTCCTCATACTGCATGAAATGCACCACTTGTAATTATACCATCATATTCCATATAAGGCTATATCAAATGCTTAAATCTGATACATAGTTAATTTGATGTTATCCATTATTCTTATTTCAAATTCATCCCTAAAATCCACCAAAAAATCTTCAAGTGCAGGGATATGCATATACTCAAGTTAAATAGTGCTCTGTGCTACTCTTCTATAATAAAAAATTTCCCTAGCATCAAAATGTGTTTTCATGTAATGGCGATACATTTATTTATATACATTCCTAGCTTTATAAATTCTAGGAAAATAATATTGACCAATTACAATAGGAAAATTAATGGCTACCTTATGAGCCTTAGATTGCAAATCATGCAACTTAGCTAATTGCCTACTCATCTCCATAAGGATCCACTTGTCGCTTGGGTATCTTGGCAACTTGATAGGTGCTCTTGAGAAACCTCCTTCTCTGAGATATGAGAAATCAAGAAATTGAATAAAAATGTAGCCATATAGTGAGACTACACCCCATGCCTCATTTGATACTCTTTTATGCTTCAAAGATGTCTCTAACTTACAAATAAGCTCATAGAAGAAACCAATATTTACTAAAATATAATTCTTGTAGTATTCTTCAATAACCAGTTGAGGATAATATTCATATATTGGTACTATTGATAGTGTACCACTGGTCCTTAACCTTGACAAAGCTCCATTGGAGATTGTTGTATATACAAGATACAAAGTCATCTTGAAACTGAAAGTCTAAAATACATTCTTTTACTATTGATCCATGTTGTCACTGATCATTGTTGCCCAATCAATCTTAGAAGAACTCTAAGTTACCTTAATGGTTCTAATATAGGCATACATCTAGGGTGAAAACCATTTGGCATTCTTTTTTCCATTGATTCTGCACAATAGTTGAACGATATCATTTCCAAGACATTTGAAGTTCTCACTAAAATTGTTTTGTCATGATCATCTCCAAAAATGATTACTAAAACTAGAGCACTATCTCCTCCCATTTCATGAAATGCACCACTTGTAATAATATCATCATCTTCAAATATCCTTTAGAATAGAGGCTAAATCAAATACTCAAATTTGATCCATAGTTAATCTATTGTTATCCCTTCTTCTTATTTCAAATCCATCCCTGTAATCCATCCAAAAATATTCAAGTGTAGGGATATGCATATTCTCAAGTGAAATAGTACACTGTGTTACTCCTCTATAATCAAAATTTTCCCTGGCATCAAAATGTTTTTGCATGTAATGGTGATACATTTATTTCTATATATTCCTAGATTTATAAATGCTAGGACAATGATTGTGAACATTTACAATAGGAAAATTAATGGATAACTTGTGAGCTTTAGACTGCAAATCATGTAACTCAACTAATTATCTACTCATCTCCATAAGGATCCACTTGTCACTTGGATATCTTATCATCTTGATAGATGCTCCTAAGAAACCTCCTACTCTAAGATATGAGAAATCAATAAATTTAATAAAAATGTATCCATATAGTGAGACTACACCCCATGCCTCATTTGATACTCTCCTATGATTCAAAGATGTCTCTAACTTTTAAATAAGATCATAAAACATACCATCATTTACTATAATATTGTTCTTGTAGTATTCTTTAAGAACTAGCTGAGGATAATAGTCATATATTGGTATTGTTGATAGTACACCATTAGTCCTTAACCTTGAGAAAGCTCCATTAGAGGCTATTGTATATACAAGATATGAATTCATCTTGAAATCAAAATTAGAAAATACATTCTTTAGCTATTGATTCATGTTTTCACTAGTCATTATTGCCCAGTCAATCTTAGCAAAAATTCGATTTACGTCAATGGTTCTAATATATCCATACATCCATGGTGAAAACCATTTGGTGTTATTTTATCCATTTATTTTTCATAATAGCTAAATGATATCATCTACCTCTTGAACATAATCTGATCTGATAATGTGCTTAGGGAACCTTGAAGGTTGTTTTATTTTCTTCAAGTAATATGTATTCATAATCTTAATACACTCTATTGTTTTAGTCTCCCATTATTTTTAAACTATCTCCATTGAAATATCAATCACTTTTGGTGAGGTTAGAATATTTAAATAGCAGTTAAGATATTAAACATCAAACCTCACAACCAGATTCCCAGAAAAATATTTTACACCCTAGTCAAAGAGTCATAGTACTTAGCACATGCTAACACAAACTCAGGAAGCTAGGCTAAACTTGGGAAAGCTATAGCCTAAAGACCCCCACTATTGGTCATGAAGTGTAAAAGTGGAGTCTTTACAATGGCCCTTGGTCTTTCCAAAAGTTTAGTCATAGATATGTGCCCCATATCTATATCACTTATTTATGTCAGCTTTGAAGATATGCATGACTCAATAGGGTAACCTTTTTATTTATACTTCATTTTTGGTTCTTGAACTCTGACCCTCTTTGAATTTACTTTCTCATTCTTGATGGTTCTGGAATATCCTTGAGTGCTAACTATGGGGCCTCCTCCATGATCTTGCCTTGTACTCCTAGTTTTGCTATCTCTTCCTCTAACCTTCTAAATCCCTTTGATCTAGACATTTAATCTCTTAAACTCTAAAAAACCTTGACAAGTTCTTAAAAACATCTAACTTATTTAGAAATTTGAGAAACATGGTTAACTTATAGCTCTTTATCTCTAAACAAGATCCAAATTTTAAGGAATTGACATCTTTAAAAACTTAAGTAACTTTATTTTAAGTAATAGGTTTTAACAACTCTAGGTTGGTCTTTAAAGGCAAGTAACTTTAGACTTTTCATATTGAACAAATTTAGGTTTACAAGAGCAAAAAACTTTGGGTTCCTTACAACACATGACTTTGGGTTTTTGGAAATGGATTACTTTGACTTCTCCCAAAAATAAGACTTTGGATTTATAGAGTTATAAGACTTTGGGTTTTTGATAGGCAGTTACTTTGAAGTAGAAACCCAAAATAATGAAGATTAAGAAACTCAAAGAAGTAATGAGGTAAGGGAACCCAAAGTAGTCATACCTAGTGTTTTGTGGGTTTGACGAGGGTCAATACTTCAAGTTTTTTATGGGAAATTACTTAGGATCAAAGGTCTAAAATTCTTAGGGTTTGGAAACCTAAAGAGATAAGGAAATTTTAGAACTAGGGTTTACATGAAGATTTTTAATTTTTTGGGGTTTTAACATGAATAAAACATGATAAGAGATTGAAATTTCAAATTTAAAGTTAAAAATAACAATTTAATCAAGAAATTAGAAGAGAATATAGAACAAAACAACTTTGATAGTTAAAAAACCATGGTGGTACGAGAAAATGGGCACAGGGGAAAAAATGACTTAAAAGAAGCAAATAATAAATTTAAAATGATCTAGAAATGATTTACTTACCTCAACTACAAATGGATAAATAATAAAATTTCTTGAAATTACTCTAGAGGCTTTAAGTATTTTGGCTTGGGATTTATAAGCACAATTAATTGGCTCAATGACTTGGCTAACAGGTGGAAGTGAGGTGGAATCTCATAAAATTTATATAAATGCCAATTCATTTATTAAAAGCATGGAAAAGACACATCAGCCTTTAATTCCTTTATAATTAGGCTCTTTAAACTACTTTACTTATTTTAAGTAATAAAGTAAGCTCTTTCACAATCCTAATTTGGTCTAGGCTCATGAGTAGTTTAGGTTCGAGACTTAGAACTGCTTTTACTTATGAATTTAATGAAGTAAAGCACTCTCATAATCCTAATTATAACTAGGGAGTGTTGGTCAGCTTTTCAAAATTACTTAACTCCTTTTAGTTTTTGAAGTAAAGTAATTTAAGAAACCTAAATTGGTCTATGGGGAGTGAACTGGGTTTTTAGGACAACTTACCTTATTTTCATGGAAGTGAAGTAACTTGGAGAACTTGATTTGCACTGGAAATGAGCTAAGTCACCTTGATCTTGTTCCATCTACTAAAATGGATGAATAAAGGGATTTGAGTGATGTTTTTTAAGAAAATGCCTTTAATCCTTTAGATTAATTAGGAGCAACTAAGGAAAGTAAACAAAAAATAAAAAACAACACTAGAGAACCCAAGTTATTTATTTAGGAGACTAGCTTAAAGTAGTAAAACTAACACACACAAGGCCAAAATGTAAAAAAAATTCAAAAATAGGGTTCCCCAAAATCTTGAGTTGTCAAATTTTGGGGACACTAGCTAGCTCTGACTAGGGACAACCTTGTTTCTATCCTAAGGAAAGAAACAATGGTGAGATCTCAATATCTCTAGTTTTGCATTATATTCATTGGGTATGGAGTCATTATAGAAACTTAATCACACAAACTACTAGACAAGCAAAAAAAAATTAAGACTAATCAAAACAAAAGAAAATATAAAAATCTTTATTTATGTACACATAGGAGTTACCCTACTACTCAATTATTATAGAGCTTCAAGTGATGCCTCTTGAAAGGTAGTGGTAGTGAAATTCCATCTTGATGAGCTAGGAAGAAATTGTCTTTCCTAGTAATGCTTTTTATAGTGAAGGGTCCTTTCCACAAAGAATCAAAATTGCCATGATTTCCTTTTTATTCATTTTGTTTATCCCAGAAAAGAACTAGATTCCCCACTTCAAACTACCAATCTAGCTCCTTTATCAAAGATCTTTATTACCTTTGACTTATGATATGTTAGCCTATCATCAACTTAAACACAAACTTCTTATAGTTTAGTGAGAAACATGATTCTCTTATCAAGTGAATCTTGAGAAGTAGCATCTTCAATGGCTTTTGATAATTGTAAATAAAGCAACTTAAGAGTTATTGGTATTTCAACATTTCTTCCATATAGAAATTGAAAAGGAGACATACCTATTACTTTATTTGGAGTAATCCTATAATCCCACAATGCATCAAATAGCTTCTTGTGCCAAGTCCTTTGATTTTTATCTACCAACTTTTAGAAGATATTCATCAAATTCCTATTGCTTGACTCAGCCTATCAATTACCTTGAGGATAATGATTTAAAACATGAACTAAGTTTATTCCATAATAGTAATAGAATTTATTGAGTTACATGGAGGATAAATTAGCTACATTATCTATCACAATTTTGTGTGGTACCCCAAACTTGACAAAAATATTCTCTTTAATGAAATCACATACTACTTCCAATATGGCATGTTGGCTAGAATAACTTCAACCCATTTACTAAAATGATTAGTAGCTATCAAAATATAGTGATTCCTGACACTAGATGGGAGATTCAATACACTAATAAAATCCATGCCCCATTATTGAAAAGGCTAATTAATAATTACCAATTTTAGTGGCAAAGCTAGTAACTTGACTCATCCTACAAAATGGTGACATGCTTGACATTTAACAACTCATTCTAAAGTATCTTAAAACAAAGTAGGCCAAAAATACCTTGCTCATAAGATTTTATGCACTATGAATCTTGTAGACAAGTGACCTCCACATGCTTTTTCATGAAATCCCTACAACAATTTATCTTGTTGTTCTTTATCTACATGACGAAAGAAAACATCATCAATGGCTCTTTTGTATAGACCATTATCCCATAGGATGTCATCCTTTGACCTTATCCTAATGATTCACTTTTCTTTCCATGTCAGATTATCTAGCACATCCCCATAAGTCAAGTAGTAAGCAATTTTTTTATACCATTCATTAACTATATCAACAAAAATTACCATGGGTAGTTCTTCCTTTGTTTCATATTGGCTTGAAAGTGCTATTTTATCTAAAATATTAGGCTTTCTTTCTATCATGAATTGGCATAGGCCTCTACCATTTACTAGTTTTATGGGTTTGATATCAAGATCAAACTCTTGCACCTTGGCTACCCAAGTACCTCTGAGTAATCCCAATTCTTGTTGAGTTAGAATTGACTTGATAGTACTATCTGAGATGTATACTATAGTATGAGATGATAAGATGTAATACCTAAAAATATTACATGCCTTGACCACTACAAAGGCATGTTTGTCCATCTTTGAGTACTTCAATTCTAAATTATTTAATGGTTGACTCATGAAAGCTATAGGAGATTCAACTCCATCATTTTTTTGCATGAGTATAGCTGACATAGTATGTTCTAAAGAGTAATAGTAAAGAATAAATTATTTATCAAAATATGGAGAAATTAGCACTGGAGCTTCAGTTATTACTACCTTTAATCTTTCAAATGTCAATTTACCCTCAAAATTCCATTCAAATTTTGGTTTCTTTTTCATCATATCCAAGATGTGGTGAATTAACTCAACAAAATCAGGAATAAATCTTATAAGGTAATTTACTTTTCCAAAGAAAGAATGCACACCTTTCTTTGATGTAGGCATAGGCACACTCTAAATAGCCTTTACCCATTCTGGATCAATTTTAGCTCCTTCACTTGATACTATATGCCCAAGGAGATTACTTTTAGTTACATCAAATATGGATTTCTTTGGGTTTAAACAAATCCCATGTCTTTTGCATTGAATCAGGACCTCTTCAAGATCAACTAAACGATTAGATCTTTGCTTTGAAAAGATTGTCAAATCATCCAAGTATACCACAATGGTCTTATTCTTAAAATGAGAAAATTCTATGTCCATATCTCATTTAAAAGTTTCCCCAACATTAATTAACCTAAAGGGCATCTTTTGATAAGCAAAAGTCCCCAATGGTGTTATGAAAGTAGTTTTGTACTAATCTTCCTCAGCCACTTTTATTTGATTATATCTAGAAAATCCATCTGGCGTAGATAACATTTCTAACTCTGTAACTACCTAAAAGATATGATCCATAATAGGTAATGGATGATTGTCCTTTAGAGAGGATTGATTTAGGTTAGGAAATCAACACATAAGTGTATCTCCCCATTTTTATTTCTTATTGGGGTAATATTTGCTAACAATTCTGAATGGTGGATTGGATAGATGATGTTTACATTAAGGATTTTCTAAATCTTAGCATGAATCATACTTGAAATGGTTGGATTATGATGTCATAACTTTTGCTTGAAAGGATTTATACTTGGTTAAAGTGGAATATAGTGTTGTATTTCATCTGACTAAAAAGACTTGAGATATTTGTAGGACTAGGAAAACACATCAATATACTCTGTAAGAAGTTTAGTGAAAGCTTCTTTCTCCTCTTGTGAGCATCACTTGTCAATGTTGACCATCTTTGGATCTTCATTACTGCCTAGGATGACCTGATATATTTCTATGGAAAAAGCTTCTCCATATTCTTTATTTTTCTTCAAAAACTTATCATGTTTATCAAATATATCTTCTAAGGAAACTAAACCTTTAGGAATCTTATTCCCTTTAAGTTAAATTATGGCTTGATCATGGAAGAGTTCAGTTTCAGTGATACCTATTATTATTTCACATGGATGTGAAGTGCTTCCATAAAATTATAATCCTTCAAAATTATCATGTTGTTATAAAAAGGTAGCTATTGCTTATCATTATTAAAAACTTGACAATGTTTAACATTATTTAGGACTTTCAAGCGATAAATCATTTTTACTTTATAGTTACCTTCCTCGAAGATTGTCGGTTGCTACTCTAGCCTAAGTAAATATATAGTTACAATGAGTGAGTTAGCTTAGAATTCTGATCCTAAGGTACTGAATTAATCGAAAAAGAATAAAAATCAAGCATGGTACTTATAATTCTATCACAATAGTGTTTTATCTTATCTTTCTTCACCTGATATTGTCCTTTGATCTATTTGACTATTAATTCAACATCTCCTTGTACTCTAATGAGTTTTATTCCTTACTCTTTTACTCACTCAATCCCTAATAAGAGTGCTTCATATTTAGCTGAGTTATTTGTGTTTTTAAACATAAGCTTGTATGAATAGGGAAAAACTTTTATAGTAGGAGAAATCAACACTAATCCTACACCTAAACCAAGAAAACTATAGCTACAATCAAATTCCATGATCCATATCTTGTCTTCATCCTCTTCTTCTTTTTTCTCTTTAGTTTTTTTGCTTATTTCAAGGAAGTAAATTCCATGGTCTGATTCTTCAAAGAAAATTTGTCACCTTGAATCTTCAAATTTAGAAACTATGTATTTTGACTTCTTCTCAGGTTTGAGCTTATGATTCATCCCTTTGATTGGGATATGCAGACATGACCAATCCATATTCACTTCTCCTCTTATATATTTGTAGAATTTTTTACTTAGTAGCATTCCATATGATACTAGGATGTCTGTTACTAGGATTATCATTTTAAGTCTCTTACCTAGGAGGCTGATAGGATAGTTTAGACATCTTTAATCTATCTGATCAGGGGAAATTATCTCTCCATTAAGTAACATTTTCATATAAAATTACTAAAAGTAATGCCAAGGGCATTAGATACCTTGGATAGCATAACATTATCAGAGGCTCCCAAATCTAGAATACAATTTCTCAACTTACACCCATTAATTAGAAGGGACACATAAAATGGTTTTATTCTCTCTGATATGGGGGTCGATGAGGATGAAGCATTTATAGATTTATTCTAATAAGGGATTTACCTAGGAACATGTATAATACCTTTCAAGACATTTGGTGGATTGATTGACCCTTTAATTTGAACATACTTCACTAATCTATTTAGCTAATTTGGGCAGGACCTTAAATATTAGGATTTTGACATTTGAATTTTAGTTTTCTTTATGTGTTAAATTATATCAAAAGAAGGAATGGGTGTAAGAAATACAAATTTAACTTCATCTATATGAACAACTAGATTATAAGATTAATAAGTAGATAAAACATATTTCTCTTTAGGAGGAAAAGAAGGTATAGGACTACCTCTTTTAAGAATAATTACGTCATATTTGGATTTCTCCTTCCTTTTCTCTTGTTATTTCAATGACTTGTTGAGTATGAGATCTTGTAGATACTGCTAAAGATGGACTATGATCTTCATAAAGCACTTCTTCATATTCAGTCTCTTATTCATATTCTAAGTAATGGTTAGAGTTTCTAGCATGATCTATAAAATCATCTTCATCATTGAGATTTTGATGAGTATCCTTAGTTAATTGATATTCTTTGCTCATCTTATAATGATTTATAGGAACATCTTTAATTTCCAATATTTGATAAGGACCAATAATTTTATTCCTATTCTGATTATTGAAATTTCATGTAAGAACATTCTTAGTTAGAGTAGCATGGGTTCCTTGATCAGTTTATCTTATAACTTGAAGCAAGTCATTATCTAGTTTTTAAAACAAGGGATATATAGTCTGAAGTGTGGTCAAAGTAGATGATTCTCCCTTACATATAATTTTATTAATTTTCTTAGCCATTATCAAATCATCTTCAACCTTAGTAGATAGATTATGGGATACTACCAAATCAACTAGTTATGCTCTCCATAGTTGGTAGCTAACTTTTGAAAGTTTAGCGTTGATGAAGAAACATTTGAAATTATCTATTATAGGTAATATAGCTTGAGGGATATTATAAATTAGTATGTTAAATTTCATAATAAAATGATGCATGTGTTCATGTGGTTCCTTCTTAAGCTGAGTTAGTTGTATGAGTAGTATGTGAGCATATTTAGTAGATTTGGAACTTTTTTCAAATTGATTACCCATAATAGCCCAATTGCTCATAGTGCCTAGAGCTAGATGGTAAAACCATTCTGCTACTAAGTCATGTAGGGTCTTAATAAAGATCCTGATAAAAACATCTTCATGTTCTACACTAATTACTCTATATTCCATGAAGAATGTATCCAAGTGTTTATCTAGATTTTGATTATCATTGCTAGTAAATTTAGGAATATTCTTCCTTGAGACTTTTGGTAGGTCATGCAAATGAGTCAAATTCAATGGACCAATGGCTAGTCCCCATGGGATAAGATAGAGTAGCACCATTCTTTTAGGAGTCAAAAACTAAGAACTGGTGGATTGGATTATTACAAATTAATTATGTTGAAGCTAATACGTATGAAGAGTTGGTTTCCTAATAGGTGAGAGACTAGCTCTTTTGGTTCTAGCTTCAATAGGGAAGATGAAATTAAATTGCTCTTATAGCTCAAAGAATTGGTCTACTTGTCCATGTACTCTTCTCACTCTAGTGAAAGGTCAATTGGCCAATTTGAAAATTATAAAAATCTTCTAAGTATCACACTTTTATAACAATTTTTATGGACAAAAGCTTAATTGGTAGTCAACTTAGCATGCAACAACTTTAAACAAAAATGAACTGCCAGTGAACTAGGCTTTCAAACTAAAGACATAAAAACATGTAATTTACTTTGAAAATATGCATTTTGTTTAAATGAAGACTAATTAATCTTAGATAGGCATTTAAAATAGAACAAAATGTCACCCAAAGCATGCAAGCTTTTGATCAGTGCTTAAATTTTTTGGAAACTAGAGGTAACTTTTAGATTTGATTTTAGGTGTCAGACACTTACAACTCATTCCCTAGTGGAGTCACTAGAAACTATTGGCTATATATTTTGCATGGAGTCAAAACTACATAGGCAGTCCTGGGATTAAATCCCCTTCATTTAATTGTGAATCTCTTATAAGCTTATGTTTATCTACTTCTAGTTATTTTATGTTTAGATTTATTCAAGAATATGCAAATTAGGTGTAAGTTGATTTAATGTCTATATTACTTTAATCACTTTGTTCATGAACCATAACAAAGAGACTTTGGAGCAAGTAAGTAGTTGTTTTATTTTATAAAATTAGTTTGAATCTAGGATACATAGAAAAATAAGAATCAACTAGTTACATTTTAGGATGAGAAAAAATAATAGAAGTGCATATCACAATAAATAGACTTACAAAGTTTATTACATATATGTAAGAAAATAAACATATAGTATGTGATTATTTTTCAAATAAATACTCAATAATACTATGAACCCAATTTAGATTTAAAGATAACTCAAAGATTACCAATTTATCTTCATTGAACTCATAAAAATATTTCCATGTACATAAAGTTCTCCAGAAAACATTTCTCTTTCTTATTCTTTCTTAACAAAATTCATACAAAATAATCTGATTATCTCAAACTCAAAGTTTTGGATTTCTTAAACCACTTATAAATTACTAAAATAAAAATCCTCCTTTTGTCACATATGCCTACTCATCTATTTATATAATTTCAAGATATAAAATTCTAATAGGAATCATCTTCCTCAACCCACATGTGTTGCATTAAAATTACAAACCATTAAATAACACCTTCCTCAAATCTCTCCTTCATGGCATGTAATGATCAATGACATGTAACACTTTTTTCACTCCTTATTTGGATTGATTACAAACACTTTATATGTAGCACAAAGTTAGATAAAGTAATTCACTTTTATAGAATGACTCTGAGTAATGGAATTTTAGCCAAGTTACTTAAGACATTGAAATTTACAAAGTAATTTCAATTTTACTAGTAAATCATAAAATGATATTATTTTTACATATTTATTTCTAAAAACAAGATTATTTTTAGAGTTCTCATGATGAAATAAGAGAAAATAGAAAAAGAAGAATTTATCAAGACTCAAGGAAAAATTAATCTACTATGTGAACTTGACTCTTGCATTTTTCTTTGTACTTGATGTGTTTGGATATCATTGATTAGATTACTGCATCATCTAATTTATCAATTGACTATCTTTCTATTTCCAATCTCATCATCTCTCTTTCAATCCTTCCATAATGAGATTTAGTTTTCTCAATCCTTGGCCCAAGTATCTTCAATTCTTCATAACACTTGATCGACACTTTGAAAATTTTGGTTAAGAAAGGATTCATGGCTTTGTCCATCCTCTATTTAAACTATTCATCTAATTTTTCATCTATTCTTAGGACATTGCTTAACCATATACCTATGAGCCCAAAGAGAGAGTCTTCTAGATTAGTAGTTGTACCATGTGCATCTTTTTCCAACTTCTTCATTTCTTCTCTTATGTCTATAAAAATGCTTAAATTAAAGGATATGATATGTTATTCTTGATTTATCTTCTTTTCAGAAGGGTAAATCTATTCTTTAACCAAAATTTTCTCATCTAACTCACTATTCCCTAAAGACTTTCCTATTGAAGTTTATAAAATTCATTTTCATTTTCTAATTCAACCTTATTGCTCTGACTTATGCTATTTTATTCAAAATATTAGTTTAAACATCCTTAATGAGTGGGATTAATTTTGTATCCTTTTGCTTCATTTTATCAACCCATTTGTTTATAACTTTAGCCTTATCCCCAATCTCTTCCACTTCAGTAATCACTTGTTGAGAAATCACTACTTTTAGAAGTAATACTTGTTGAGGAGTATAATTTGCCACTTTATCAATTATTTGGCATAATTGATCATTTTTATCCTTCAACTTAGCTTTGGCATCTTTCTCTTCATCCATCTTCTTGAAGAGAGTGTCCATTAAAGTCTGAGTATCTTGTTTTAACCCTTCATCAGTAACCTCACCAAGAGGTACCCTTGTGATTGTCAGATTCTCATCATTAACTTATCCTTTATTACATTCCTATGGAGGAACTATTATCTCTAAAAATTTCTATCCTAAAAATTCAATTATCAATTTTGAAGTGACTTTTACTTGCTTGGGTTTCTTTCCTCTTTTATCCATACTTTTCAACAATTGTAAATTTATCTCCTCAATATTGATCACATATTTTGATTCTAGAGTTATTTGTAAAGATAACTAATATGATAAGTATATTTTGGTGGAAGTGATTGAATGAGTAACCATTTGTTGTTAATTTTTGACTGATAGATCTTGTGAAGGAACATCTTATGAAGATAATCCTTGTGCTTGAGTGTCATCTTGAATTTTTTGTGTTGAATCTCTCTCTAAATTTGCTTCTACCTCCTTTTCTTTCTTAGTTTCTTTTTCTTCTATATTCTCAACTATGTCTCCTCTTGATCATATATCTATTTATTTTTTTGCTTTATTTATCCCTTGATCTACCATATTTTTAGTAACTTCTTTTTTATGCTTTGATGCTTTTTTCCCCTTATCCTTCCTTAATGTTTCTTCTTGTGATGGGATCACCTTTTTAATAATTGCCTTTTCATGTTATTTTTATATATGAGGTGGCTCTTCTGAAGGAGGTGGTGGCGTTAAAACACACAGAATAGATGGAAGAGGAGGAGGACTCACCTATTTATAGGTGGACATCTTGGAAGACTTAGTGACGTAAACCTTGGGAGGTGGTGCAAGAATTGAAGGATCTAGGGTAGAAGTAGTGGGAGGAGTAGAAGTTGGAATGATAGAAGTAACAGGGGTAGAAGAGACCAAAGGTGAAGTGGAAATTATTGGTTGAGTTGGTTCCTTATCTTTTAATACTGAGAAAGTATCATCAACATTCTTCTTTAGCTTCAATTTCTTTAAGGTACCATGGCTAATTTCTCCTTTAACTATCTACTTTATTTTTTGTCCCACATGGGTGGTCTCACTTATTAATTCCTTCATGCAATACCCCTTGTTAAGAATCTAGTTAGAAGTCATTACCAAGAAATTTGAAGTTATCTCTAAAATTGTTTTATCATGATCATCTCTAAAAATAGTTGTTGGAAGTGGAGCACTATCTCCTCCTACTACATGAAATGCATCACTTGTAATAATACCATCATCTTCCATATCCTTAGGAATAGAGCCTAAATCAAATGCTCAAATCTGATCCATAGTTAATCAACTATTATCCCTTCTTATTTCAAATTCATCCCTAAAATCCATCCAAAAATATTCAATTTTAGGGATATAGATATACTCAAGTGATACAGTACTCTATGCTACTCCTCTACAATCAAAATTTTCCCTGGCATCAAAATGTGTTTGTATTTAATGATGATACATTTATTTCTATACATTCATAGCTTTATAAATGCTAGGACAATGATAGTGACCATTTACAATAGGGAAATTAATGGCTACCTTGTGATCCTTAGACTATAAATCATGCAACTAAAATAATTACCTACTCATCTCCATAACGATCCAATTGTCACTTGGATATCTTGGTAGCTTGATAGGTGCTCCTGAGAAACCTCCTACTCTGAGATATATAAAATCAATAAATTGAATAAAAATGTAGCCATATAGTGAGAATATACCCCATACCTCATCTGATACTCTCCTATGCTTTAAATATGTTTCTAACTTGAAAATAAGCTCATGAAAGAAACCATCATTCACTACAATATAATTCTTATAGTATTCTTTAAGAACCAGCTGAGGATACTATTCATATATTGGTACTATTGACAGTGTATCATTGTTCCTTAACATTGAGAAAGCTCCATTGGAGGTTGTTATATATAAAATATATGAAGTCATCTTGAAATCAAAATTTTGTAATATATTCTTCAACTATTGATCCATGTTGTCATTGATCATTGTTTCCCAGTCAATCTTGGTAGAACTCTGAGTTGATTCAATGGTTATAATATAGGCATACATCTAGGGTGAAAACCATTTGGCATTCTTTCGTCCATTGATTTTGCATAATAGCTAAATGATATCATCTACCTCCTAAACAAAATCTGATCTGACAATGTGCTTGGGGAACCTTGAAGATTGTTTTGTTTTATTCAAGTAATATGTATTCATAATCTTAATACACTCTATTTTTTTAGTCTTCCATTGTTTCTCAACTATCTCCATTTAAATACCAATCACTTTTGGTGAGGTTGGAATCTTCAAATAGTAGTTAAGATATTAAACATCTAATATCACAACCACATTCTTAACACATCTCTTACAACCCTAGTTAGAGAGTCATAATACATAGCACATGCTAACATAAACTCAGGAAGCTGGGTTGAACTTAGGAAAGTTACATCTTGAAGAATCCCATTATTGGTCATGGAATGTAAAAGTGGAGTCTTTTCAATGGCCCTTGATCTTTTAAAAATCTTATTCATAGATAGGTGCCCCATATCTATATCACTTATTTCTATTAGCTTTGATGATATGCATGACTCAATAGGGGAACCTTTGTATTCATATTTCATTTTTGGTTTTTGAACTCTAACCCACTTTGACTTTGCTTTGCCCCTCTTGCTTGGTTCTAGAATCTCCTTGAGTGATAATGCTAGGGCCTCCTCAATGATCTTTCATTGTACTCTTATTTATCTTATCTCTTCCTCTAACCTTCTTCATCCCTCTGATCCAGATATTTACTCTTTTTAACTTTGAAAAACATTGATAGTGCTTAAAAGCACTTACTGACTACTCCAAATGATTTAGAAATTTGAGAAATAGGGTTAAATTATATGTCTTTATCTCTAAACAAGATCCAAATTTTAAGGAATTGACATCTTTAAAAACTTAAGTAACTTTTTTTTAAGTAGTAGGTTTCAACAACTTTGGGTTGGTCTTTAAAGGCAAGTAACTTCAAACTTTTCATATTGAACAAATTCAAGTTTATAAGAGCAAACAACTTTGGGTTCCTTACAATAGATGACTTTGAGTTTTTGGAAATGGATTACTTTGGCTTCTCCTAAACATAAGACTTCAGATTTATAGAGTTATAAGACTTTAGGTTTTAAATAGGCAGTTACTTGGAAGTTAAAACCCAAAGTAATGAAGATTAAGAAAACTGAAGAAGTAATGAGTGAAGGGAAACCTGAAGCAGTCATGACTAGTGTTTTGTGGGTTTGATGAGGGTCAAGAATTTGAATTTTTTATGGGTATTTACTTGGGATTGAAGGTTCAAAGTTTTTAGGGTTGGGAAACTCAAAGAGGTAAGGGAATTTTAGAACCAGGGTTTGTATGAAGATTTTTTATTTTTAGGGATTTTAACATGAATAAAACATGATAAGAGATTAAAATTTCAAATTTACACTTAAAATAACAATTTAACCAATAAATTTCAAGATAAAATAGAACAAAACAACTTTGATAGTCAAAAAACCATGATGGTATGAGAAAGAGAGAACAGGGGAAAAAAAACTTAAAAGAAGCAAATAACAAATTGAAAATGGTCTAGAAATGATTTACTTACCTTAACTAAAAATGGATCAAGATTAAAATCACTCCAAAATCATTCCAGAAACTTTAAGTGGCTTGGCTCAAGATTTTTAGGCATGATTACTTGGCTCGATAACTTTGCTGATAAGTGGAAATGAGGTGGAATCTCATAAAATTTATATAAATTCCAACACATTTATTATAAGTATGGAAATTCCATGTCAACCCTTACTTCCTTTTTAATTGATATCTTTGAACTACTTTACTTATTTTAAGTAATGAAGTAAAGCTATTTCATAATCCCATTTTGGTCTAGGCTCATGAGTAGTTCAGGTTTGTAACTTGGAACTACTTTTACTTATGAATTTAATGAAGTAAAGCACTCTCGCAATATTTATTAGAACTAGGGAGTGTTGGTTTGGTTTTCAAAACTACTTAACTCCTTTTAGTTTTTGAAGTAAATAAACTTTAGAAACTCAAATTTTTCTATGGTGAGTGAACTAGGTTTTCAAGACAACTTATTTTCATGGAAGTAAAGTAACTTGGAGAACCCGATTTGCACTGCAAATGAGCTAAGTCACATTGAAATTGTTACATCTACTAAAATGGATGAGTAAATGGATTTGAGTGACATTTTTTAAGTAAATACATTTAATTCTCTATAGTAATTAGGAGAAACTAAATAAAGAAAATAGCAAATGAAAAAAAAACTCTAGTAGAACCCAAGTTCTTTATTCAGGATACTAGCTTCAAGTAGCACATCTGACACACATAAAGTCAAAATGCAAAAAATAAAATAAAATGGGGTTCTCTAAAATATTTAAGTGTTAAATTTTTGGGACACTGGAACCCAAGTCATAAAGTGCTCCTACTCTAAAATAAACTAGCATAAGTCTATTACATATAACAACACCTTGTCATCTAACTTGTGACACAATACCCATGATATTATAAGTCATATCACCACCTTCCATATATTTAGGGTTTAGCATCATCAGTGTCCCACCTATCAAAATTTTAAACATATCATGGACATCCTCTAGCATGATACCTAACTTGATGATATCCCCATCCACCACCCACCTAAAGGTATTATTCAAGTGCTCCCAGGCTCCTAGGAATATGACTACTAGATCTACACTTAGCAATACTCAGCACATCTCCATGATGCCTCCTAAGCCTAATGATATTAACCTAGCTTAGTCCTCTATTATCAACCTCTTTAATAGATCTAGTAGCCATGTTGCATCTACTATCACCAAAATCTATGATGCCTCTGCAACCATCAAACAATAAAAGATGTATTAGACCTCCAAATCACTTATAGTCAAATAAATTCTTTTAAAATTTTAATAGAAACAAACCTTAATTTGTCTTAATATATTCATTTTCAATCAATTTCACCTATATTTAGTCTACTCATCCATTCAATACTTACTCAATCAAATTAGGCCTTACATGTACTATTTTAGCCAATTTCCCACATTTTAGTACTATATCAATCACTTAGTCACACACTAAGCTGACCAAATAATATTACGTTGACCCTATGGAATTAATTAGTTAAGTCAACCCTTTCATTTTCCCCTTAGTACGAAGTTGACAGAGTGTATTATTCAACTAAGTTGGCATAGGGATACCAAGTCATCACTTTACCTAAACAAACTAAGTCAACCCATACCTACTAAGTTAGTAGTGTCAAAAGTTGATTTTCAACCTACTAGGTCGACTGGGTCGACCTAGTCAGTTCAAATTTAATATTCTTTCTCTTACTTGTAATAAATTCCTTTAACATTTATGACTCCTATTCATTTCAACTCTTTCCCCTTTTGGACTCTAGTTCTCTTAGAGACTTACTGGGGTTTATTTTAGTTTCTAGAATTAGTGTAAATTACAAATTTATATAAAACACTTAATTCCTAATAAAATATGCAAAACAAGTTTGAAATTCTTAATCACCTACCTATGTTGCACTAGCTACAGTCGATAGGTATCCTCCTCATCTCAACTCTCATTTCCTCACCATCTTGTCTCTTTTGGGTTTCATTTGATCTCTCAGATCTTTATTTTTATTGACAAATAAGTCAAATAATATCAAATGACTTTCTTTTCACCCTATTTAAAGTTACTATTCATAATTCTTTACCTTCCAAATATTTACTATTAGATTCCTTGTTTTGATCATATCTTTGTTTATATTCACTCTTTTTTAAAACCATAAAAATTTCTATAATTATTAATTTTTAAAGAATATTTTCCACTATTACATGACTATATTACAAAAGTTTCAATTTTTTTCTCTTTTTTGCACTAATCTCTATAGGTTTGCCTAATGTTCCTCACATTAGACACTTTCACATATGTCACAATCATCTTATTTATCTACATCATTAAGTTAAGTTAGGTTATGTGTTTTTCAATTTTATCCTTTCATTTAGATTATTACCTCCTTACTACACTTTACTTAGCATCAACATTATGTGTTGTCATGTTCTATTCCTGAAGCACCATCCCATATTACACTTACATGACATGTGATGAGCTTCAGGTGGGGCATATGTATACACATAATATTTTCAAATTTTTATCAATTACTGATGATCTTTATCTTTTAAGAACTCATCGAGTCTCAATATCTCTAAATTCACATCTTAATGGGTGCATCAAGAAAGGGGTGGACAGACCGTTGGTGCTTCACAAGATTGTCGTCCCTTTTACCACTTGTTATATATACACTTGTCTCCTAAAAACCATTCCACTAATCTTGTTACACACTCCTCTAGTCATTTCCCACCTTTTTCCTCCTTTTCCTAACCTAAAATCCCTTTTGATAGTTTATATTATTAGGTTGATTAGGTCAACCTTGTAATCTTATTGGTAAAATTCATTTAGGGTCTAGGTCAACTATTATCCGACCTATCCCATGACCTAGTGAAGTTTTTTTCAATAACAATACTAGGTTGACTAGGTTGACCCTATTGGCCAATTTTTTTGAAATGGATTAGGGCTAAATCTACCTATATATACAAGATCATTTAACCATTATTTAGATAAGAGAATAAGAAGTAAGAGCTATTGCACATCTTCTTATCCACCATTCAACTTGAGGAGCAAGCTTAAGTTTTCATACTTTCTTTGGAGATATGAATATTGTCTTATGGAGAAGTCTTTTTGATGCATTGGTAGGTTGTGTATGTCATAACTGATTTGTCCTTGTCATCCTTACATACCACAACAGCCTCTTACAAATCACCCTTGGCCAAGGGAGAGATTGAGGCTTGATGGGTTCATCTTCAAAGGTAAGTTTCTTAACTTTGTTGCTCCTTTGTAAGAGTAGATAGATATAAATTTATACTTATTTTACATGAATTAGGATTGTGTATACATTGATGTGAGTATATAACTCTTATACATGTTTAATTTTAGTTTTTACTACCCCCACTTTATGCCACAAGATTTGATGAGCACTAGATTAGATTTTTGCTTTACTTGTTATTAGTTTAGTGAATATAAAAACATAAGGATTAGTTAGAGTTAGTGCATGATTGTGCTTGATTTGAGGCTTTATAACCCTCCATAATATTATTTTGTGATAATATATCCCCTAATTGGGTCTAGTAGATCCACATTTTGGTCATGTTCCTGATTATCTAATGTATCCCCAATCAAAAGTGTAAGTAAGATCTATCTTCTTTGAGTTGGGATTTATTTATATATGTGATGCATTTTTGATTGAATACACTCAATATTTGGAAATAAATTATATTATAAGTGGGGTTTGAATAAAAATATATAAGTTTTGTACATGCTAGATGGTCCCAAATGTGGCTAACACAAGGGTGCAATCATGTCAATTGAGTCCAAACTGCCTAGATTTTTATATAATGGTCTAGTCTTTTACATAATGAATTCTTCCTAATGGATTTAAAAATTTGGATGTTGCATGTCTCAAGTAACCATTGGGTTGGTTATGCTAGTTTCTCGCCACTATCCCATCTAATGGTTTGCCTAACTTGTATATCCCATTACAGAATGGGGTTGGTATGATGTTGGGAGATGAATCCCTAAATCAACGCACCCTTAAAAAACTTACGGGGAGGTGATGAAATCCTTCCCAAAATCCAAATCCATAAAATAAATAAATGAAAATGGAAATAATTTAGAGATCACTTTTGAATCACCTAAGTCACTTGGAGCTTGGGGAGAGCATAGGTGTCATTCTTTCCAACATAACTTTACAAACAACAATAATAAATATAGAAATTTTAGTTACCTGAGTTACCTAAAGGGGACAGGGGGAGAGCATACATGATAAATTTTGTGTTTTTCAAAACAAATAAAATTTAATTTAAGTGTTTTAAAATAATAAACAAAAATAAAAAATTCCCTTAGGATCTCTAACTAAAGATGTAGATTCTTTTTACTAACACAAAATTGAAATGTGTTTGAAATTTTTGTCCCCTTGTCCATGTTTACAATTTAAAAAATCTTAGAAAATTTGAAAAAGACAAAATTTAATTCATTTTTAATCATGTTAACCAAATGTGAATGAATTTTATCCTTTGTTGTAAAATTTAATTTTTCAAAGTAAATAATTGCTTAAAAACACTTAAAATTCCTATTTCTTGGCTCAATTATTTGAAAACATGGTTAGTGGATTAATTTATGTTTAATCCAACATGAAATTATGAAGTTTAGATAGAAAAACATAAATTTAAGCTCTTTCAAATGATTTCATACTTGTGCAGTAAACTATGAACTGTGAAATTGTTCAGGCATGAAAATAGAAAAAACGTGAATGAAACACAGACTTATACTAAATGATTTCATGGTTATAGAATGATTTCACAACTTTATAAAACTAGTTCTCAACTCAATAAAATAATTTTTAAACTCTAAAAAAATATTTCACAATTACAACAAATAATTTCATAACTCCAACAATAATTTTGTAACTCGAAAAACTTGTATAAAAACATAGAGAAATAGAGACTTACAATTTTTTCTATTTTCTAGAAATTTTGTACTTAGAAAAATGATTTCACAACTAGTTTTGATTATTTAGTAGTTCAAAAATGCGATTTCACTACGCATAAATGAAATTTTTCTACACAAAATTGTGATTTTGCTACTTAAAATTATAATTTCATAGCTAAAATAGATAATTTCAAAAAAGTTAGACAATTTTGCAATTTACCCAAAAAGCAAAGGAAAAGATTGTTTTCTATAGGATAAATTCATAGTTTTACTCAATGATTTCACTATTTTAGGATCAATTTCATAGTTTTACATATTTGACTCCAAACCAGGGCAATTTTGTGATTTTTTAGGATGATTTCACTATTTTTATCGATGATGTTTTCGTTTGTATCACTAAATTCATAGTTTCACAGTCACAAATTCATAGTTTCATAGTCAAAATATAAACACATAAAAGTTAGTTAAAAATAAATAAATTAAGGTCTAAAATGACTACCTCTTGTCTCATAAGAGGTCCAAATATGCTTTATTTATGCATGTGGGGTATGTGGTTCCACCAAGTGTGTCATTATGTGATCAATAGGAACTCAAGAGGGGAGTTATTATTGGCTTAGTATGATAAAGAAACAAATAGAAACACACTAATAAATCTAATTATTAGGTATAGACAATCAAGGAGCAAGAGAACAATATAAGTAACTATAAATTAAAGACAAAACAAACATTATTTACCTTATTTGAGTGTAATAGTTGTATGCTGACCATGGAATAATGTGCTTGGTCATGTGCTCAAAGAGTATTTGGCAATGGTGATCCTTTCATCATCTCTTATTGTCATCTTGGTAATGTTGGGATTAGCTTTGGCTTGGCTTTGATGCTTTTCTCTCTCAACAAATTGAACATTATAAAATTACAAAAAAGGTTTCTTGAAGGTATTTTTTCACAATAACATTACACCAAAATAACTTCTTAAAGGTATTTTAGAATAACAATATTACACAAAAAAAGTTGGTTGTGAAGCCTTGCATTTATAGCCTTCCAAACTTACTCTAACCCAAGTGCAATTAGGTTAGAGTTAACCATGGTTAGATTTTAGTTTAACCCTAGTTGAGTTAAGGAGGGGATAAGTAATTAATATTTAGGATAGATATCCCATTAATTAAGTGTGGCTCTCCATTTTTGAATTTAAAGCTTTAAGGGAGATATTTTCAATTCCTTGACTTTAAGGATGATGACATCATCATGACCTCAATTTTATTAGAATTTATTTAAAAAATAATAATTTTCACTAATCGCACATGGAAATTTCACTTAAGCATTTAATCTGATTTGCTTAGTTAATTTATTCTGCTTAGCTTTTTTGCACTTTAGGAATTGTTTGAGTGCCATGTTTAATGGGTTTAATGGCCAAACTATCAATTAAATAGGTCTCAAGTTGACTGGAGATGAATTTGTGAGAGGTTATTATTTTATACAATATAATACCCAAATAGTGATGCCTCAACATGATTTTGAGTACTAATGTCTGATGTGAGGATGAACTTGTGAAATTTAGTTATTCCTATTCTTAATTTGCATCATTTTTTAGAAATTAATTTGAAGTCTGATTAGAACATAGTTGTGGTTAAAATGGGGTGCCTACATAAACTAAAATGTTAATCAAATAGGTTTACCTACCAACATGTTATGTAGGCTCAATACTATCTCACATATAATAGACTACCTTATGTGCCAAATTCTAACACTATAAGCACCTCTAGATCTCCCATGCCTATACAAAATAACACGGTGTAGGACTTTGAATGGTGTTTCCCATGAGATCAGCCACATGACTAAGTCATGTGTGTGAATGAAATGAGTAATGAGGCATCTATGACATAAAATGTGCCACCACCTTAGGAGCCTTTATATACTTCATATCAACCAAGGGAACAACTACAAACATGAATGCAAAAGTAGGGTGGACCCACCCTCCTAAGTTGGTAGCAGGGTCACTTCAATTATGTGAATTACAATGAATTTTTGAGTGTAAGAAGCAACCTAGTTTATTTTAAAACAAGATTTAGAAAGAGATCACTAAAGAGAGAGTTATCTCCTTTAACACCCTCAACCTCTACACCCCAAGTTTCATGCAAAGACACATATGGTAAAGCACCTATGATAAGTTTTTAGGCATGCTATAAATGGTCATTTAGAAAGAGAGTCAGCCCTAGGTTGGTTAAAAAGTGTGAGAGGAGATAACTACTCTAATGACATAGATTAAAAGGACTCAAATACCCTTTAACATAGTTTAGTAGATGAATAATAATAGCCTAAATGTTACCATGTGGGATGCTCTTATTAATATTTCCTAAAGGAATTTGCTACATAACTCCCTAAGGAGCTTTCAATCTCATGAGCCACCATAGACTATGCCTACTATGCCCACACATCTATGTCGACTAGAGGAAGAGGTGCATATAAATAGAAAATTGCCTCCATTTTACATCTCTCTGATTATTGGTAAGCATATTTTAGATAATTATATGATAGATTTAGGTGTGAATAGTTTAGTGATGCTAAATAAAATATTAGACATGCTAGGCATCGCATATTGTCCCATTTCAAAATTATAATTAGATGAAAAATGGTTAAAACTATGAGAATCATCATGGATCTAATCTCACTCTACATGTATGTTCAAGCCTTTCCATTCCATATGACATCTTGATCATTAAATTGCCCCATTACTTTGTTAAATGGCTCTCTTAGTATTTCAATGTAAAGGTGGGTAGATATATATTCTCAGATTGGTCACACATTTTATTCAAGACCAAATATGGGACCAAGGTGACAATTAAGGTCGAGCCTATTTTAAAAAATTGTATAGATCCATACACTCATATCCTGGTTTGTATAAACTACACCTTGTTCGACCAATAGTAGAATTTAATTATTCATGATACCACCACACCTTTTGAGGGAATTCTAGATAATTGGCTTGATGAATAGATGCATGAGCATTATGAGTTTGACCTATATGACAATATAAAGGAAACAAGGCTAAGAACATATTTCATTCTTGATGAGGATGCCTTGTTTCTTAACCTTGTAAAAGTGCAAGAGGACCTCAAAGGCATATGGTAGTTATAATTTGATGGATACTAAAGTAAAAATGACATAGTGGTCAGTGTTGTAATGGTCTCCCATTGAAAGGATAAATATTTTCATGTATTTAGATTATAGTTTAGTTACATAAATAATGTTTTTGAATATGAGGCATTGAACTAGGGTCTCTAATTGGCACATAAGAAATGAATCTAGGTGTTGAAAGATTTTAGGGATAATAAACTAGTGGTAAACTAGGTTAAAGAATTAAACATGTCCAAAAATAGTCTACTAAGAGATTATGAACATAGGGCATGGGATGTAGTTGATGAATTTGATTGTTTTAATATATGTTTAATACTAAGGGCATAGAATTATGATGATGATGACAAGCTCATAACCATGGGTGCTTAGTATGACCTCTTAAAGAGTATAAAAATGAGTCTGATTAGCTCATAAAAATTATAGTCAAACTGACAGTGCCATACAAATTCAAGAAATTGGTAGGTGTTCAAAACTAAGGAAAATTTATAAAATTGCTACAAGATGAAGCTAAATTATACACCAACAATCAACCATGGATCCAAACTCAATATGAGGAGTAGATAATTAAACTAAAGGGAAATATGCTTCCTAAAGGGATAGCCATGCTTGAAATCATCTTCAATTCTCATGACTAGCTAAAGGGTGAGAGGAGAAACACAAAGGGTGAAGGATTAAATCTTCAAGTTGGTGGTCATATCTTATGACAAGCTCCCAAAAGCTGGCAAGGTATGCTCCCCATCTAAAATTAAATAATTTATTAGGATAATAAAAAGATATGATGATATATTTTCATGGATCTACCAATACCTCATAAAATTTTATCTAGGCTTAGCCTAACATACTATTGAGCTTGACCCCAATTTCAAGCTATTCAAGCAGAAACAAAGCCCAGTTAACCGTAAGTTTGACCTCTTAATGAAGAAGGAGCTCTCAAATCTCATTGAGGACAACACAATATTTTCAATCAAAAATTCCTCATGGGTGGCCAACCTAGTACTAGTGCACAATAAGAATGTGGATATTTGATTGTTTGTGGACTTTAGAGACCTGAACAAAGCCTCCCTCAAATAACACTACCCCATCCTGTCAATAGAGCAAATTTTACAAATAATCATAGATACATAGATGTTTTCACTTTTAGATGGTTATTCAGGATATAAATAGGCACTTGCGTAGGAGTGTGATAAATTTGAAATGGTATTCATCACTAAATGGGGTACCTTCTCATACCAAAAGATGACCTTTGGATTGATAAATGCAGGAGATACTTTCTAGAGGGACATGGATGTGGCATTCAAGGGACTCCTCAATACCATCATCTTGGTTTACCTTGAGGATATAACTATTTTTCCAAAGCTTGTAGTGGATCATTTGGATCACCTAGATCAAATCTTTGAAAAATGATGAGAGTTCAAGATCTCTCCAAACCTCAATAATTATGTATACATCGTGCATGAAGGAAAACTTTTGGGATACCATCTCCAAAGAGGGACTCATAATTGATCCTGAATGAGTTGAGTACATTCTATCACTTTCTCTCCCAAGTCACAATAAGAGTATCCAAATATTCTTAGGGAAAATAAATTTCCTTTGAAGTTTTGTACTAATTTTCAAGACTCTAGTTAACCCCTCACAATATGCTCAATAAGAGCATCTTGTGGAACAATAAAAATCAATTTATTTAAACATGAAAAACATTATAAATATTCATCTTTATACATGAAAATGAGCTTGTAATAGTCCCTATGTAATAAGAAGGATAAAAACCAATGAAAATAAAAAATCTCCCAAATATTACATAGGAGTATTAACAATATTCAAGATTTACTAGCCTAAATAAACCATCAACCTATCAACGGTGAGTAACCATTTACTAAATAATAAATTATAGCAACTATAAGCAATAAATTATTCCTTATTTAATTAAAATGGTGAATTAATCATCTCAATATTCCCCCCTTAATTCAACATTGTTTCAAGTGAACATGAGAGAAATTCTCTAAATGCCTTAAACTTTTCCCATGCAAATGGTTTAGTAAAAACATATGCACGTTATTGATCTTTTGGGTAATACTAGATTTGGATGTTTTTAATTTGAACATGTTCATAGATGAAATAAAATTACACCTGAATATGTTTAGTGCATTCATGAAATATTGAATTATAAACAAGATTCAGTACTCCATTTTTTACACGAAGAATTGTTGGTTGATTTTGTGGTAATACAAATCCTTCAAGTATATGTCTAAGACAAATACATTCATAGACATCTCCTAAGGAATGATATTTTGATTCTATAGAGGACCTTGAAACACAATTTTTCTTCTTACTCCCCCATGATATCAATCCAGATCCCAAAAAGAATATAAATCTTGATGTGGATTTCTTGTCATCTATGTTGCTTGCATGATCTGAGTTTGAGTATCCTATCAAGAAGTTATCATTATTCTTGTATTCTAAGCTAAAATCCATAGTTTTGTTGATGTATCTCAATAATCACTTTGATGCTTTCTAGTGACTAATCTTAGGATATTATATGAACCTTGAGAGATAATTGATATCATAGCTGATGTCTGGCCTCGTGTAGGTTAGGTAAATGAGTCTCACCATAAATTATTAATATAAATTTGAATTTATCTATGGTAATTGATTTTCTCAAGAAAACTAAAATTTGTCTCCATAGGTATGGTAATTAGTTTGTTATCCATCATTTGAAATTTATCAAGCATTGTCCAAGCATATTTTAGCTGAGATAGAAAAATGTGATTTTCTCTCTACCAAACTTCTAAGCCAAGATACTAATGAAAAATTCTAAGATATATCATGTTGAATGATCAATTTAGATCTTTTATTATTGATTCAATCATCTTCAATGAATTACTAGTGTTGACTAGATCATCGACATATACAACAATAATTAATATCTCCCCCCTTGATATTTGAGGTAGAGATTCAGATTATATGGACTCCTTTTTTATCCATATTTCAAGAGATGCTCATCAATCTTGATATACCATGCTCTCAGAGCCTGTTTAAGACCATACAATGAATTGACAAGTCTAAAAACTTTATCTTCTTTTTTAGATTTGATAAAAAAATTCTAGTTGAGTCATGTAGGCTTCTTCTTGTAAGTCCCCATTAAGGAAGGCACTTCTCACCTCCATTTGATGGACTTTCTAGCTAAACTATGTGGCTACAAAAAAAATCATCTTGATCATTTTGATCTTTGTTATGGGAGAAAATGTCTCTTAATAGTCAATGCCTTCTTTCTAAGCATACCCCTTTATAACTAGTCTTGCCTTATGATTATAAAGATTATGATCTTTTTACTTCATCTTGAATATCCAATTTGCATCTGATTGGATTCTTTCCTTGTGGAAGATATACAAGTTTCCATGTTTTATTTTTCATCAATGAATTATATTTTGCATCCATATCATCTTTCTAAGGTTTTAACTATAGGTCTTCTTGAACTATAGAGGGATCAATAGATTCAAAAACTATACTCATTAAGGCCAAATTGACCTCACCACAAGATATACTATGAGTCTTTGGTCTAGTGGTGGATGTGTTTGGAAAACCATCCAATTTTACATCTATGAGAGTATTTGTATACCATTTCAACATACATTAAGTAGTTCTTATGGGTGGTGGAGCTGCACCATTATTCCCATCATCATTAGTATATTCATCTGGGAGGTTACCATATTCTATATTTTCAATGGGATTGATTTTTTTATTAGGTGAACTTGTAAAAGGATCTTATACTTTTTTATTTTCAAAGAATTTAACATACCTGCTGATGTAGATTTGTCTAGTTTTTGGATTCATGATTCTTTAAGAAGTGCTTCTTCACTTACCCTATGAACATATATTTTTTGGCTTTCATATCAAGTTTAGTCCATTTTGATTTGGAAATGTGCATACTTATTTGAAATATAAAAACTCAAACATGTGTTATAAATGAATTTTCCCTAACTAGGCTTAATGTGGAATTACTCCATCAAGAGCAACAACAGATACTCTATTCAATAGATATACATTAGTTTTAATAAATTCTGCCCAAAATGCCTTTATCAAGCTTGCATCATGTATCATACATCACACAATTTATACAATAATACTATTCCTTCAAATTGTATTTTTTTGTGGTGTATGTAGAGGTTCCATTTGATGATGAATGTCATTTGCTTATAAAAAATGTTTAAAATCATTACCGGTGAATTCCCCTCATGATCTGAGTAGAGGGTATTGATTTTTTAACTATATTCTATTTCAAAAACCACTTTGAAATGCTTGAAAGTTTCAAAATACCACTTTGAAATGCTTGAAAGTTTCAAAATATTGACTATTTTCACATAGTAAACCCACATTTTTCTAGAATAATCATCAATAAAGATCATAAAGTACTTAAATACAACATGGTTAGGTGTCATTGGTTAGCACATATGAGTGTGAACTAGATCAAGTTTACCATTAGATCAATAGGTACTTTTTTAAAATGGAACTCTATGTCACTTACCTACTAAGAAATAATGACATTTATTTGTACCCTTTTTAAGAGGTGGAAATCCTCTTACCATGTTGTGTTGAGAAGTGTTGTCATTTATGTCAAGGTACATCTAGTGAAGATTCTTGGTGAGTGGTCTATGAGATATGTGCTTATGTGCTTGATGTAACCAAGAATCCATATAACAAGAGAGAATTTGAAGGCAACCTAATGATTCTTCTATTTATTATTATCAAGGTTATTATAGTAGTGTGAGAATTATATCTAATAGGTGTTCTTGTTTTATAACATCATTGAGGTAAGCATGGTTGAGTACTAGTCCTTGAGAATAAGGTGTATTGATAAGCCTAGTCTTAACCAGTATAATCATATCATTAGCATGTACATGGTGGGAATAAAGAGTTATGTAAAAAGTTATGATATTGTTTGATTAGCATGTAAGGCATGTAATCAAAGTGTAGAAGCATCAAAGAGTGTTTCAAGATTAGTTTTTAAGCTTTAATTACTTGCGAAGCCTAGTGTTGGCACTAGTCATAGCATGTAAAGTCCTAATGAGAAGGTTTGAGCATGGTGGCTTGGTGAGATGGATGCACAGAGGCATAAGAGTCTATATGAGGTTTTTTGAGAATGTATATAGGCATTGGATCACTGATGTGAGTCTCAAGGTGAGTCTATAGGTGTAGGACCTATAGACCTAGTCTACACTTAAACCACTTCTAGACCTTGCCTAGCATAATGAGGTATAATGGTCTATAATCAAGGCATGTGAATGATGTATGGTTGTGTATAAGAATGAGATAATTTTCTTGAGTATGTGAGTGAGGTGGAGAGCACATGGAAAGAGGCATGAAGTCTAATTTTAAGGCCTAATGTGGTTTGTAGGTCAAGATCTAAGTAAGAAAAGAGAGAGATTATGGCTTAATGGGGTATGAGTTATTATTTTAAAGGAAATTATGGATAGGTTAGTTTTTTAAAGGTATGGTATATTTTTTTAATCATGTTCACAAATTTTGAGGTCATGGTTTACAAAAAAAGGCATGAAAAGTGGTTTTTAGGTCTCTCAAGTACATAGAATGAAGGGCTCTCAACTCGAGAAGGATTTTATTATGTTTTTTATCTTGTCACAACATTTCATGAGAATATGAGATATTCATGGTATAAGGGGAAGGGTCTTATCTCAAATTTCTAAGCATTATTTTTTGGAATGTGTGGTTAATATCTATGAATGATTGTTAAAATTGGAAAAAGGTTTAAACCCTCAAAGAGCCCTAATATTTTGGAGAGTTTTTAATGATGTCATGATGATGTCATGAAGGTGTCCAGGTGAGTGGATGAAGAACCTTGATATTCTAAGTGATAATGATAAAGTATGTAATGTGCTTATCCTAATATGCTTAAAGAAGACTTGGTTGATTAGAGAGGTTAAAGGATGAGTATGGTAGTTTTAGGATGTGAAAGAGGTCCCTAAAATGTTTTATATGCTTTGAGTTCTTGTTTTCATTTGTGTATTTCATCTGGTTGATCATTGTTGTCATCTAGACATTTTGGGTTTAGTGGTAGAAAATTTCAGTAGGTAATTTGATGACATCGTAATTGCCACATGTGGATGAGTCAGGGAGAGTTGGTCATATAGTTATGATCACATTAGTCCCTAGTTTATATGTGAAAGGTCTCAAGGATAGTGATAAATCATGATTAAATATATGCAAGTGAAAATTTGGGCTCTCAGGCATTTTGACAGTGTTTTCCCATAGCCAAATTTGTAATGTTAAAAGAAAAATTGAGTAGGTATTTTGATGGTGGAATATCTCACACATGTGGATGTTTCAGGAGAAGTTTATCATATGGTTTTGTTCATTCTTGTTCCTATTTTGTTTTTTCTAACTTTTAGGTCAAGCACTAAAGTGAGGTAAAATCTATTCATGTGCAAATTTGGTGCTCCCAAATAGTTCTTGACATAGTTATCTCTATGAAAGAAGAAATTTGAATGAGTAGATTAATGAAGTTATATATTGCATGTACAAAGGTTTATGAAGAAATTTTACACATGGTTAGATTATCCTATGTGAGGATATCATCTTGTCTAAATTTTAGAACTTATGAGTGAGTGAAATAAAAGATATGGCTATGAAAAGCTGGCCTTCCAAGAAGATAAGCAAGGTTCCCATACTTAGTCAAATTTTGACAAGGTAAAGTTCAAGAAACATTGATAGAGAGAATTTAATCTAAAATTTTACAATGTTGCAATATGAGGACACTTTTTTTATGCTTAATTTTGAGTAGAGATAAAGATCGAGCTTCTTCCAAGGATCAATAGTTTGTGGGAGTTCATACATCTAAATCTAAGGTGTGCAATAAGTTAAATAGGTCAAAGTGTTTTATGCTTAAAATGAGTATGGATAGAGTTCATTAAAAAATGATCACTATATTTTTTTCATTAAAATATTTCTAGAATCATAAAGATGAGGACAATTTTTTTATGTTTAATGTCAAGTAGAGATAAAGATCGAGCTATGTACAAGAGATTAACAAAGCACATTAAGTCAAATAGTCAAGATGAAGATACAATAATGAGAAATAAAATGTAAAGGTAGAATTAATTAAACTAATATTTATGGTGCATGATTTATTTAATAATTGAGGACATGATATGTGAGAAAAGTGACCAAGGTTTAACTATGACTATTTGCATTCGAATATTTGAATTTAACAAAGAAAAAACCAATGCTCCATATTTTGCCTATATCTTTTGATCTATATAAAATTCAATCATGGTATAAAAATAAAATTTGTAGAGAACTCCAAGATGAATATATAAATTTAAATTTAAATATATTAAATTTTGTATAAACATATTTATGAAGGTTCAAATTTGACATGGTTCATGTGTATCTGTAAGTAACCCAAGAAGATTGTTTGAGCTTATTTTGATATTATTTCAATATATATTGATGAATTAGATATTATGGAGTGGTTTAGACTAAATTAGGATGACATTTTTACCTTATTAAGGTTTTACCAATCATATATAGGTTTAAAATTTGATAATGTGTTTGTTCATGGTGACTATGAGTACAAAGAAGTGTTTGAGCTATTTGTGCTTAAGCAAAAGGGTAATGTGATGGTTGTTGGAACTTAAGGAGGACCTATATATAATGTGTAATTGGTAAATGTATTTGGAAGTGGTCTTGTATTTTTTTTCTTGATAAACTGATAAATGGGTGAATATTTATCCATGAGACCTATAAGAGCTACAAGAGCCTAATTGAAAGTTGTAGCTACTTAAGGGTGACCCATAGATGCTATGGAAAATATATGAATATTGTATTGAGTTGTGTATTTTTATGATATAATACTTAAGCATTTATTAATGCCTAATGGATGACTGAGATGATGATAATCATGAATACTCTATATATAGTGAAATCAAAGATGATGATTTCTAGACTTGTGTGAGATTTGAGAGCAGCTTGGGTGTGTGAATTATGGAGAGAAGGAAAGGTAGAGTTCCCTTATATTATTTGATGAGAAGATCAGTTTTAAAACTATTTTTACGACCTATAAGTCATAATTCTATTGGAAAATAATGCTCTTGTATATTGAGTATGAGCGAAGGTAAAGAGTGATAATCAGAGGTCCATCATCAGGTGTTGAAGAAATCAGTTCAAGAGTATCTGTGCTCATAAGTGTTATTATGTTAACTAAACATCTAAGGGGTTGTAGCTTCCTTTCAAGGTGAAACTTGATAAAGGTATAGTTATTGTAGCTTAGCTAAACAGGAGTGGTATCACTTTGTGGGATTGCAGTCTCATTATATAAGGGATGGTAGTTCCTTAATTAGCTACAACTAGTCTAAATTGGATATTATTATTATAAAATAATAGTCTAATTGCAAGTTCTAGTGGTTTTTCTCCCCTGAGAGGGTTTCCCACATATGTCATGTGTTATGTGTTTGATCTTGCATTGTCTCTCTTGTTCATTTATATGAATGATGTGTATGCTTCATGAATACTGGTGGTAATTGACTAAGAGTTTGAAAGGTTTGGATTTGAAGAAAATCATATAGAATCACTTTTTTACCCCTAGTGATTATACCTCTAATAATTGGTATCAAATCAGGACCTTTGGTAAAGGATTGATAGCTTGAAGGTGATCCAAGGTACAATATGGATAGTCATAAAGGAGGTTTCTCTACTAAACAAGCACTGATGTTTAATGGATCTAATTATGCTTTTTGGAGTGCAAAGATGAGGACATACATTATGTCCCTAGGGTTTGATGTATGAAAATCTATTGTGGATGGTTATGTTGCTCCTCCTACTCCATCTAGTTCTATAGACAAGAATCTATTTGAGAATAATTTTAAGGAAATGAATACCATCACTTGTGGGATTAGAGAAACTGAGTTCACCAAAGTAATCCATTGTAAATATAATAAAGAGATATGGGATAAAATTCAGGTCATTTATGAAGGAGATTTAAAGGTCAAGATTGATAAGTTGCAAACTCATAGAAGGTAATTTGAAATTCTCAAGATGAAGGGAGAAGATTATGTGGCATCCTTTCTACAGAAAGTTGATGATATTGTGAACATCATCAAAGGTTTTGGAGAGAATATTGAAGAGGTTTATATCATCCAAAAGGTATTAAGGTCTCCATCCCTCAAGTTTGATCTAAAAGTATCTGCTATAGAATAAAGTCATGATCTTACTCAATTGAAGATAGATCAATTCCATGGAACTCTTACTACCTATGAGATGAGAGTAAATGATGATATACCACCAAAGAAGGAAGTAGCATTCAAGATATATATGAAGCCTAAGAAGTTCCAAGGTAAGAAACCTAAAGAGGATGACATATCTAACATTGAGGAGGATGAAATAATTTCTTTGATTATTAGGAAATTAAGCATAGGCTCAGGGAAGTATAAGGGTAAACTACCCTTCAAATGTTTCAACTTTGAAGAGATAGGACCTTTTTCTTGTAAGTGATCTCATAAACATGAGAATAATGGTGATGAAGAGCATGGTTAAGGGCAAGATGAAGATAAGAAAACATACAGGAATAAAGGATTCAAAAAGTATAACAACAAGAAGAAGTCCTTCAAAAACAAGAAGAGTCTCTACACCAAAGAAGATTGCAACTCATCAGATGAGAGTGAAGATAGTGACTCAGAATATGATCATGAAGATGATGGTCCTACTAAAGATGAAGCCTTATTCATGGTTGGGGAAAGAAGTTGATCACATCAAAAGGTGTTTATGTGGAATGATGAAGATGAGGTGGACTATGAGACTGTATTGATGAATGATCTTAAATAACTAAAGATTGAGAATAAGATCAATAATAAGATGAAATTTAAACTCAAGGACTATGAGGATCAATTCAGTGTGTTTGAGGCCAGATTGGCTGAAGACTCTATGGAGCATGAAGTTGTTGTCATGTTTCTTAATTATAAGTTAGAATGTATGTATAAAAGTCTAAGAGGCAAATAATAAGAATGCTCAAGGTATGCTTATAATATTTTGTCTTTGAAAGATGAGTTAAAGAAATTTGTAATCAAAGTGAAATCATTTTTCAAGTTTGATAAGGTTTTAATGATTTGGATGATCTCCTAAAGACTCAAAAATCATCTAGTGATAGATATTGATTGGGTTTTAATGAAGATCCAAAAGTTACTACTCAAGTTGACATTCATATAAATAAGTTCAAGATAGATCAGTCTTTAAATACAAATCATCAGACAAGGAATGAAGGTGTTTGTAGAATGTAGACAAATTAGATTAGACAACCTAATACCATGAGGTATGTAAGATTCAATGGTATTACTACACATGTAATCAATTTAGGAATAGAGATAGAGAATGAAAGAGACCTATTATAAATGAGCTTGAATGGGACTATGATGGGGGTCATTAGTCAAAAAGAGTGAGCAAAATTAAGTGCTTAGACTATCTTGATGTGGGATACTTTGTAAACCATTATCCACATAAGATTAGATAAGGTGAGTCTTCTTCAAAAAGGGGAGGTTATTTTATTTGTCATGACAAAGGACATATTATAAGTTTTTGTCCAAACACATTAACACAAATTATGTTTCTATTAAGGAATATGGTGTGCTACAATTATGAATAGAGAGGTCACATTGTTAGGTTCTATAATCAAATGTCTACAAATTAGAAAAGGTTTAATCAGGCTCTTAGAGTGTAATAAAGAATGAAAGTCAACTCATGGAAGCTAAAGGTGGTAATTATGAGTCATGATGAGACTGCATGTCTAAGTAATATATTTTATATGGTGGAGAATGCTTCAAAATTTGAAGAGTGCCAAGGGCTCTCATTATTTACTCATGTTGTGAGTGAAGAGAGCAAACTCAAAGAGAAGACCAAGGTGTTGGTTGAAACTAGTCCTAAGGTATGTATAGATCTAAGTGAAAATCTTACCTTGTTGAGCATGTGTAATGAAAATAACATCAATTATTAGTTCCTAGTGATGAGGTTCCAAGCTGTAAGGTGGATTCTTTAGATGAAAAGGTATGTCATGAATCTTTATTGTCTCCATGTAATGTCAATCTAATCCTAGAAGAAAAGGAAAATGTTTTAGTCAATGATAATGTTGCCTATATTAATAATAATAAGAAGAAGAACTATACACATAAAATGACCAAGGAGGAGAAGGAAAATGAAGAGTTTTGTGCAACTCCTGGTTTCACAATATTCTAGAACATTATGAAGTGGGGTGTCTCTACCTATGCTTCTTAAGAGACATATTTCTTCTGAAGAATCAAGTTTTTATATGATGTTATTTAGATGGTTTTAGATGGATAGAGATGAGTGTTTTTAGTTTTATTAGGTATGTCTATATTGAAGATATGGTGTGGTGATGATAGAGTGATGTCATAGCTGTATATGGTAAGTTTACAAGGTCAGATTAAAGGTTTTCAAGTGGCAAAAGGGGATTTGTGATTTATCAAGATGATATTTTTGCATATAAAGGTTTTTTAAATTTTATTATAGCATTTTTTAGGTGGTTTTGTGGTTTAAAGGTATATTGAAGTCAAATTGGAGATTTTTGTTTACTCATGGGTTTCTTAGTTTATGCTTAAGAGTATGCAAATCATAAAATGGGTTATAGAATGTATGGGTTACCAAAGGTATGGAGGCTAAATTTTTGTTACAGAATAATGTGATGGTTGTCTCTAGGTGTACAAGAAGTTTTAGAGGTGGACGTTGACTAGAAGAAGGTTTTTTGACTCTATTTGTTTTGAGATTCCAAGGTTTTAGGCTATGCTAGAAAAGTGGTTTGCCTTGTGATTTGAGTTATAAGGATTATTAATATATTTAATGGGCCAAATGGGTTGTTAAATAAATCTTCAAATATATTTTAAGGTTTTTGGTTCTTAATTTATTCAAGTTTATGTCAAGTTGGAGGCATAATTAGGTAGTAGGTTTGTGAAGGAATTATATTACAGGGGATGATCTAAGTAATGAAAATTGGTATGATTAAGGGGGAATTTTATAGTGCTCTATATATGAAGTTTCAAGTCATGAAGGTCTGTCTACTAGAAATTGTGGACTTTACACGTTCTAAGGAGGGATACAAGGAGTTTAGATAGGCCTAGTGAGAAGATGAGTGATTTTTGTTTAGTTTATCCAAAAGAGAAAGGTATGTTTATTTCATGGATATTTATTATGTTGGTTGAGATCATTTTTCATATTTGGTGTGTGGCATGAATTTATATTGATGGTCCTCATGGTAGCTTGAGAGAGAAGGCAAGTAAGCATGTGTGGTGGTTCTTCATGATGTGTGGAGATTTGAAGATGCTAAAGATGTGAAATGGATCAAAAATATTAGGGGGAGTCCCTCTCATATGTCTCTAGGTTATTTTCATCATATTTTAGTATTTTTGTGTGTTTTGTATTAATTGGTTATAGTGCTTGGTTGAAGAGAGTATTGGCATAGAGTAAGAGGAAGTTGTCAAGGAAAGAACATGTCTGCTCAAGGTAAGGGGGAGTTTTCATCATATTTATAAAGTTTTCCTATCCTATTGGTGTTATTTTTAGGTCTTGTGAATCAATTGGTGCCCGCTTTGTCACTATGTCAAAAGGGGAGAAAGTTCCTATTATGAGAGTGCTTAAAGAGAGATAAGGAAGGTGAGTTATATATTGCTTTATGATGGTTATTGACATTAATGATTTTGGGGGATATTATTATAGAGTTATTAATTATTTCATGATTCATTAAGGTGTCTAGGTGAGTGGATGAAGACCTTGACAATCTAAGTGACAATGACAAAGTATGCAATGTGTTTGTCCTAATATGCTTGAAAAAGGCTTGGTTGATTAGAGATGTTAAAGGATGATTATGATAATTTTAGGATTTGAAAGAGGTACCTAAGATTATTTATATGATTTAAGTGCTTTTTTGTATGTTTTTATTTCATCTGGTTGATTATTATTGTCATCCAAATGTTTTGGGTCTAGTTGTAAAATATATGAGTAGGTAATTTGATGACATAATAATTGCCATGTGTGGATGAGTCAAGGGGAGTTGGTAATATGATTTTGATAATATTAGTCCCTAGTTTCTATGTAAAAATTCTAAAATCTAGTGATAAAGGATGACAAAATATATGCAAATGTAAAGTTGGGCTCTCAGGTATTTTGACAGTGTTTTCCCATACTTAGCCAAATTTGTAATGTGTCAAGAAAAGGTGAGTAGGCATTTTAATGGTGAAATATCTTTCACATGTAGATGTTTTAGGAAAATTTGATCATATGGTTTTGTTAATTTTTATTCCTATTTTATTTTCAATAACTTTTAGGTTGAGCATTGAAGTGCGATAAAAGTTATGCATGTGCAAAGTTGGTCGTCCTAGATAGTTCTTGACATAGTTGGCTTTATGGCAGAAGAAATTTGAGTGAGTAGTTAATGAGGTTATATCTTATAGGTAATAAGGTTTCAAGATAATTTTGACACATTTTTATATTCTCCTATGTGAGGAGATCATATGGTATAAATTTTATAGCTTACAAGTGAGCGAAGCAAAAGATATGATTATGCAAAGTTATCCTTTTAGGCAGATAAGAAAGGTTCCCATAGTCAAATTTGCACAAGGTAAAGTTTGAGAAAAATTGATGAAGTTAATTTAATCCAAGATTTCAATATTATAGGATATGAGGACAATATTTTTATTCTTAACATTTATCATAGATAAATATCGAGCTTCTTCCAAGGATCAACGGTTTGTAGGAGTTCATTAGATCTACTATGTGCAATAAGTCAAATGGGTCAAAGTGTCTGATACTTAACTTGAGTAAATATCAATTTACTTAAAAAAGGATAAATATATTATTTTCATTATAATATTTTAATAATCATAAAGATGAGTAAATTTTTTTGATGTTTAACATCAAGTAGAGATAAAGACCGAGCTATGTACAAGAGATAGATATAATGCATTAAGTCAAATAGTCAAGATGAAGATCCAATAATGAGAAATAAAAGGTAAAGGTCAAGTTATTTAAAATAATATTATTGTGTATGATTTATATAAGTATAAATTACATGATATGTGATCAAATTGACTGAGGTTTAACTATGACCGTTTGCATTTGAATATTTGAATTTAACAAAGAAAAAACTAGTGTTTTATATTTTGGCTATATATTTTGATCTATGCAAAATTTACTCATGGTGTAAAAATAAAACTTATAGAGGAATCCAAATTTCATCTTTAAATATAAATTTAAATATTTTAAAGTGTGTATGGACATAGTTATGAAGGTTTAAATTTTATTGTGTTCATGTGTATTTTGTAAGTAACCCGAGAAGATTGTTCAAGCTTGTTTTGATATTTATTTAATATATCTTAATGAATTGGATATTGGGGAGTGTTTTCAACTCCATGAGGATGATTTTTGTGAATTATAAATGTTTTACCAATCATATTTAGTATAAACAAAGTTTTAAAAGTCAGTTATGTGTTCATTCATGATGACTATGTGTATAAAGAAGTGTTTGAGCCATTTTTGCTTTAGAAGAAGGGTATTGTGATGGTTATTGGCACTTAAGGAGGACCTATAGATCATGTGTAATGGTTACATTCTTTTTAAAGTTATCATATGTTCTTTTTTTATTTGATAAAGTGATAAATGGGTTAATATATCTCCATGAGACCTATAAGAGCTACAAGAGCCTAATAAAAGGTGTAACTGCTTAAGGGTGACCCATAGATGCTATGGCTGACCTATGAAGATTGTATTGAGTTGTGTCTTCATATGATATATGACTTAAGGGTTAAGTAATACCTAATGGATGACCAATATTATGATAATCATGAATGTTTTATATATAGTGAAATCAAAGATGATGATTTCAAGACTTGTGTGAGATTTGAGAGAGGATTGGGTGTGTAAATTATGGAGCGAAGGAGAGGTAGAGTTACCATTAGATAAGTTGATGAACAAATTAGTTTTATAACTATTTGTATGACTTATAGGTAATAATTTTTTTGTTATAATAGAATTATTGTAGATTGAGTATGAGAAAAGGTGAAGACTGATAATCAAAAATCCATCATTAGGTATTGAAGACATCAGTTAATAGGTGTTGTTGTGGTAGCTCAACATCTAGGGGTTACAACCTCCTTACAAGGTAAAACTTTCTAAAGGTCTAGTTGTTGTTGTATCTTAGCAAGATAAGTGTGGTATCACCTTGTGGGATTGCAGTCTCACTAAATAAGGGATGGTAGTTCCTTGATTAGTTGCATCTAGTCTAAATTGGATCTTGTTATTATAGGAGAGTAGTCTAATTATAGGTTCTAGTGGATTTTGTCCCCTAAGAGGTTTTCTCACATAGGTCATGTGTTATGTGATTGATCTTACATTATATCTCTTTTTCACTGCTATGAATGTTGTATATGCTTCATGAATGCTGGTGGTAATTGAATAAGAGTTTGAAAGTTTTGGAATTGAAGTTGAATTATCTAGGCTCTCTTATTCACCTCTCCTCTCAGTGATTGTACCTCTAACATAATAGTGGCCTGATATGAGAAAAATTGTTATAAAGTTATCAAAATGGATTTGTATGGTTGTTTTATTGATTTGAGTTTCTATTAAACTCTCCCAATAATCTCTAGGTATGATTGAGTCTTCAGGTGAGTGAGTAGATCCTATAGGAAAGGCCTTGTTTCTCAAAGGTTTGATGTATCAGTCAAAGTTGACCAAGTAAAAGTAGATAAATGGATGAAGTAAAATGTTTGATACTCTTATTATGTTTCCATGATGGCTCATAGATAGGTTTTATCCCTCAAGTGTGCTAAATTGGTCATCTAAGTTATCTAGTCGCTAACAGGCCTAATTATGGAAACTATGAGAAATATAGGTATTAATGATAAGATGATTAAGGATGTGTTATCATGGAATAAGGATGAAACCAAGTGTATGGATATGTTTTTAAATAATTTTAATACATGTAAATTTTGGAAATATTTTTTGGAAGTTAGTGGTTATAGTAAAAAATTTCCTCATAAGTTGACTTGTTTGCCTCAGTGATGTCTATGTATAGTGAGGTTATGAGATTGGTTTTCAAGACCAATATTTCCATTTGAATATATTATATTTATATTTAATAATGGTATAATTATCTAATAATATCATACGCATGCATCATCAGTCTTTGTAAATGGTCATATAGGTGATTGAAGGTCATTGTCACCATGATTGTGCTTTAAGCTAAACATATAGTACTATGTAAGCAAGTTGTAGTAAGAGTTTGAGACTCTACGCCTTGAGTTAAAGCATATAATGTACATGGTGCTTATATTTTTTGACTTTTATGTCCTATCCATGCTTTGTATAAGGTTTGGTATTCATTAAAATTAGTGAAAATGTTAAATCCAAAATGGCTTAACTAGTTGAGTGAGATTTATGAGAGAGAAGGTCAATAAATTAGTCTATAAGAGAAATAATTGCCAATAAAGATTATTATATTTTTGTTAGAGGTTATTATAAGGATGTTTTAGGATCATTTTAATTCATTGGAATTACTTGAGTGTGTTCTTTTAGGTGTTAGAAGTTTAATTTTTTCTAACTATGTTTTAAGGCTAGTTGGCAGTTCAAAGTGAACATTTTGCAGAGAAGAGTTTAAGCATGTATATAATTAAGTTTTTGATGAACTTGAAGTCATGAGATTTTTTTATATGTGATTTATTGTCATGGTTTTGTGTCAAAACATTATTTTATCTTTAGTAGTTTAAAATATATTTTTTTGATATTCATAGGCTTAATTATGAACATTACTAATGGCATGCTTCAAGTGGTGTTCATGTGGATTTTGAAAGTGTTCCAAGGAGATCAAAGGTTAATGTGTGCTAATGAGGTCATACTTTAGTTAGGTATCCTTAATTACTAAAAGAGGTTTGGGTCTTATATGCTATGACCAACATATTTCAATGTTTTATTCATGTATGAAACATTTTATAAGACCTATTTAAATGGTAATCCAAGTATGAAATTGTATATTTCCAACAAAGAGGTGTATGAGCAAGAGGCTTATATATATATATATATATATATATATATATATATATATATACAAGGCAGTTTTAGACCTATTGTGAGAAAAATAAAAAGTGAATAAAATAGTACATTGTTGAGAATAAGAATGTTTTTTAGACCATTATAAGAGTTTATAAGATCTATGATTAAGATTTGATAAATTTTGTGTGTATTAAAATCAAGTTCATATGACCTAATCAGTCTTGAAGAGACCTAATTGAGTGAAGAGGCCTAGAAGGTAGTTTGATAAGGATAAGGGTGTGAAGAGATAAAGAGGTGGTCATCATCAGTTGGTTAAACAAAACTCTAGCTTGAAGGTGGTCAAAAAAATCAATTAGTTGAGTTTTTGTTGAGTCATCTAGGGGGTTAGTGCTTCCTTACAATTTGGTTTTTATTAAATCCTAACTAAGTTGGTGCTTAACTAGTTTGGGTTGGTGCTCTTTGTGGATTTGGTATTTCAATAAATTTGGTATTTGTATTATAAAAATTTAGTCCATTTTTAGATATCATTGGGTTTTATTCCCATTGATTCTTTCCCACAAATGTAATGTTTTCTTAAGTTTCTTGCTTATATGGATAGGTGTTTATGTTTTCTAGGTCTATATTCTTGATTGAATGGTTCATGATTATTTAAGTGAAATTGGTAAGAAAGTTTTTGAATAATGATTCACCCCCATCTCAATCATTTTTCTTCCAACATTTTTAGTATATTAGGTCCTTTTAATTAGGCATAATAGACTAAAGGAGATCCTAGAAGCAAGGATTCCTTGTCAACAAGCTCAAGGTGGTTTCTCTACTCATAAGGATTTGTTATTAAATGGGACTAATTATGCCTTTTGAAGCATAAAAATGATTATATATATAATTTCAATATTCCATGACATATGGAAGTCATTTTTGGATGGATACACTCCACCTCCTACATCACCAACGGATACAACAGGCAAAAAAGAAAGTGAGGGTAATTACAAGGCAATGAATGCCATTCTATGTGGCCTATCAGAGGAAGAGTTTATGAAGGTTATGCACTATGATTTAGCCAAGGTTATATGGGATAATTTGAATAATATATATGAAGGAGACACCAAGGTGAAGATGGATAAGTTGTAGACACATCAGAGATAGTTTGAACATCTAAAGATGAATGAAGATGAAACCATTGTATCTTACCTATTGAAGGTTGATGAAGTTGTCAATATAATTAGAGGATTAGGGGAATAAGTGAAATATTTTACAATTTTTCAAAATTTATTGAGATCACTAAATCCTAAGTTTTATTTTAAGGTATCTACATTATAAGACATGCAAAAATTGGATAAGATTGAAACGGATGGGCTTCATAGCATCTTGACTACCTATGAGATGAGAACAAATGAAGGAAGGCCTCCCAAGAAGGAGGCTCATTTTAAAGCTATGAAGAAGTCAAAATTAAAGAAGGTCAAGGATGAATTATGCTTAGATGTTGATGATTATGAAATAATAGCCATGTTTGCTAGAAAATTGAGGTTTGAAGTAAGTACAAGGGAAAGTTTCCTTTTAAATGTTTCAAATGTGGTAAGATTGGTTACTTTGCATCTAAATATCCTAATAAGGATAAGGCTAAGCATAATTAATAACATGATGAACATCATGGACATGATAGGAAGGTCTATAATCTTGACAAGAACAAGAGATATTTTAGGAAGTATGAAGGTAGGAAAGGGTCATTCAAAAGCAATAAAAGTTTCTATATTAAAGAAGATAACTCATTTGATGTAAGTGACATAATCACATATGATATTGATGATGAAAATAATGAACATGAACATGAAAACAATGAAACCTTATTCATGGCTATAAAAATAGACAATGAGGGTTTTCCAAATGGGAGAGGACTTACGGTTGATGAAGAATCAGATGAAGAAGAGGTTGAAGTGAACCTTTAGGTAGAATTATAGAGTACTATAGAGGAGTTGAAGTTCCAAAGAAAGAATAATCATAAACTAAGATCATTATTTAAGGACTATGAAGATCATATTAGTTTGTTTGATGAGAGATTAAGTAACACATCCAATAAGAAATATGATATCATCAAAAAAATCAAAGCACAGATGGAGATAATCATTACAAGACTAAAGGCTAAAGAATAAGAATGAACTAGGTATGGAACTAAATTGGAATCATTAAAAGTTGAGTTAGTTCAAGAATCTAACAAGATAAAGAACTATAAGAGGTTTGAAAAGGGCACTAAGGCTCTAGATGACATTTTGAGTAGTCAAAAGTCTACAAGTGATAAGATTGGTCTTGGTTTCAAAGAAGACCAAAAAGAGGTATCTCAAGTCAAGGAGAAGGTTAATGAAGACAATAAGATCAACATGAACATACCAATTAGATAACCTAATGTAATAAGGTATGATAATTCATTTAAAGGTTACTATTATACATGCAATTAGTTTGGTCATAAAGCAAGAGAGTATATAAGACCCTCTAAAAACGAATATGCACATATTATGAAAAAAATCATAAATCAAGAGGTATGTATAAGGTTATTTGATATAGTTGTCATAATGTGGGACAAATTTCAAGATTTTGTCCTAACAGAGTTAGAAGGATATTAAGTCAAAATAAGAGGTTTAAATCCCCTACAGTGAAATAAAGAAGGAAAATGAATGTGTAGAAAGCAAAGAAAATAAAATTTAGTCATGATCAGTGTACAAGATCAAATGGACTATTTTCTGTGGTAGAGCATACTTCAAATGATAAATTGAGTTAGAAATTTCTATTATCAACTCATATTAATAATCAAATGTCTTATGCAGAGGAAAATCCTATAGTGGAAATCAACCCTAGAAGGATATTGAAGGATATTTAGTTTTGTGACATCATGGAGATTTACGAATCTCTTGAACTTGTGTTGTTTTAGTGCTCTATGGAAATAGGTGACTCCATTAGGATTCATGTAGACACTATTCAATCAATAAAAGCATGATGGATGCTTGGTTTGAGGGTTATATATTTAGGTTGTTCATAAGCTCCAAGTATAGTTGATAATAATAATATGGTGGCTTGTGTGTGATCAAATATTTGTTTCATGTGAAAGACAAGGTAAGTGGTCTTGAGATCTGAGTTCATTTGAAGTAGTTATGCATGGAGTAAGGGGGATCATGTTCTTATAATACTTCACATTCTATTTCTTAATCCTCTATTACAAGAAGGTGTGATTTTAGATGTAAGTTTGTGGAAAACCCTTTTTCATTAATGTTAAAGGGGGAGAAAGTCTAAGAAGGGATATTGACTAAACTAGGGGAGATGAGAGTGATCACATTGAAGAATGTTTTACCATCAATGACAAAGGGGGATTTTGTTGAGAATTTTTGTCATTTATTTCAAGGTTGATGTAATTTAATGTCAAGTTTGATGTCGTTGATGTCAAGATGAATCTAGTGAATATTCTTGGTGAGTGGTCTATGAGATATGTGCTTGTGTGCTTGATGTAACAAGGAAGCCATATGACGAGAGAATTTAAAGGTAACCTAATGATTATTCTTGTAGTTATTTTCAAGGATTTTTTATTATTTTTAGAATATTTTATGATGAATTTTATTATTTTATAGCATCATTGGGGTAAGCATGGTTGTGTATTAGTCCTTGAGAACAAGGTTTCTTGATAAGCCTAGTCGTAACAAACATAGTCATATCATGAACATGTGCATGGTGAGGATGAAGAGGTATGTATAGAGGTATGAAATTATTTTAGGATCATGTAAGGCATGTGATAGAAGTTTAGAAACATAAAAGAGAGTTTCAAGATTAGTTTTCAAGCTTCAAGTGCTTGAAAATCATAGTCTCAACACTAGTCATAGCATGTAAAGTCCTAGTGTGAAGGTTTGAGCATGGTGGCTTGGTGATATGTATGTACAAAGGCATAATAGGATATATGAGTTTTATTGAAATTTTATATGAGGAATTTTATCACTCATGTGAGTCTCAGGGTGAGCCTATAGGGGTAGGACCTATAGACCTAGTCTATACCTAGACTACTTCTAAACTTTGCCTGGCCTAATGAAGTATAATGGTATATTTTCGAGTAATGTGAAGGATGTGTGGTTGTGTATAATCATGTGAAAATTTTATTCAGTATGTTAGTGAGGTGGAAATCACATGTAAAGTGGCATGAAGGTCATCTTCAAAGCCTAATGTGGTTTATAAGTCAAGATCTAAGCAAGCAAAGAGAGAGAGAGAGAGAGAGAGAGAGAGAGAGAGAGAGAGAGAGAGAGAGAGAGGAGAGAGAGAGAGAGAGAGAGAGAGAGAGAGAGAGAGAGAGAGAGAGAGAGAGAGAGAGAGAGAGAGAGAGAGAGAGAGAGAGAGAGAGAGCCTAATGGGGTATGAAGTTTTGTTTCCAAGGAAATTAAGGAAAAGTGAGTGTTTTCAGATTTATGTTATATTTCTTCAAGAACTTTCACAAATTTTGGGGTTATGGTTGGAAACAAAAGGTATGAAAAGTGATTTTCAGGTCTCTTGAGTGCACAAAAAGAAGGGTTCTCAACTCAAGAAGGAATTATATGTGTTTTTTAGATCATAAAACCTTTTAATGGAAACCTAATATATTCATGGTATAATGTTAAGGGTCCTATCTCAAATCTATAGTCATTGTTTTTTGGAATTAGAGGCTAATATTTATGAATGATTACTAATAGTGAAAGATGGTTTAAACCCTCAAAGAACCCTAATAGTGACATGGTATGAAATAAGTTGTTATAAATTGATAAAAATGGATTATTATGTCTATTTTAGTGATTTTATGTTGTATTTAACTCTCCCAAGCATCTTCAACTATGATTGAGTCTTCAGTTGAGTGAGTGGACCCTACAAAAAAGGCCTTATTTCTTAGACATTTCTTATAGCAGTTAGAGTTGACCAAGTAGAAGTTGATAAATGGATGAATGATAATTTTTAAGACTTTAATTTTGTGTCATTATTGTTTTTGGATAGGTTTTATCCCTCAGTTTTGCTATACTAGTCATCCAAGTTAGCCACTTGCTAATAGGCCTAATGGTGGAAATAGTGAGAAATCCAAGCAGTAGTGAAAAGATGATTAGGGATGTGTTATCATATAATAGGGATTAAAGCAAGTGAATGAAGATTTTTTTAAAGACTTTAGTACATTTTCATGTTGGATATAATTTTTTGAGGTTATTGGTTATAGTAAAATATTTTCTCATAAGTTGACTTGTCTATCTTAGTGAGGTTATGGGATTGGTTTTCAAGACCAATATTACCATTTGACCATATTTATGTTTTATAATGGAATAATTATATCATAATATCATAAAAATTCATTATGATTGTTTTTAAATTTTCATATATGTTATTTAAGGTCATTGTCACCATGACTATGCTCTAAGGTAAACTAGCAGTACTAGGTAAGCAGGTTATAGTGATGAGTTTGAGACTCTATGCCATGAGTTGAAGCATATAATGTAAATGGTTTTTATATTTTTTAATTTTATGTCATATACATGATTTGTATAAAGTTTTGTATTTATTTAAATTAGTGAAAAGTTTGAAGCTAAAATGGCTTCACTGGCTAAGTGAGATCTATGAGAGAGAAGGTTGACAAATTAGTCTACAAGACCAATAATTTACAATAGAGATGATGATATTTTTGTTGTAATTTTTTGTGAGGATTTTTTATTATGATTTTAATGCATTAAAATTCTTTTATTATGTTATTTTATGTGTCATAAGTTCAATTTTCCTTGACTATGTTTTAAGGCTAGTTGGTAGTTCAAAGTGAGCATTTTATAGAGAAGAGTTTAAGCCTGTATACCCTAAATTGGAGTATATAATGAAGTTTTAGATGACCCTAAGGTTATTATGTTTTTTAATATGTGATTTATTTTTATTTTTGTGTGTAAAATCATTGTTTTATCTTTAATAATTTAAAATAGACTTCTTGGGTATGGACAGGGCTAATTGTGAACAATACTAATGACATGTTTCAAGTGGTGGTTGGAGTTAAAAAGTGTCATGTACATAATATGATATTATTATAGGTATATTTGATTTTAATATGAATTTTTACTTATGTGTGTGTATTTTTAAAGTGTTCCAAGGAAACAAAAGGGTAATGTGTGTTAATGAAGGCCTATGTGAATTAGGTCTCCTTAAGGCCTAAAAGAGGTTTTGGTCCTATATGTTGTGACCAACATATTTACATTTTTGATTCAATTATGAAATGTTTTATATGACATATTTAAATTATAATAAAAGTATACAATTATATATTATTGATCAAGAGGTGTATGAGCAAGATTCTTGTATATATACAAAGTAATTTTAGGCCTATTTGTGTGAAAAAGAAAAAGCAAATAAAATAGTACATTAGTGAGCATAAGAAGGTCTTTTAGACCATCATATAAGTGTAGAGGATATGTGATTAATATTTTATATAGGTTTTATTTATTAAAATAAAGTTCATATGACTTAATCAGTCTTGAAGAGACCTAATTGAGTGAAGAGGCCTAGAAGGTAGTTTGAGAAGGATAAGAGTGTGAAGAGATGAAGAGGTGGTTATCATAATTTGGTTGAGAAATAAGGTGTATTAAAGGTGATAAAAACAATTAGGTGGATAATTTTGTTCTTATTCATCTAGGGGGTTTGTGCCTCCATACAATTTGGTGTTTACTAAAGCATAACTAAGTTGGTGCTTAGCTAGTTGGGGTTGGTGCTCCATGTGGAGTTAAGGCTTCACTAAATTTGGTGTTTATCTTATAAGACTATAGTCCATTTGTAGATATCAATGGTTTTTCTTCCCTTTGATGGTTTCCCACATATGTAATGTGTTCTTGTGTTTCTTTCTTATATGGATAGGTTTTTATGCTTGTTAGATCTATATGCTTACTCAAATGGTTCATGATTGTTTAAGTGAAATTATTAAGAAAGGGTTTGAAGACTGATTCAAACCCCCTCTCAGTAATTTTATTTCCAACATATTTTAGTAGTGGAGTGAGTCAATATATCAAAAATTGATGTTGCCAAATCTTCTGTGCCATAATTATGTTGAGTTTGTGTCCTTTTCTATGAGTTCTTAATTATATTTATGAATGAGATCAAGATAAAACATATGGTTTACATTAGATACTCATGAAACAACTTTGGAGTTTTTAGATTTGTATCTAATCAAACACAATGTATTTCCACTTTTATAGTCAAAATCAATCTTCAAATTATGGTTTAAGAGTTGACTTACTGATAACAAGTTTTTGCTTAAACTAGGTACATAGAGAACATCAATGATTTTACATATTTATGTGCCTAGGGGTAAGGTAATGTTGTCAATTCCTTGTACACTATATAAGGTATCATCACCCAAATAAACATGATTTTTTTGGGTGTGTCCCTCAAAATGAAGAAATAATCTTTTCTACCTGTCATGTGTTGAGTTAAACCCGAGTCAACATACCATAAAGTCATTTTGTGATATGGATCAATCATGGAGATCTATAGAGTATAGTTAGTCATCTTCATCATCATGTTCTTCTTATTCAATAATATTTCCTTGTTACTTTTATTTATTCTACCAGGTCCCCTTTTTCTATCCTTATGGTTTACTGAATGAGTCAGGGGATGATTTTTGGTTAGTGGATTTCTGACCACTAGAAGATCCTTTTTTGAAGGTCTTGTACCAACAATATTCTAGTTCATGTCCTTGATGACCATAAATGAGACATTGTTTTTTTTTTTTTTTCCTCTTTGTGAATTCTACCTTGGGATTATATTTTGATGAATATTTGACTAGTTTCTTGCCATTCTATTGATGATAATCCATCACATGTTCTTGGTTGTCATGAGTATTAAAAGACTCTTCCTATTGCAACATATTTACTAGTTTTTCAAAACTTGGTTTTTGTTCTGTGATTGCCAAAGTGGTGACAAAAATCATGTATGAGGGTGGAAGTGATCTAAAGACAATATGTATAAGAGAGTCATTTAAAACTATCTTAGCCAAGGATTGAAGTGATGCCCTCAACATTACAACATGTCTTAAAAAAGCCTCCACTATTTTTCTTGATCTCAATTTGAGAGAGTGGAGTTGAATTTGTATATTTAGAATAGTACTCTAATTTTTGGCCTCATATATAGTTTTTATCTTATCCCAAGCTTCCTTAGTTGTTTTGGATTCATGGATGTGTGGTTGAACTTCATTTAATACTCTGAACATGATTATCAACTTAGCCTTTTAGATGGATTTTTCAAACTTACATTGTTGATCAACATCTATTACATGTCAAGTATATGAGCCATCTACTATAGACCATATTTATTCAAACTCAAGTTGAGTTCTGAGCTTTGTCTTCCAAGTAGAGTAGTTGTCACCTTTAAGGAGTTGTGAATTTGACAAAAAGAATTTTGGAGCTTGTGCAACCATTATCAAAACTATGAGTGATGGATTGGTTCCTTATCACTCTAGGTATATATGTATCCCTTTATATATACCATCATACCAATATACTAGACCATTCTTTATAGATTCCCTTCCTTTATACCTATCAGTACAAAGAAGAAGCTCACCCTTTATATATACCCAATGGTATGGGAAAGAGGTGTAAATGTATGAGAAAGAATATGATACTTCGTATCTATAAATTACTAAAAAGGCTCATCTAATCACTAACACCTACTTAGATGGATTTTTTCATGTGTATGTAACTTCACTATATACTTGGAAATTCCACCTATCAATATTTATGCCTTTCGATTGTAATAAATGGGTAAATGGAGGGAAGGCTATGAGTGTATATGCCTTATTTCTCCATAATTATTTAGAGGGTCGATGCCTAGACCTTATTATTACATCTATATTAGTCATTGTATACACTAACTCAAATGCAATGGCATTACCTATAAACATGAGTCAAAGTCATAGCTATGACCGAGCACTGTGGTCGAGTTTAAAACATTTTGTGTAGTTTTACAATATATAATTTCTTGCAATACAATATGAAAATGAAATTTACAATGCTTGCAAAAATGAAAATTCACTTTTTTGTGTTTGGGATCTTTGGCCTCTTTTTGGAAAAAAATTCAATTTTTAAAAAAAAATTGCCTTTTCTTTTTTTTAATAACTTTTTCCACTAATTTAGTTAGTTATAACTAAATTTAGTAGATTGCTAAATTTGGAGGGATTGCAAAATTTTTTTACTAAAAGAATACTTCTAGGGGATTTGAACCTCCCACTTATGCTTTACTAAAAGAGAATCCTACCAACTCACCTATGTATCAATACATGTTTTAATAACACGAATTTTGTATTTAAATGCTTAGAAATTTGATTTTTAAAGAAAACCACCATCCTACCTAATAATATGGGTTTCCAAATGAGTGGAATTATATGGAATTTTCAGCAAAGGAAAATTTTTAAAATCATTTTTTGTAATTAATAAGTGGTTTTGAGTTTTAGATAGTGGGTTTGGAGAAATTTGTAGCAAATAATAATTTTGGATGGCAGTTTTGGGGCTAAAAAGACTGTTGGAACCTTTGTTTGAATTTTAAAAACTTATAGAATACAATTTTTAATTTATAAAATAAAAATAAGTATTAAATCTAACCTCTTTTTAAATGATATTTATGTTTGGCATCTAAGTGTTATAGCCAACTTCTCAAGGATCACACCCAACTCACTAGGATGATGAATAATGCACTAGATGTCTATTTTAACCAATTACCCCCTTTCATCAAGATACTTGTGAAATGACACAAGTAATTTTTGCCTCTTAAAAGGTATTCATTGGAACATATTGTTCTTATAATTCTTCACTAGAAAACTCACCAAATGGAAACTATGTACCGAATGCATCAGGATGGACTTCACTCGAAAGAAATCACCACTATAAAATACTCATTTATAATAGATTGATGCCTTTAGAGATTTGGTGTAACATTTTTATTTATATCTTTTTTAAATATCTATTGCACCTAATATAACCTCTCTTCTCTCTCCTTTATTTTTTATCTTCTACAAATGTGTGGAAGTGTTTAGGCTTCTCGTCATAGGGTTAGAGATCATATGAATCTCTAAAATTTATTTCAAGGTTATTTATCAATGAGACCGTAGGCTTATCATTTACATAGGTCTAAATATATTATAATATATTTGATATAAAATCTAATGGTGTAATAATAATTAATTTATTCCAAAATGAAAAACATTACAAAGTTTCAAATGTATACATGAAAATGAGCTCATAATAGTCCCTATGTAATAGGAAGGATAAATCTAATACAAATAAAAAATCTCCCAAATATAACATGGGATTTATAATATATAAAATTTAAATGATATTAAATAATTACTAACCTAAATAAACTATTAACCTATCAATGGTGAGTAACCGTTTACTAATTACTAACTACAAATAACTATAAGTAATAAATTAATACTTATTTATTTACAATGGTGAATTAATCACCTCAATAGAGCACTAAATTCATCTATGCCCAAGAGGGATGAAACATTTTTGAGGCCATCAAGTGATCCATCATAGAGACCCCCACCTTGATAAACCTAGAGTATAGTAGGGATTTTATACTTTAAGCATTAGATGGAACTAAAGGAATCTCAGTCATTCTAGCACAATGAAAAAAAGTTTAATTGGATTAGCCTATTAATTTATTTAGATAAGCACTCAAAGATTATGAGTTTCAAATTAGATTTGTAGATAAGCATACCCTTACAATAATAAGAGTGCTCAAGATGTGTTATCACTTAAAATATGCACTTGTGTGTCAATGACTCTTGTGTTTGATTACACATGGCTCTTTCAAACCTAACACCTTAGAATTTCACACCAAAGAATGAGTTAATGTCTCATTGTAACAATGGTATCATCCTCGAAGGTGTGGGACTCTTTCACTCCTTGGAATGAACATCCAGAGTAAATAAACTTCCTTATATTTTATATACACCTAGTTTAGGACCAACACATAAACCTAAAAAGAGTAGAATGAAATATATAGCTAGTTTTAAACCTAAACTTGACAAGGGGAAAATGAAGGGAAAATTTAAGAGGGTTTATGGAATGTAAAAGGTGATGCACCAAGAATAGAGCAAGTACCTCACCTACTTAAATACATAATAAAACAAAGAGACTAGATATAAGATCTTCAAACCAGATGTTATACATAATTTTTTTCATGAAGGTAAGCGAACATAATGTAATATTAAGAGGGATGATAGATGGACCATAGATAACACCTATAGAAACCCATGTATACATGACATGTGACTTGAAAATACTTTTCATGCTACATAAAGGTAAAAAAGGAGGATGAAAATGAGAGGGAAAAAAATCCACATACAAAAATCAACAAGCATGAATGTACACATAACATAGATCATGATGAAAATAAATCAGCTCTTATTAATCCCAAGGTCTAAGGCAATATTAAAAACTCAAATAGCTAAAAATTGTTATACTAGGAGAGGGTCTTGGAGGACAAATTTTGGTATAATTACAGTGATCAAAAGATGTCGACCCTTATACAATGTGATACCTAAGATTTTATATGAAATAGAAGCCCATAGGTCATTAATTAGAATATCACCCACTATCAAGGTAGTTACAACATTTAATGGTGATGTGGAGAGGTAGTTGGGATCTTTGTCAGAAGAGATCATGTGCCCATATTATAAAAACCTAATTATTGGTCCTACATTTAATTCTATTTTGATTCAGTTCCCTTGACATCCAATCAAATTCAACTACCAGCTCTATTTATGGCTATAACTCATTGATCCACCTAGACTAGTTTGTTGATATGTGTTCATGTAGTTGTATCTTAGGGTTCTTCCTCATCATCTTATGAAATAAGTGGAATTAATGCACACCTATATTTTGGAGATAGGGTATGTATTGAACTATACACACTTCCTTCTTTGTAGAGTCTTATGTGGACATTTTGTGTGGAGATTGCACACTGAAGATTGTGTAGAGAGTTGCATTAACAATGAAGCTACAGATTTATGAGGGGAATTGAGGGTGATTTTTTGTGGAAATGAAAAATATCTCAATCTCCTTTTGTGTCAAGTCCCTTCTAGTGGTCTTTGTAATATGTGCCTTCATATCAAACTTATGTTGGTATACAAAGAGAACACTACATGATCAAGATTATGGTTTGGATATTACAAGGGAATAGATTGTAAATTATATTATTTTGTATGGTACTTAATCACTTGATTGAAATGAATTCTTTGAATGAGAACACACAAGAAGACATAATATCTTAAGTGTGTTCTTCATGATGTAGAACCACTTCATGTGCACTTATTTATTTCATTACTTAAAGTTAGAGAGACCAACGCACTCTAGATCATAGGCCATGATGATGTAGTGAAGTGTATTTTCATGGGTGTGAATTAGGAATTACTTATAGGTGTAGATTAATCACTTAGTTGATATGCAAACCTGAGTTAATTATTGAGTGATGACACATATGGGAAACATCTGCACATAGACTTATTTTTAGATAATTTGACACTACACAAACATGTGAATATTTGTGTGGTCCTGATGATTTCAACACATAACTAAGGGGTGACTTGGAAATTTAACACTTTTTGTGACCTCTACAGTTTGTTTCCCTACTAAGTGGGAATCTAGTAACCTTAAATTAATCCATTGGGTATGGAGTCACTTGAGATCCCTTACTCTTCCTTCTCCTAATTATGATTAGGTGTGAGAATCCCACATGACCTTATAAGTAACTAAGATACCTTATAAAAATATAAATAATTAAAATAAGTGCACCAAATAACACATAGAGGAATGACTAAACTAGGCTAATAGAAATGTATAAAAGCACTTGGAGGAAATAAAACTATTCTAAAAAATAAAATGTGTGCATGCTACTTAGGGAAATTAAAACATCTAAACTAATATTTATAATGGTGTTCATAATCATTAGAAATAATTATTGATGTGAATCCTATTTATGGGGATAGGCAACACTTCTCAACTTGGTCTTATAAGTTGGTATGAATGGGATTTATTGTAACTGACTATGGTATATGGGCCACTACATATAGCATCAAACTTTATATGTTTTATGGACTTTGATCCACCAACATCCCACTTAAGTACCAAGTCTACTTAATTTAAGCTTCTATTAGTAGCACTTCTATCAAATGTTCTCTTGTTTTATGCTTGTTGAATATCCATAGTGTGCATGGCTTACGCTTTGAGATCTTCAAGCTCCATTAACTAGATTATCCTTACTGTCATGGCATCACTTTTGAGTAACTATAATTGATGAGATATCTCTAGTGAGGTAAATTTAAGAGATGTGATCAACCTTTCTTCTTTCCCATAGATTAACATGAAGGGTTAATTCTTCATCACCCTTTTTGGTGTTATTTGATCTTCCCAAAGGGTTATTTTAAGCTTAAGATGCCAAGATCAATGCTTATATTCCATGGTTCTCTTGATTATGCAAACCAAGTTATTATTAGTTGATTAAACAAAACCATTACCTTGGGGTAATAGTTTGAAGAGGTGCTCAGATGGATGTTATGTACGATTGCCCATTCACTAATATTAACTCTAAGGAAAACTAGAACATTGTCTAAGATAATAGTTGCCAAGACACAAAATCTCATGATAATGCTTTCATATAAGCCTAGGATGGAAGCCTTATTAGCCTCATTTAGTAATATTAACTTCATCCACCTTGTGAATTAGAAAATTACCATAAGGATCCATTTATATCCAGCACTTGATGGTAGATCTATCACGTCAATGAAGTCTAGGCCCCACTACAAGAAGGGTTGATCATCTTGTATTAAGCATAGGTATAGGGATGCCAATTTATATTTACCTACAAAGAATGTCTGCTTATTATCTCTTTACACCCATGCATGCACATATTTGAATATATTTTGCTAATAATAGCTAGCTCACATGATTTTCACTATAGTGGTCATTGGTAAATAATGGTCTCCTAATAATCCATAATGGAACTCTTCTAGAATCCTGTTAACCTAGTGTTGTTCTATGCACCATAAGATAATTTCATTGACGTCTCTTCTAAAAAATGTAATGATGATAATAACATAAAGAATGGTTTGTAATCTAAAGTTTCTATGTTTGGATTTACTTAAAACCCTATAGATATGCTCATGCTCTTAATCCATCTTGTTGGGGTGCTCTCATTTTTTAGTTGGCTCTCATGTAGTGTAAGAACTATATAGTCTTCATTCTTCACATCCTCTACTAGCTACTCGTAGAGTCCTTTGACTCACACCATCTTGGTGATTTGGATGGATATGTCATATTCAATCACTATTATGACCCAACTAACTCTCATCTCACTGATGTCCTTGATCAATAAGAACTCCTTATTGCTTGAGTATTAAATAATGAGTCAGATCTTGTTATTAGAGAGCATGCGTGAATTTTTTGAGAACTCTTATTATTAAGAGGGTATGTTCTCTATAGATTTATATCATATCTCATAATCCTTGAATTATTAGCTAAATAAATATGTTATTCTAGTTAATCATTATTCTACTATGCAAGAATACCTAAGATGCCTTTAACACTGCCAAATGCATAACAAATGAAATACTTACCATAAATTAGGTTTATAAACGTAGGAGATTCTATGATGGCACACTTTATGGCCTTAAAGTTTCTTTGGGCCTCTTGGGTCTAGATTACAAAAACACTTTTCTTGAGCATTGTTATGAGGGGATTGAACAAAGTTTTAAAACTTGGCACAAACCTTCTTATGAAGTGTATTTCCCCCAAGAAGCTTTGGAGACCCTTCTTGTGACCTAGGAGAGGGAGTGATAGAATTTATTTGACTCACTTTGGGTTGATTATAAGTCCCTCTTTGGAGATGAGATGTCCTAAAAATTTCTTTCTTATATTATGAATGCTCAGATATATCCTAAACTCTCAAAAGTTTTCAAAGACTTACCCTAGATAACCCAAATGATCTATTCAACACTTTGAAAAGATAATTATGTCATCAAGGTAAATTGAGATGATGTTGTTGATAAGTCTATTGAATGCCATATCCATGGCCCTCTATAAGGTAGCTCCTACATTTGATAAACAAAAAGGCATCCTTTAGTACGTAAAGGTACCCCACTTAGTGGTATATGTAGTTTTTAATTGATTACACTCCCTCACAAGCACTTGGTTATAACCTAAATAACCATCTAGATGTGAAAACCTTTATGTGCCTATGACTACTTTCAAAATGTATTCCATTGGTAGAAGGGGGTAGTGGTCTTTGAGGGAGGCTTTATTGAGGTCCCTAAAATTTATGCACAAGTGGATATATCCATTCTTGTTGTGCACTAGGACCAAATTGGCCACCCATAAAGAATGTTTTATTGTAAATATTATGTTAGCCTCAATGAAATTTGAGAGTTCATTCCTCATTAATGGATCAAGCTTCATATTAATCAGCCTCTACTTTTTCCTAACCAGCTTGGTATTGGGGTCTAGCTCAATCATATGTTATGTTAAGCATAAATCAAATCATCTAAGGTGTTTATATCTCAATGCAAATATGTCATAGTACCTTCTACTTAGTTCAGTGAATTATTTGAATTTGAATGGGAAGCATATCTTATCAAATTTCAATAGTTTATCATTAGAGATAGACATTGGATTGAATATTCCTCCTTCAATTTCATGTTTCTCCTCTTAATGTTTAGTTGGTCATCAACATTTAAGATGCTTTCCAGCATGACTAGTCCCCTAGGAAGCTTGTTTCCCTTAAGTTGAATGATTTTCTCTTCATATTGAGATTGGAGTTGAGGTTGATTGTTGGTGTAGAATTTAGATTTATCTTGTAATAAGTTGATAAATTTTTCATCATTTTTAAACACTTGCTAATTACTTGCATTATCTGAGACTATTGGTCTAACTATGAGTCTTATGAGTTGTTTGGACTCATTCTTTATATTTCATAGGTGGTCATACTACACACCCATATTTGTGATCCTATTAGTGTCATAATTGTGTGCCCTTGGTATGAAATGGATATTAAAATCATCAAACCCTTCGATCATGTCCTATGCCCTATGTTTTTAATCTCTTAAAAAAATGTTTGGACATGTTTTATGCTCTAACCTACTTTACCACTAGTTCACTATCTCTAAAAAATTGAAACACTTTTATTCATTTAATATGAAGCTAATCCAAATTTTTAGACCTTGGATCAGTTCCTCATATTTGGAAACATTATTTGTGCAACCAAACTACAATCTAAATGCATGGGAATATTTTTCCTTTTGAGGGGAAACCATTACAACCTTGATTCCTACACCATTTTTTATTTAGGATCCATTGAAGTATAACTTATATACACCCTCAAGGTATTATTACACCTTTAAAAGGTTAGGCAATAAGGTATCCTTGAGAATGAAATACATGCCTAGTCTTGTTTCTCCTACATTACCATATAGATCACACTCATAATGCTAATGTGCCCATTCATCATGTAAGTCATATAGGACCTCTTCAAGGGGTGTGATGGTCTCATGAAGAATTGAGATTTACTCTTAATAAAATAAAGTGAAATTTTCATCAATTAGGATAGGAGTATATGGCTCTATCTGATTCTTCAAAATAGGATCACTTTTAATTGTCACCTTGGTCCTGTATTTGGTTTTGAGTACCTTATGTTACTAATCTAAAGATAGATATCCACCCACCTTCACATTTAAATATCAAAAGAGGCATATATCAAAGTAAGGGTGTAAGACACTGATTGAGATGTCCTATTTAATGGAAAGGATTAGACACACATGTAGAGTGAGACTTAGATCCTTGACAAATCCCATAGTTTTGAACACTATCCCATCTAATTGGATGACCACTTTTGAGATGGGATAACATGTTATGCCTATCATTTCTATGATTTTCTTTGGCATGAATGAGTTTATCATGCCTAAATTTATCATAAAATTATGTAAGAGATGCTCATTGATAATTAGAGATATGTTGAATGGAGGCATCTTGTTATTTCTACTCACTTTTCCATTAAGTTGACATAGACTTGTGTGCATAATAGATTCATTATATGATGGATCACGAGGTTTAAATATCCTTAAGGAATCCTACATCAAATTATTTTGGGAATGAATAGAAAGAGAGTCCCACATGGAAACATTCAGTCCAATCTTCTTCATCTACTCCACTATGTTAAAGGGTATTTGAGTCTCTTTAATCTGTGCCTTTATAATTATGGTCTCAACTCACACCTATGCACTATTCTGGGGCTGACTTCTTTTCTACATAACTTATTTCATGTGCACCAAAGGTTGCATAGGTGTTTTGACTTGTGCATATACACACTAAAATGATGGTGTGCAAGTTGAATGTACTAGAGAAGAAGGTTCCTCCACCATTACTCTCTTTTTGAATATTGTATTAAAAGTAATTAGGTTTATTATTGCACTCAACACTTCATTCTGATTCACATAGTTGATGTCACCCTCCTACCAATTTAAGAGGGTGGATCTATCTTGATATTACATTCATGCCTATTATTCATCCCTTGGTTGATATGAAATACATGGAGGCTCCTAAGGCGGTGGCATGTTCTACATCATAAGTGCCTCATTTTTCACTCCATTTCAACACATGACTTGATCATGTGGCTAATCACTTAGATAACACCATTCATAGTCTTATGCCATGATATTTTTCATGGGTACAAGAGCTCTAAAATTTACTAGTCTTAGGATTTGGAGCATAGGGTGGACTATTGTATATGAGTTCATTATGAGTCTACACAACATGTTAGTAGGGAGGCTCGTTTGATTGATATTATTGGTTGAAAGGTTGGTAAGGCCTATAATACTACAATTTCTACCTTTTGAGTGCCACTAACTTATTTAAAAATATCTTAAATAAGGATTTAACCTCATTAATCTCACTTAATTACACAAAATTTGATGGAACTGATAGGCTAACATAATAGAAATAGGGGCCAGAGATGGAATGGGAGGCAAGGTAGGTGAACTTGTACATGTGGGATTAGGATATAAGGGCATAGGGGGTCAGGGCATAATTTTTTTACTTTAATCAAGTATTTCTCTATGCATGTATTGACCTCATAGACATCCAATAATACTAAATCTCTATAGATTGAATAATTATTGCTATGTTGTTATTCAATACTCCCAATAAGTATAAGAATGTATGTTAGGATTAGGCCTTACTAGGAGTGGAACTTGGTCCCACATCCTCTAAAATATGAAGTTAAATTTGACCATCTACCCATGTGAATTCCTTTTGATTGATTTACTCCATTAGTGATAGGTAGTCATTCTTTTATATTAGAATAATTAATCTATCATAGTCTATATGTAATAAATGTCACATGGTGTAGTTACACATTTGATTGACATGTAGCATAAGTTAGTTAATTATGTTATTTCCTATATGTGATTAGTTACATTGTGAGGCTTAATCACTTACACATTAGGATATTTAATCTTACTTGTTGATGTATAAATAATCACCTCTTATAGTTCTCTTTTTAAGGAAATTTATTTGTCTTTCATTTGTTATCAGAGTAGGTAATCTTGAGGAGGTTTTAAAGTGGTAGAGGTATGGTAGAGGAAAATTTGGAAGTCTGCATTTGGTTTTATAGCATGTAATCTTAAGAAGGTTTAATAATGGTGGAGATAAGGTGGAAATCAAGAGATATGTTCATGATAGACTTGATAGCAGCATGCTGCTACAATTTCTACCATCTAATGTTGAAACTATGACAAATTACGAAAGGAAAAAGTTATGATGTAGATCTACCAATCTTAAATCCTAGCTTGGTGTATCAAATCTAATCTTTTTTAGGATCATTTTTTTGGTTTCTTAATTTTATATAAAAATATATAATTTATGTAACTAATCATATATTTTTTATGGATTTTACTCAAAAAAATATTAATTTTAAAAAAAATCAGATTTTTTGTAGCTTCTAATGATTTTTTTAAGTTTTTATTTTAGCAGGACAAGTGAGGATTAAAAAAAAATGATAATTTTTATGAAATATTTTGTAGAATCATAGATAAAATATTATATCATTGGATTCCTCTCATCAATATATTTCCAAAAATTATTTGTTTTTTGAAAAAAAAACATGAAGGCACCCATGGTGAAACTTTAAAGGTAGAGGGCAATTTGGAAATCTTAATTTAGTGCAGGGTTAAATTTTTGGGTGGATGACCACCCATATCTCCCAATTATATAATTAATACCACCATCATGCCAACATTAATTTTAAACCTCTATTCACACCATATGAGCACGTGTTGAGCATTTTTATCTCTTAAGGGCTTGTCCTTTATCACTATGAGCTATCTTTGAAGATCTTTTCTTTTGAATCTCAAATTTTGATTTGTGAATCCTGGGAAGGTGTTTTTTTCATCTTCAATATTTTTTCAAGAAATATGATTTTTTAAGGCTATATTTTAAATTATGATCACCCATATTTCCAAACTTTTCAAATTTTTACTAGTTTAGTTGACTAGTTCATGTATTTTGGACCTTTAAGAGGCCATAACTTGGTGACTCTGATTTTCATGTTATATTTTTTAAAAGTGCATGTTTTTCCATGATATTCATAGATAAGACATCTATTTAGTCTAATTCTAATCATATTTTAGAATTATATGCAATTTTCGTTAAAACTAACATCTATATTCCTCAATTTTCCATTGCATTCCAAGACACATTTTTGGTGAAGCCTGATGTCCTTTATGTGTTTGTGTGCACTTAAATTTAATTATGTGTGTGAATTTTCAACCTTTATTTCTACACATTCTTTATATACTTAAAACACACTTGTACTTTCTTGTCATATGCAACTTGAATTTCATAATGTCTAGTTCCGGACCTCATTTTGTCCTCCCTAACACATAATTGCTTTGTGGTAACAACTATGCTACTTGGAAAAAAAAAGTAAAAACACATATAGAGTTTTAATATATTTGTTTAGTAGTATAAATCACATGGGTAAAACATGAGATGGATGTTGATTAATAGTAAAAATATGGCAAAGCTAATAAAAAGGCTAAGTTAATAATTATGTTTGGAGTTTTAGATAAGGTACAACCTCATATCCAAAGTGATGCAACAATAAAATATAATTGGGATAAGATTAAAAGAGTATATGAAGTTAAGAATCAAAATCAAATCTTACATCTTCATATCTAATTTCACACTCTCAAGCTCAAATGAGATGAAAAAGTAGAAGCATTCCTTAGAAAGGTTACAACTTTGTAGGCTTCACTTCAATATTTAGGAGAACTAGTGAAAGATGATTCTTTGGTCCCTATAGTCCTTAGATCACTACCCCCTACATACATAATCTTTGTGACCACTTTGAATGTCATAGGACAAAAACCAACCTTTAAAGTGTTGGTAAAAAAATTTAACAAGAGGAAGCTTTGAATAATTTAGAGGAAGAAGATGATGAGCATGCACTCACATCACATCAAAAGGGGAAGAAATCCATGAAAGGTAAAAAATAGTCTCCAAAGTAGAATAATCAACAAAACCAATAAGGGAACAAATCACATTCTTCTAGAGCATGTTAAATTTATGGAAGATAAGGACATGACTTAAATCATTTTTGGTATAACATATTTCAAAGGGCTCATCAAGAAAGAAACCCTCTTTCAATAATTCACCACAAATAGAAAATAAACAAACACAACAACAAAAAATAGGCGGAAACATAAAAATTCCAAGCTTAAACAACATGGAATTTTTTTTGAAGAATATGATTCTCAAAATGAGTAATATGGTTTAGCTACTCAAACACATGAGTATATAAATCATCCAATTATAATTTGGTATGTTGATGTAGGAGCTACTAGACACATGATATGGAGAAAATAATGGTTTTATAAATTGAATAAAATAGAATCAAAATGAAATGTGTAACTTGGATATGATACCTTATATATTGTATAAGGTAGTGGTGACATAAAAATTCAACTTGGAAATAATAATTACAACATTTAAAATGTTCTCTATGTTATAAGACTTACAAAAAATATGTTATCTATTAATTAGCTACTTGACCATAACCTCATGGTTAAATTTAATCACCAAAATGGTCAAAATTTTTACCACATCAAAGACAAGTATAGGAATTTCAAAGTGATTTCCAAGGCTTCCAACATTGGTAAAATGTTTCACCTTGATTTTATTCAAAATGATCATCAAACACTTGTGGTCAAAGATTTAGAACTAGGCAATTTATGGCACAAAAGATATAAACACTTAAGGTACCAAATACTTAGTAAGAAAACAAAGAATATATCCCTTTGGAAAGATTGAATATCTATCACTTGGTAAGTTGGACTTGGTGCACACCAATTTGTGTAAACATTTTTTTCCTAGTCTTACAGGGTACAAATACTTTTAGATTTTTATTGATGATTACACACAAAAAATGTTTGTATATTTATTAAAGACTAAGGATCAATATTTTCAATTATTTAAATAATTTAATACCATGGTTAAAAAATAAATTGGTAGTAAAATAAAGAAACTACACTCAGATCATGGGTGGAATACACTAATAAATAATTCTTAGCCTATCTCAGTGTAAATGGAATCAATAAGTAATTGACAACTTCATATTCACCTCAAGAGAATAGTATTATAGAATGGCATAATAGAGTTATTATGGAAATGTTTTGTATCATGGTTAAGGATGAAAATTTTCCTAATACATATTGGGAAGAAGATTACCACACTCCATTTTAATTATTCAATAGGTCACCCACCAAATCTCTTAATGGAATCACACCACATGAAGCTTGGACAAGGAATAAACAAAAGTTTACTCACCTTCAAGTTTTTGGTTACAAGGCATACATGCATGTTCCTAAAAATAAAATGAAGAATTTGGATAAGAAAATAAAAGAATATATTTTTTTGGGATACAATACATAATCATAAGCATATAGGCTCCTTGATCTAGAAATAAATAAGGTACTAATTGGCAAATATGTAGTGTTTGATGAAAATAGTGGAATTGATCCACCTTATATATAGGAAAATGAAATAGGTAAAAGTCATGTAATATTTTTAGGTAGTGATGGTGAAAAGGAATATAGTCAAATAGGACCTCCAACACCACCACCTACTACTCAGTATATGCCTAAGTGGTATACAAGAACTATACAAGATGTGAACTTGAATGGAGTACCAGATATATCCACTTTAAGACCAAGGACTTGAAGCATGGCTTCAAAAGAGATTAATATCTCCCTTATGATTATTTTTTAAGAAACTTATGAGCCCTTAATAGTAATAGAATACCTACAATCAAAACCTTGGAAATATGCCATAGATGTAGAATATCAGTTACTAATGAAGAATAACACTTTATAGCTTGTTGATCTTCCACCAGGGAAGAAGCCTATTAGGTAAAAATGGATCTTTAAGACCAAGTAAAAAGTATAAGGCAAGGCTTGTTGCAAAAGGGTATGCTCAAAAATAAGGCATTGACTATGAGGAGTCTTTTACTCCCATAGCTAAGATAAAGACTATCATAATGGTTTTTACTATAATTACATAGTTTAGATGGAAAGTCCATGAAATGGACATAAAAAGTACCTTTCTCAATGAAGATTCATAAGAGGAAGTCTACACGACTAAATCTAAAGTATTGGTGGTACTTGATCATGAATAAAAGGTGTGTAGGCTTATAAGGTCTCTCTATGGGCTAAAATAGGCTCTTCAAGCCTGGTACATCAAGATTGATGAGCATCTCATACAACATAGATCTAATATAAGTCTATATGGTCTTAACTTATACCTCAAATAATATGGGTGAGGTTGTTATAGTGATTATTTATGTCAATGATCTAGTCATCATTGGCATCATAGTAAAGATGATGGATGCAACTAAGAATGATCTCAAGTGATCATTCAACATGATATATCTCAGGATACTACACTATTGTCTTGGTTTGGAGGTATGGAAAAAGGAAAATTACATTTTTGTTTCACATATGAAGTATGCCAAGATATTTCTCAAGAAATTTAGGATGATATAATGTAAGCCTATTACAACACTTATAGAGATAAGACTTTAGTTGTCTCATATAGATCCATCACTAGAAGTAAATGCAACTCTCTATTGATAGTTGGTTGGGAGTATCATTTAATTGAAATATACTAGGACAAATATTACCTATGCTCTCAGATATCTTTCTCTATTCATGTAAAAACCAAACTTGACATATTGGAAAGCATCAAAGTAGGTATTGAAATACATCAAAGTTACAGTTGAGTATGGTCTAGAGTAGAATAAGAATGATAAGTTATTGATAAGATAAATAGATGCATTTCATGCATCTTTTATTGATGATAGGAAATCCACTTCTAGATTTATGTTCTTTATAGGATTTGGTCTAGTTTTATGTGGAAGTAAGAAGTAGAATTATGTTTCTAGATCTTCCATAGGCAAAATATCACATTATAGTAGGAGATGTTTGTGAATTGATATGGATACATCAAATTCTTTTAGGACTTGAAGTTTCACATAATTAGTCTACAATTATATATTGTGACATTCAAGGTGTTCTGCATCTTGTTTTCAATCTAGTGTTTCATGATAGAACCAAACACATAGAGATTCAGATTAATTTCACACTCAAACATGTTCAATAACACAACATACAACTCTAGTAGTTCCCCAGTTAGGATAAGTACACAGATGTATTCATGAAGTCAATTGCACATGATAAATTTGATGCATTCATAAATTATATCTTCTTCTATTCAATCTATGATCAATTAAGGGGGTGAATGCTAGAATAATTAATTTATCCTAGACTATATGTAATAAATGTCACATGGTGTAATTATACCTTTGATTGATATGTAGCTGAGTTTAGTTAAGTGTGTTATTTCTTATGTGTGATTAGTTATATTTTGAGGCTTAATCACCTACAAATTAGGAGATTTGATCTCACTTTTTGATGTATAAATAAGCACCTCTTGTAGTTCTCTTATTAATTCAATTCCTTTCTATCTTTCATTTTCTTCAAATTTCTTGTATAGTGTCATGCCTAAAACATCCCAATTATGAATAGAACTAGGTCGTAGGTTGCAATACCATTAGAGATATCTCCATTTAAAATAAGAGGCAAGGATTCATACTATGAAATTATCTTTGGTCACATTATAGATGGATGAAATATTTTCTATATCCTATATATACTCTACATGTGCTATTAAATTTTTTGTAGTAATGTAGGGGATGATCTTAAGAGAAATTATGAGAATATCATCATACTAGGGAAGGATCAATGGGTTACCTCCATTAAAAGGAAAAAATGGTTGTTTTATCTATGTAGCCATGAAGGTAATAGGGAATAATCTCTATATATGTATATGAAATCAACTAAATAGATGTGTAAATTGAGCTCTAAGAAAATATCATCTTGTGTTGATATCCCTTGTGATAGGAAAAAAATATACTCTAATTCCCCTTATTCTAGATATTATAGGTAGCTCAATAAAATAAACAATAGTTCCCCTTAAATATGATCTCATCTATCTTGGCATATAGATATAAGGATGAACTTATGAACCAAGAATACTTGGAGTCACTAGGTACTCTGTAAATTATCTTCAACACTTGAACCATTGGGAATGACACCAATATCTTAACTAATGTTTAAACTTAGTCTAACCAATCATGCCAAAAACTATTATCATTTGAAACATGCACTTGTATGAAAATGGATCTCGTGCTTGATTATGTATAACTCTTTTATTCATAACACCTTAAAATTTTAAAATAGAGTGTGATTTGGTGTGTCATTATAATAATGGGATCATCCCCTAAGGTATGGGACTCTTATGCTCCTTGGGAAAAACTTTAAGAGTAGGTTGACTTCCTTCTATTTTAGATGCACCTAGTTTTGAACCAACACATAGACGTAAAAAAATCATAATGAAATGTGCATCTAGTGTTAAACCTAAAATTGACAAGAGGAAAAGGGAGACAAAAGGTAAGAGGGTTGTTAGAATATAAAAGTTAATGCACCAAGAATAGAATGATTAATTCATCCACTTAAAAACACAATAATTATAACATATTGGATACAAGATATTCATATTAGGTGATTTGCATAAATGTTTGTCATGAAGGTAAGGTAAAACAACATAGTGATAGGAGGGATGTCATATGGACCACATATAATACCTATGTAGACCCATGTATACACATCATGAGACCTTTAGAGACTTTTAGTTATACATAAAGGTGTGAAGGGAGGATACTAATGAGAGGTAAAAACATCCATAAAAAAATATTAATAACCATGAATGCACATAGAACACAGAGCATGAAGAAACTAAATCATTTCTCATTAATCCCAAGGTCTAAGCCAATATTACAAACTTGAATATGTAGAGATTGTTATACCAAGATAGGGCTCATGGAGGAAATTTTTTGGCAGCATTATAATGCTCAAAAGATGGTAACCCTTCCATAATTTAAGACCTAAGATTTTATAGGTAATGAGAAACCCACGGGTCATAAATTGGAATCTCACACACTATTGGGGTAGTTACAACATTTAATGATGATGTGGAGAGGAAATTGGGATCTTTGTCTAAAGAAATCACATGCCAATATTCTAACAACTTGATATCCTCCCTTTTATTTAATTATATTTTGATTTGGTTCCCTTGACATCTAATCAAATTCAATTACCATCTTCATTTATGGATACCACTCATCAATCCACCAGGACTAGTTTCTTAACATGTGGTCATGTAGGCATATACTAGGGCTCTACCTCATCATATTACATAAGTATTGGAATTACCACATGCCCATATTTTTGTGATATGGTGTGTATTGAACTATATGCACTCATTTACTTGTAGATTATTACATGGATGCATATAGAATAGATAAATACATTCTGTGTAAAGGGCACGCATTGAAGATTGCACAAAGATTTAGATATGAAATGAAGTTATAAATTTATGAGGGGAACTAAGGGTGATTTTATATGAAAATGCATAATGGACCAATATCATTTTGTGCCAATTCCCTTTTGGTGGTCTTCATAGTTTATGCCTTTATATGGAACATGTGTTGGTTTGTGAAGAGAGTGTTGTGTGGTCAAGATTGTGGTTTATTTTTTACAAGGGTGAAAATGGGAAATTATATGATTTATCATAGGAATTCATCATTTTAGTGAAAGGAAGTCTTTAAATGAGATCATATAAGAATATGGAAGATCTTAAACATGCTCTTCATGATTTGGAATCACTTATTATACACTTGTTTTTGTCTTTGTTTGAAGAGGAGGAGACCTACACACTCTAACTCATAAATCATTATGATGAGATAGAGGATATTTACATGGGGAACACATTAATAATTCCTTATAGGTGTGGATCAGTCACTTAGTTGACATGAAAACTTGAGTTAATTGTTGATAAAGGGTGTAGATGGGAAGCATATGTATATAGACTTATTTTTATAAAATTTGACATTAAATAAGTGCATAACTCTTTGTGAAGTCCTTATGCTTTTAGTTCCTACTAAATGGGTGACTTGGAAATTAAAAAATAAATTTAGGCATATGTTCTCCAACAATAAGATCTATCTCATGGCCTTGTACTCAAGTATAAATGAAGTCTTACTCAGTAAGGACATCAATAAGAAAAGAGTTGATTGGGTCACAATGGTGATGAAATACAACATAGACATCCAAATCACTAAGATAGTGTGAGGTAAGGGAATCTATGAGCATATATTATAGGATGTGAATATAGTAGATAGAGTAGTGTTTATGTTATGTAAAGATCAACCAATGGGCCAAGATGTTTCAGTGCATTAGACTCAAAACATGAGGATCTTCCTCCAGACTAATGTGTATCCACATAGCTTAAATAAATCTAAGCACATACATATTATATTATAAGCCATTACTTATGTGTTTTTCAATGGTGAGCTTTTTAGAAGATACATCAATGAAGTTCTCATGTGATTCATAGAAAATGATCAAGTGAATAGGATCCTTGAAGAGTTCCATGATGGGTTGTCAAGAGGCCATTACTCATCTAAAACCACTATGTAAAAATCATATAAGATGGTTATTATTATCCAAATCTATATAAGGATGCACAAACATGGGTTTGAGGCTATAATAAGTGTGCCTTATTTATAAGAAAATGAAATTTGGTATCCCTTCCCCTATGCCCAATACAAGCTGATCATCCCTTTTATCAATGGGGCTTGATTTCATTAGAATGATAAATCCAGCATCAAGTGTTGTATAATAATAGATTCTCACAAAAACGAACTAATTTATTAGGTAGATGGAGGCAATAACACTAAAAGAGGCTAATTAGGTTTCCATCCTAGACTTTTATGAAGGAATTGTCACAATATTTGGTGTTTTGACTACTATTATCTCAAACAATACACTGGATTTCCTTGGAGCTTGTTGATGATGAAAATTATTTCATCAAATAATCAACCCTTTTGCCTATTATTAAGGTTAACTTAGAATCATACCATTCTAATAGTAAAGTTAGAAAGGTTTAATTACAATCCTAAATATGTGAGGGTTTTTTTAAATGTTATAGGAAATAACAAATAAGTTATTGAATATAACATATTCCATTATAATTTTAGAAATCCTCTTATCAAATAATGAATCAATTTAGATATGAATGTGTAATCTATCATATTTGATAGAGAAGGTCTATGAACAAGATAGTCTCTTGAAGGAAATAAATATGATTCAATAATATAATACTCTCAAAGTAATATCTTCATTTTGTTGTTTTAACCTCCAAATAAACACCAATAGAATAACCTATAAGTAGAAAGGTAAAATAAGTTAAGATAAATTAGTTCATAAACATAACTCAACAAAGAAAACAACCAAACAAAACTCAACAGTCGAGATAAATAAGAAATACAACATAAAACAACTAAGTAAAGGAAAATAAACTAATTAAAAAATCTAAAGAATATAAGCTAATATAAAATTAACTAAATCTAACTATAAACTAATAAATAAAGAAAACTAACTTTAGAAATTAACCTAATAAAGAAAATCAAGAATAAATCGTAAGTTAAATATAAACTATATTAAAACTAAGTAAAGTATAAAGAGACTATACACATTAGATATTAAACTAAAATTAGATTATACTAAGTTAATGTCAAAAATCATAGTAAAGTACAATATATACAAAACATGTGAGTCTCAACAAAGAGAGTCATCTTAGCAAAATAGATGAATTTTATTTGATAAACCAACATCTTCTTTAAAAAATATCTTAAAAGGATAAGTTTCACAATTAATTAGATCAATGAAATGTTGCAGACAATAAATTTTTCATCATTATTTGTGTTGAATACTCAGATTTTGCACATAGGACAATAAGAACCAATCATCAAAAGATGTTAAACCAGAAAAAATTTAGACAATCTATTATAAATGATAATATAAAATTAGATATATCTATGTTGCCTAAGAAATATACTCAACCATCATAGAAAGTACCTTTGTTCTATTGACAAAAGTCATGCTATCGTAGAGAAGTTGCGTAGAAGAGAGATATAAATGATTGAATTTACAATGTATAAGTCTTCAATATCTGTATTGTTCATCCTCTTTAAATGAATCTTTGATCTCATTTAATACTTCAAAATTGGTTGGAAAAGAAGTTTTAACTAACCTTAGTTATTTTTTAACTTAAATAATTGAATTTTAAAAGTTAAGTAATATTGATAGTTATTAGTTAAGGTTTATTTAAGACTTTAAAAGTCTTAAGAGATCAATTATTTGAATATAGACCAGATATTTCCTAATTGGTGGGGACCCTATAATAAATTAATAATAAAATGAAATAACATATTTCAATAAATAATGGGATAAATCAAAGTTAATGAAACTTATATCTATTTAATTTCATAATGCACATAATCAAAAATTACTTAGGCATATTATATATATCAAAATTTTAAAGTCTACTATATTCTCAAAATATTATAACCAAACTATCAAAGTTTGAAATATAGTTAAGTCTAGTTAACTTAAAAATTCAATATTAAAATGAAAATTTTATCTTTTTAATAAAAAAAAGTCATCAAAATCATACAGGACCTCAATCACTGGTTTCCCCTATTCAATCAAGCATTCATTGTGTTCCATTTCAATTGTAGGAAACTAAACTAGCTTTGTTCTAGAATCACTTGTATTATCATCTACATCCAACTTAATACACTTCACAAATCTGATCTTAGTTGGAGTATCTAATTTATTTTAGCTATTTGAATGATTGTTTGAAGTATTTGGATATATGACAAGTGATGGCTTTTCCAAACTTAGCTTCTTGCACCTTGTAATATGCTTTTCCAAACTTAACTTCTTGCACCCTATAATAGGATCTTTTTGAGGTGGTGTAGGTTCATCATAGAAAGAAGGCAGGGAAAGATTGAGAAAATTCTTATCATGGGCTATCTCATTGTTTAACTAAGTTAGTTCATTAACATGATAGACTCTTTTTAGGCTAATTGACTGAATAAGCATCTAGTTTGGATTATTCTATAGCTAATGGGAAGAATAGATATGAGATTAAGACTTGGCTCCAAATATATGACCATAAAATCCTCTATTACCCCTATGGTTTGTAATATTTAAGGGTAAATTATTCAAAACATTTCAAGATTTAGGGCTAATGGCATCAAAATGGATTGACATTCTAATTCCCCTAATAACATACCTAGGGCCAAACCTTCTAGCCCTAAAACCTCCTCTAGGAAATTACCTATCAGGTGCCTCTTAATTCATACTTCCATAATTATTATTATTCCTTTCCCAACCTTTTTTATCATTATCCCTACTTGAACTAGGTTGGTCCTAGCTTGACATCCTATATGCAGTTTCAAATATATTCAAAAGTTGATTATTTTATGACTAAAAATTAATATGAATATATCAAATATGAAACCAAATGGTAACTTTATTTCAATATAGTAAATCATCAATCGCTTATAAAAAATCTAACTATCAACAAATGATCACTCAACTAATTTTACTCTCTGAAACTAAATCATTCATATGAAAAACTTCTAACTATGGCAAATATCATCATAATATTTTAATTGAAATATTAAAAATAAAATTATATTCTCATAATTTTATTTTAAAAATATTCTATCATATTTTCTTGAGTTATATCCTCATTGTGTGAATATGATCTTAGAATATTTATCATTATTAAACTATAAACCACATAGATATCTCAAACTAAACCAATTTAAAATCACTAAAATAGATATCTCTATAATAATTCCATTCATGATATTATAAATTACATGTATTTTTCAAAATTTAAAGAATCTAAAACCATCACAATAATCTCAACATAAACATTTCATCAAAATATAAGCTTTTAACCATTCTATCCTTTCCAAATTGAAAAAATTGAAAAAAAAAACTTATCATGGATTTATAAAATTAACCAGTTTATCTATCTTCAAATATTCATGACTTTAAATAAAACCCATAAAATTAATTTTTGAGATTTATACTCAGACACAATTCAAGCTCTTGATATTTCCATAAAAATGACTATATAAAACTTCTCCTACAAAACCCATATATGCATGAAATTGTAGCTTTGAACTATAAAAAATGAACAAAAACTACCACTGTAACATTATATATTTTATGCTCTAAGAAAAATTTGTTTATTAAAATATTCAAAACTATTTCTTCATAGTAGACCAGAAACACTATCAAACCCAATAATATTTCCATGAATTATGAACATATAAAACTCATGTTTGTACCAAAACCTAACATCAATGAAATATGACTTCAAAGTATAAACTATCAGTCTCAAAAACATCACTATCAATCAAGTGGACTTTATATATAATAAAAAATGCAACATGTCTATAAATCAATCCTAACTCAGAGAAGATAGATCATATCATACACATTCGATTGGGGAAACATTTGTTAAGTGAGAACATGAAAAATATGGGGATATATGAGACTTTATTATGGGATATATTTACCTAATACACCATGATAATGAGGTTTCCAAAGCCTCTAGTCTAATAAAAGCACCCAATAACCCTAAGGGGGTCTTGACTTTTGATATTTCACCTAAACTAATAATAAGTAAAATAAATCTAATATAGTTTTCACCAAATCTTGTGGCACAACATGAGGGGTTAGTAAACAATAAAAACATGTATAGTAGAATCTAAATTAAGCTAAGTATGATTAAGACTCTAATACATGGAATATGAAGAGTAATATTGTTCAAAGCCAATGCTTATGTTACTTATATCTACTAAAGAGAGGAGCAAAGTTAGAGAATACTTACCTGAATGATGAACTTATCAAGGATCAATCTCACCCTAGGCCAAATTAGCTTCATAAGAGGTTGTTTTGGTTTTTAAGGATCACTAGAAAAGCCCAAAACATCTAAGATTTATCCACAAGACTAGATTCTCCAAGTAGAAACCCTAAGCTAAGACTCCTTAAGTAGAATGGTGGAAGAGTATATTATAAATAAGGGCTAGAAAATAATAAATATTGATTTCATATTGAAATAATGATGAAATGATCATGTATGTATAGATAGATTTAACAATAAGACCTTCTAAAAATCTTAGCTAACAAGGTTGACCTAGTCGACCTAGTAAAAATTTGAATAATTATTCACTAGGTCATGAGCTAGGTTTACTAAAGGCTAAACTAGATCCACCAAAAATTTACAAGGCTGAAAATAACACAAAAATTTAAAAGATCAACTCATTCGATCTAGTATAGATTAATGACAAAGGGGACTTAAGGTGAGGAAAAGAAGGATGGAAAGTGGGAATAGACTAGAAGAATGTGCAAAGGAGTAATAGCTTGGGGAATGGTTTGAAGAGCTAGTTGGATTGGTAATATGTGGAAATAAGGCTCAATAATCCTATGAATAACCAATGATCTGCCAACCCCTTCCTAGTGTACCCCTTAGGTCATGCACTCATATAGATTGAGTCTCAATGGGTTCTTACAATATGTAAAGCATTAATATTTGATAAAAATTAAAAATATTATGTGTATACATATGCCCCAATCGAATCTCATCACATGTCACTAAGGTGTAATATGGGATGGTGCTTTGAGTAAGAACATAAGAACACATAATGTTTATGCTAAAAAAAATTGTAGTATTTTAAAGCATAAAATAACTAGAAGTAAATGATAGAAAGGGAAATAAATAAAAAGAAAATGACTGAAAATTAAATGTATGAATTACCTTTATCTCTAGATGGTTTTTTGTTGTGTTGTTAGTTTTGATTGTGTAGGGCATAGAGACTACTTTTGACAAACCCAAGAATACAAAATTAAAGAGTAAAAACAAATAAATACAACAAATCAAAGATAGATGGTACTATGAGGATGGGATGTACTTGGGAATTTGAAAAGTTGGGGTGGTAAGTGCTATGTTAGACCAAATGACCAAGTCAAAAATAAGAGTAAATTGGGAAACTAAAAATCCAAGGCTAATAAAGATTGAAAAAATTAGACAGTTAAATCTTAAGTTAGAAAATCAAACTCACCAAGTCAAAACAAGGATACATGTCAAAAAGGATGGTAATCAAACATCAAATGTAAAAGCAAAAACAAAATGGTAAAACAACATTGATGAGTGAGCACTAACAATCATTATCTCACATAATAATGGAAAAAGGTGCACAAAAAGGGAAAACAACATTGTCGAGTGAGAAGTAACAAGCCAACCTCACTCAATAATGGAAAAAGGTATAGACTTAGGTGCCCATAACAAAAGGGTAATACAATAATGACATATGGTAAAAGAAAAATGAAACAAGTCTATAAATGTAATTTTATGGTAAAAATAAATGAATCCATAGTTGATCAAACATGTTGTTTCACTTCTAAAGATAGATAAAATGGAAACAAAGTAGTATTAGCATGTTTTTAAGAGTTGAATAATAAGGAAGGATAAAAGAAGGGAAAATAGATTTGAAATCAAAATTTTCGTATCAAGGGGGAAAATGAAATGGGTGGAGGGGATAATGAAGGAAAAACCAAGGTAGAGGAACTCTTAATCAAATTCAAAACACTCAAATTATGTTTGTTAAAATAAGAGGACTTTCAACTTTAAGGACTCTAAGGAACTTTTCTTAGCTACACAAGTCTTAGATCATCAAATGTAACATATATATCATCCCATGAAAGTTGTATGCATAAAAATTAAAATGGACCTACCTTCCCACAATGTGTTCCCCATTCCTTAGGACCCCTTACAAAACCATAAATCTACTATAGATATTGGGTATTTCCATGAGAAAGTAGGTAGAACCATAGAGTTTGTTGACTCTCCTATTCCAATCTACTGGCCTACCACACACCAATAGACCCTGGCTCTATGTGAGGATAAATTTGGAGTTTGAGATTTAATTAGAGATAATATATGTGATTTTAATCACATATTTTGGTGTGAATTTTACTTTTGAGGTTTGTATGTTTCCTTTTATTTTAAAATATTTGGCTTTTAACTTTCTTGATGTCTTTTTCTATTCCTCCTCCATATAGATTTGGAAAACCAAACATGGGTGCTTAAGATGACTTTCATTTGAATACTTGAGACTTGGTATTAAGAGAGAGAACTTCAAATATCATGGGGTCTAAGAGTCTCATAAATCTAGGTGAAATAAAAGTGCTATCTTGACTTTGACCTTATTTTATCCAATGAGGAGTGAAAGGAAATTAAATCAAGAGGAATGCCACATGGAACAATTTGAATTAATTCAAATTGCAAAAAATGTGAAAAATGGTGAAAAAGAGGGATAAAAGTGCTATCTTGACTTTGACCTTATTTTATCCAATGAGGAGTGAAAGGAAATTAAATCAAGAGGAATGCCACATGGAACAATTTGAATTAATTCAAATTGCAAAAAATGTGAAAAATGGTGAAAAAGAGGGATAAAATTATAGTAAATTGTGATTCCTTATCATAATCATGAGGTAAATGGAGGAAAACATGCTAACATAGATTTTTATGTAAATTCTATTGATCAAAAGAAGCAAATTCTAAAGTTTAGAATAAGGATGAAAAGACATTCTAAAAAATTAAGTGATAATATGGTAGATTTATGAGAAAGGTCAAGTCCTATCCATGGTCTTACACTACAAATAATAAAAGAAAAACCCATGACGGTGTCAAAAATTATTGGAAAAATAAAGAAGAAAAATATGGTATTTATGAGGAAGATCAGGTCCTATCCATGGTTTTACAATACAACTCACAAAAGAGAAATCAAAGGGATGTAAAAGGGCATGTAAAAATAAATGTAAATAAATAATACTATTGTACATCATGAAGAAAATTGGTTCTTATCCATGGTTTTACAATGCAACTCATGAGAGAGGGGAAACCAAAAGACCAAACAAAAAGGACTAAAGGTTTATAATAAGATAGAACTAATGTAGAGGGAGAGACCCATGTAAGTAACCTAAAAAAAGTGTTAGATAGTTGTAGATAGAACTCATGAAATGGAAGAAATGTTTAGGCAAAGTACTTTTTGAGGAATTGTTCATTAGTGGGATTTTTGAAAACATGGCCTTCATTAGTTTGACCAAGAATATCTTTGACTAAATAGGGGCCCCACCCTTTTTGTGTGTACTTACCTTATTTATCATGGGTGTAGTCTAATTTAAGGATAAGATCACCAATATTAAATGTGAAAATTTTAACATGTTTGTTATGTTGTTTGGAAATATAAACCTTGTATTGATGATTATGTTGCAAAGAAGAAATATGACGTTTATCAAAGAGATCAAGAGCATGAAATCAAGAATTATGTAATTATTTATCAAGAATGATACCATAAAGAGATATATGAAGGGAATGAATCTCAACTTCTAATGGGGGAACTGATTCAGAACCATAGACTAAAGAGAATGGTGTTGCCCCAATAGCAGTATATATGCTAGTCTGATAGGCCCAAAGAGCAGGATAACGGTGAATGTGCCAATCCATGTGGGTTTAATGAATTGTATTTTGGAGAATTTTTTTAGAATCCTCTTATTGTCCATTTCATTTCATAGGATAAGGTATAAAAAAAAAATTATTGACCTTGAATTTAGCACAAAGTTATTTAACATCCTTATTTTTGAAATTACCACCATTAATAGAAATGATGGTATGGGGAACACCAAAGTGTTAAATGATTTGGTTAAGAATAAATTTATAAATGGTTTTACCAATGACATTAATAAGGGGCATGGTTTCAACCCATTTGGTAAATTATTTAGTAGTAGTGATGATAAAACATGCCTATTTTGAGATCGAGGTAATTGGTTGATGAGATATAATCTCCACATGGAGAATGGCCAAGGATATTTGATAGTTTAAAGCTTGGATAGAGGTGAATGAATTATATCATCACAAATTTGGCAAGGAGTACATGTTTTAGTGAACTTGAGTGCATACTTTTCAAGAGTAGGCCAAAAGTAACCCATACATAGGAATTTGTGGGTTGTAACATGTTTGTTACAATGATCACCACAAATACCCCCATATGCTTGCTCAATAAGATGAGGGACCTCATCTTACATAACACAATAGAGAAAGGTACCTTCATAATTATGATAATAAAAGATGTTATGCCTAAATACATATTTGAAATCTTGTTAATGAATACATGTCTTTTTATGAGAGTCTAAGTTAGAAGGATAAGTTTGATGTTTCAAGAATTGAATGATGTATTTATACCATAGACTTTGTCAAATGGAAATAGCTTTGATGTGGTAGATAAGTGAATTTGGTTTTTGATTTGAAGATGGATATTTTTGTATTTGTATAAGAAAGGTGGGATTGGAAATAACTTGGTGGAGATGAAAGAAAGATGTTAAAGAGGTAAGAGAACCAACAATGGAATTTTAATCTTGAGGGATAGGCTCAATGGTGAAAGAGATGAAATCCTTGGCAAGAGTAGTTTCAATTTTATGATAGGTAATGATATTTACACTTTTTCATTGGTAATCACCATTGACTTAGTGGAAAATAAGCTAAGAGTCACCTAAGACATGCAGGTATTGAATGTATAAATTAAGAGTAGCCCTCATGCCTAAGATTAGAGCTTCATATTCAACCATATTGTTAGTGACATCAAAGGTGAAGCAAAAATCTAAAAGTATAAATTAATGATGACATAACTAGTTTGGTAAAGTATGTAATAGAAAAGCTTTTTAGTTGTGAAATAGATGGTGAGGCAATCACACTCAATTTTATATATCATGTTTCATAATCGATGAAGGCTCGACAAATGTAATAAATGGAATAATCTCTTCTAATATCATCTTATTGGGAAATCATTACTGCAACTAACATAGGTGTGGAAGAAATATATAGAATCAAGGATTGATCATTGGAAGGAGGATGAAGTGTAGGTGGATGAAATAATGACTCTTTCATGTTATAAAAGGATTTTTGACATGGGTCTATCCATTCTAGATCAGTGCCTTTCTTGATAAGAGAATTGATGGAGTGGATATGATAAGCCATTTCAGGGACAAATCATCTAATTACCCCAAGTTTGCCTAAGTGAGAATGTTTGGAATATAATGAGGAATGGGCATGTTGATGATAGCACTAATCATAGTGGGGTCAATATCAATGTCATGGAGAGAGACTAGGAATCTTAAAATTTTTCTAGATGTGACACCAAAGACATAATTTTAAAGATTAAGTCTAACCCAATATTTGAGAAGATGGTCAAAGATGATGGAAAGATCTAATAGGTGAGTTTTATGACTTTTATATTTAGCAATGAGGTCATTCACATAAGTTTTAACAATTAATGGATAAGATCATGGAAGATGCGAGTCATTACTCATTAGTAAGTGGATCTGACATTTTTGAGGTTGAAGGGCATTTTGACATAGCAATAGGTGCTCTATTCTATGGTGAAAGTGGTTTTATATTGGTCCTTAGCGGAAATGTGAATTTGATTATAGCTTGAGAACCCATCCATAAGAGATAACATTTCATAACTGATTATGGAATCAATGATGACATCTATTAAAGGTAAAGGGAAGATGTCCTTAGGACAAGCAAGGTTAAGATTATGGAAATAAATACAAATGTGAATGACCGTAGGGACATTTTTCTAGATGAGAACTATGTTAGAAACCCATTCACAATAATCAATTGGTTTGATAAATTTATCATTGATTAATTTTATGATTTCCTTGTGACATAAAGTGGAAACTTTGGGTGGAAATTTCCTGTAGTTTTGATATATAGGTTTAACATCAGGATAAGTAATAATGTTATGCACCAAAATGCTAAGGACAATATCAGGCATGTCCTCATAGGACCAATAAAAAACCTCATGATACTTATCAAAGAATAAGCTAAAATTATCATATTTGGTAGGTGAGAGTTTATGAAATACTATAATTGGCCAAGGACAAGATGGAGTACCATAGTCAATGTGAGTAGTTTCTTTGATAAACATGGTGTTGCCATATTGAAATTGGTAGGTTGCATTAGTTAAGGTATAAATTGGATTAGTTTTAGGATCAATTATAGAAATTAAGAGGTTAAAAAAAGGGTTTTTGTTTTAAAATTCCTAAGTTTATGATGTTGCCGAGGAATTTGACTTTATTGATCATGAAGTATTTCAAGAATATATTCCTCACTAGGTAAGGTAGGAAGAGGACCATAATAATCAACATCTATTTTGAGATATATAATTTTATTACCATGGATATCATACTCAAAATATATCTAATAGACACCAGTTACCTTGGCATCTATAGTAATCTTGAGAGTAGGAGAACTATATGGATTGGAAGGGATTGGAGTGTTGTTGGTTTTAGTGACAGGGAAAGGATTAGATGCAATGATTGGATATATAGGTAGTAAAGAAAATGTAGGAATTTTTGGAGGTTTAAAAGGTATAATTTTCTTTAACACCCAAGGAATATCAATAAGCAAAGAGTTGGTAGGGGGCACATAAGCTTCAAGATTGAAATCAATAGTCATAGAAATGTTATGAACATCCTAGTTAAATGTGTGGATTTGGCCTAAGGTTTTCTAATAGTGTTGGATATATAAAATTTGAGATTGATCTTGGGCCATTATGTAGGTATCATCATATTTTGCATAAATTGTACATGCTTGAGAGTTAAGGGGAGTTTTGAAAGGTGAAATCCCAATATTACTAAATGTATGAGGAGACATGATGAGAGAATCTCATAATAATTTGTCCACTCTAAAATCATTACAAGTGAAGTCATATTTAGTTAAACCAAGGCTATTGAGCATTACATGAAGGGGGAAAATTATTATCTCATCAACAAGAAGAATAGTATGGTCCCTAGGTAATAAAGAATGAAGAATCCACTACAAAATGTATGGAGGTATCTTGGTAGTATTATAAGTATGTTACAAATTATTAGGTTCATTTTCATTAGAATTTGTAAGAGTGACTTGTAAATCAGGATTCATGTTGATGAAATCAATTAAAGTAGCACTATTGTTTTTATTAATGGTAGGAATATGATACTCATATTTGGGATTAGGAAGTTGAATACTCCATGGGTTGGGATTCGATTCATACTTGTATTATTTCCCATTATGTAAGAATTTAATGCATTGTCTACCGGAAGAAGCAATGGCCCTTATTCTATGACTCCATGGATGACCAAGGAGTATGTTATAAGATAAAAGTAAATCAAGGATCATAAGCTTAGTTTTAACAGGCTTGTGTCTAATGGTTAATGAAATCTAGATGCAACTAAGTGGATTTTTATTAGTTTTATAAAAACCATGACAAGTGAGATGGGTTTGTCTAAGATGATCCTTGTTATAACCAAGTTGTTAGATAAACCATAAAGATGCCACATTAATACCAGATCCTTCATTAACTAGAACATTATGGATAAGGGTACTATTAATGACTATTTTAAAAAAATGTGGTGGATCATCAACATGAAAAATAATTTCATCATTAATCATGTCCTCTTCAAGAAATTCAATAAAAGGCTTGAAAGGACACATAGTTTCAATACTATTTACATTGGTAAATTAAGATTCAATAGAAGGTGGTTCTTCATATATAGAAGATGGATATTCAATCACTTGGATTTGTTTCACGAGAAATTTGTAATGATAGGGTGAAGTAAAAACCAAATCCATAAGGGGAATATTATAAGGCATAGAGTTAAGTTCTTCAAGAAAGTTCCAATGAAATTTAGAAGAAGAACCAAAATGAGGTTTAGGAATTGAATAACGTTTTGAATGTATAGATGTGGTTGAAGGTTCAAAAGGTGGAATTGGTTCCTAATGGGATTTTGAAAATAGATTTGTAGTGGTATTATCCTTGAGAATTTTTTTCTTCTAAATATGGCTTCTTGGCTTTGGTCATAGGATCTTTGTGAGATGAATTACAATGATAATTGACCTTGGTGGTGTTAACATATTTATAATTGTTATAATATTGTGCATAATTAGCATCAATGACACAAACATCCTTGGTGCTTAGTTGATTATTTGAAGAAGATTTTTATTTATTTGAGGTAGAAGATTTTAAAACCTATCATTTTTGAGAAGAAATGATGTACTCTTGAAAATGAAGGTTGATCATGGCTTCATGATTAAATGAATCACCAAGCATAAATGTGACAAAAAATATAGTCAACCCTCTACAAGAATCATGGGAATGACCAATGTTAGCATGGAACTAGCAAAATAGATTATGATCATAAACTAACAAAATAGATTATGATCATAACACTTAGGAGGATTACTAGGATAGGTGAAAGGTTTAGAGGGAGGTAAGAATTTTCTCATTTGCTACACAAAAATTGGTGTGTGAGAAGATGAAGTGGAGTTGGATTTATCAAATCCTAGTTTCGTTGGTGAAGTATTTCTAGTGATAAAATTGGTATATGTTTTAAAATATCCTTTTATAAGTTTAGGATTAGGTTTGAATTGCTTCATGATAAATTATTGATGTTTAGATTGGTCAAGATATTCATTAAGTGTTTGGGGAGAAAATGTTTGAACCTTATATTGGAGAGGAGTCAAAGTAGTGATGAAGAGTTTAAACAAGTTATCATTAGTCATGTTATGGTTGGATTTTTGGGCCAATGATTTAATTATTTTGATAAATTCATGAGCTGATTTAGTGGGAGATTACTTAGCATTGATGAAATGGCTAAGACAATTTTTAGGAAGATCTTTGTGTTGAAACTTTAACTAAGGGATTAACCAAATCTTCAAGTTTCCAAATAAAATGTTGGGGTAATTGGTTGTACCATTCTAATAAATCACCAATGAAAGTTTTGAATAAGATTTTGGTTATGGTGAAGGTATTAATTTGGATCCAATCTTTTCAAAGGTTTCCAGAGGCTTTAAGAAATAAAGTAGGGTCTTTAGTCCCATCATACTTGATAGTTGGAGATATGTTACCAATATCAATGGATACCATGAATTGAGTTAAAGGATCATTTTGAATAGTTATAAGATCTTGTTATTGATTATGGGTTGAGTAATAAAATTGCCTAAGGCATCTCTAAGAGGTAGAGGAATGTAGTTAGGATTAGCTTGAGGATGAATCGTTGGAGGTTGATTAGCTATATTAATCAAATAACGTTGAAATTGCATCATTTGATTAGTGTTAGATTTTTGTATTATCTTCATTTGATGGATAACTTGATAAAGAAGTTGAGTTGTATCAGGAGATGGGTTGGTCTTAGTAGGAGCACTCCCTAAATTGGTATTAGGGGGATTGTTAAAAGATGAATTATTAGTGGGATTATTGATTAAAATTGTATCAATTTCTCCCACATTAGTTTTAAGGTTTTGAAGATGAGAAGTATCTTGGTATGTAGAAAAAGGATTAGATCTATCAACTTCATCTTGATGTGTGATTTGCACCATGTAATAGGTCATGGATGAGGGATGGGAAGATGTGCCCCAAGAGTGATGGTGATATTGGGAGGAACATCCCATATAGTATCTAAATGTATTAAAATTATCTAATAAGATTATGATAGGTAATTTCATGATGATTGGAGATAAACGAAAATAATGCTAAGAATAGAGAATTGAATAAAGAAACAAGACCAAAAATAGTATAAAGTCAATTGGGTTAACCTAGTATAGATAATAAGGTCTAAACTTAAATGAAACATGAATATAGGGTTGACTGGGTTGACCTATTTTTGTATCTTAGACAAGAAGTAAGTAGGAAAAGGTATAGGGTTGATTAGGTTGACTTAGCTGTATATTTGGGGGTAGAAAAGAATACTATGTCGATAGAGTCGACTGTGTATTGAAATAAGAATAATTTGGCAAGTACTTAGGAAAGTATGAAATGAAAAGAAACACATAATTAATTGGATCAATGAGGCTGATCCAATTGAGTCACACAACACAAAACCTTGTAAAAATGTTGGCTAATGTAAGTTTTTAACCTATAATATACAATTGAGTAAAGAGAAGTCAATCAAATTGGAAAGTAAAATCTAACTAATTGGTCAACCTGAATGTTGTTAGATTATTAAAATATAGTTTTAAATGTGAGAGGAAGTTGGCTATAAGCAAAGAAAGAGAAAACAATCTAAGGATGGTTTTAGGATAATTAGGCTAAAAGGGATCTTTATTGGCAATGGTATAGGCTTGGTATTGGGGCCTATCCCCTCACTTCATACATCACAATTATAAGGGTGTTGAGTGATTATCAAAAATATACCATTAACCACATGTTTATACTTGGCCAATAAACCAAGTCAACTTCCTTGGTGACGAAATCCAAGTAAGTTGGCCTTGGGTAGAAAATTATTAAAATGATTTTTAAGATTTTGTGATTTGGTAACATGTGCATAAAATAGAAAATAGTGAAACTAAATGGTATATTTAAAGCCACCTAATTATATTATATGATCTATTATAATCATAAAAGCAACAAGAAATGAAATTGTGAGCTAATTACCAACAATAAGTGTTAATTCTAACTTTGAAACATAGTACAATGTTGATGTAGTTGATAGTATATGTAGAGAATATAAAATAGGGTCAATAGTGTTGCCTCTATACTACAAAAGAAAATATATGAAAATGAAATATGTTGATAGGGTTAACATAGAATATAGAACTACATCGACAAGGTTAACCTAGTTGACTATACAGAGGTAATTTTAAAGAATATAAACTATGAAAAATAGAACTGTAACAAATGTTATAAATAATAGATAAGGATATAAAGAAGCCTTGGTGGGTTAGAGGATGAAAATAAATATGATATTGTTGTTGAATAACCTTCCTTTATACTTTTAAATTTTTCTAACTGAGTTGACTGGGTCAACCAAGATTGATAGAAACCTATTGTTAAAAACCTAAAAAATGTACTACATTGACAGGGTTGACCTAGTATTCTAAACTAGATGTTTAAAAGTCTAAAAATATATAATATTTTAACCTAGTAGCCTAAACTTGGTAAAAATCATGCATAGACAAAATATAGTCATTTTGATGTGACTATGTGTTAAACCTATGCATAAAAGTTAGAACTATGTTGATATAATCGACCCAGTATTAGGAATATATGATAATAAAAATGATTAAATAAATAAATGAAACAAACCTTATAAGGGTTAGATTTATGTTGGGTTCACTATAATGTATACAATTATAAATATAACATGTCTATAAATCAATCCTAACTCAGAGAAGATAGATCATACCATACACTTTTGATTGGGGACGCATTTTTTAAGTGGGAACATAACTAATATGGGGATCTAATAAACCTAATTAGGGGATCTCTTACTCTAATACACCATGATAAGAAGGGTTCCAAATCCTCCAGTTTAACACAACTAGGTAATAACCCTAAGGAGGTCTGAAGTTTTGATATTTCGCTTAGACTAATAACAAGTAAAGTAAATCTAATCTAGTGTTCACCAAAGCTTGTGTCACAACATAAGGGGTTACTAAATAATCAAAACATGTATATTAGAATCATAATTAAGTATGAGTAAGGCTCTAATACATGTAATATTATTCGAAGCTAATACTTATGCTACTTATATCTACTAAAGAGAGGAGCAAAGTTAGAGAATACTTATCTAAATGATGAACCCATTAAGAATCAATCTCTCCCTTGGCCAAATGGGATTCATAATAGTTTTTTATGGTCTATAAGGATCACTAATAAAGGAAAAATCATTTAATACTTATCCACAAGACTAGATTATCCAAGTAGAAACCCTAAGTTAAGACTCCTCAAGTAGAATGGTGGAAGAGCAAATTATAAAGAAGCACAAGTGAATAATAACTCTTGATTGCATATTGAAATAATGAAAAAATGATCTTGTATATATAGGAGTATTTAAACCTAATCCCTTTACAAAATCTTAGCTAACAGGGTCAACCTAGTTAACCTAGCATAATTTTGAATAATTATTCACTAGGTCATGATCTAGGTTGGCCAAAGGCCAAACTAGTTCTTAAGTGAAAATCACCCAAAACTGTATAGGGTGGACCCATTTGACCTAGTATAGGTGATTGAAAAAGGGACTTAAGGTGAGGAAAATAAGGATGGAAACTATAAAAATACTGGAGGAGTGTACAAAGGATGAGTAATATCTTAAGGAATGGTTTTAGGAGATGGTTAGATTGGTAATATGTGGCAATAAGGGATAAAAATCCTATGAAGCACCAATGGTCTACCCACCCCTTTCCTGGTGCATTCCTTCGGTCATGAACTTAGATATATTGATATTGATGGGTCCCTACAATATTTAAAGCATCAATATTTGATAAAAGTTGAAAATATTATGTGTATATAGATGCTATATGGATCCATCAAGTAAAATATGCTCATAGAAGCCTTGGTGTGTGAGATAATGATATGTGTCTTGAGTGAAATCTCCACCTAAAATAGTCATAGCTTTGATATGGAATTAAAAAAATATTTAAGTGGTTTGAGAGTGTTTTCAAATAAGTTTTAAATTATTCTAAATTATTTCACACCACTTAAGTTGAGATACTAATGAAGTCTTATTGAGCTCAATCATGGAGAGCTTGTTTTGATGGAGAAACAACATTACAATTTTACTTATTTGAAGATGTTAAGGTATTTTTGGATTGTTTAAGGTAATGTGTTATTTTTGTTTTCATGCCTTTTAAGCATTTACATGGTAGTATGATGTTTCCATAAGCCAATGTAAGACCCTAGAGAGTCAATAAAGGTCATATGCACCTAGATAGAATATCTCTATCCTCTCTCTCTTAGTCCGATCTCCACCTATAGCCAATAAAAATAGTCAAGGGTTTTTCTTTGAGTTGATTAGAAAGGAAAGAAAGAGGACATATAATTATCTTATAATTGTTAGAGATAATTGAAAAAATTTAAATAAGAATGGTGATTATATATCTAGTCAATTCCACTACTTCCACACATGTTACGACATGGTACACAGTCTATACAACAAGATATGCAAGATTTTTTGGGGTTTAAGTTGTTGGAGTAAGTATCAAAGTCTTAATAATGTTGTGAGTTATTTTTTAAATTGATTGATATAAACTCAAGATTGAGTTTTATTTAATCCACATTAGGTTATCCATTAACTCATTGTCTCATACTCTCTCAAATCACTACATATAGCCATGGTTTGGCTCAAACAATGGTATGTAGGTAGGTTTGGCCACCAGTATGAAGAGGATATGTGGGGTGATTATGAATGAAACAAGTGTTTAAGGAAATATAAATAATTATCATCATGTTTAGATGGTTACTTAACATAATCAAAGACCTCCATGAGCACCTACAACCAGCTCTTTCAAGTTTATCATCATGAGGTTATGTTAGGTGGGATAGATATGATCATTGTACATTGTAAGTTTGTGGATCAAAAAGGCTTATTAAACAAGGTAATATGTGGTGAATGATGAATAAATACATCATAAAATCTTGAGGACACTATTTTGAGTCCTAATAACAAGCTTAAACTCCTAAACACAGTCAAAATGATGACCTATAGCCATCTTTTTGGCTTTTGCAATGGTAGAAAGTTAAGGTGGATTCAAGGTTGTTGATATAAGATAATAGATTAATTAAATGTTTTTAAATAGTGTTACATCAATTAAAATATATTAAACCAATAAATTAATTGTTTTCATCTATAATAAACCCGTGTTCAAGGTTTGGAGATGAATAATGAAGACAAAGGAGTGGAAGAGAAGATTATGTGAAGAATAAGGAGTTTGGATTGAATGATGTCTATAAATTGTTTAGATAGATAGAGGAGGGTAAGACATACATTTTTTAGGTCTTATTTTTGTGTGTAAGGATGTATAATAAAATAATTGGACTTTAAACCTTGATTTTTCTAACACACGCTTGTAAAGAGAGTACATAATTCTATATTTTGATTAGTTCAAGGACATTTATGAATGAATAAGGTCTCTAACATAATTGGATAGATGGGGGAGGTAAATATAGTCCTATATATTTTTATTTGTTCCCTTGAAACATCCCCAAACTCAAGAAATTTATTTTTGAAGGCTCTCGACCTCTACAGGGTTGCACATTTAGCCTAGCCAGGGTTTCTAACAAAAAAACCCTATATCTCTTTTTTTAACTTGTGAAAAAGCACAAAAAATTATAATAAGGTCTATGTAATCATGTTTGAAGTGAATCATAGGGTTTTAATTTTATGCTATATAGTATAGTATGGATTTAAGGTCTAAGTAAGTGTGATAGAGCTTAAGAGGCCTAATTAGAAGCATGCTAACAAAGGAAGTACCTTCTAAACTTGGATTCAAACCCTAAAACTTTATGGAAGGTTTTAAAGAGATATGTGGTGGTTTACAATTTCCTTATGTCCTTGGGAATGTGTAAAAACTCTTCAAACAATTAGGAAAACCTCAAAAAAGGTATATAAGCACTTGGTGGCTCTAAGGATGGTACAAAGTAGAAATGAATGGTAGAATTAAATTTAAAGACTTAAAGGGGTTTGAAGAAATTTAATATGATCATGAAATATCATCCAAGTTTTTATGTTGTCCTCATGAAACCTATAGTGAGATTTGTTGTGTTAAACAAGGAAGAGAGCTTGTGTAGAGTGGCTAGTGAATGAAGAAAGTCAAAGACATGTATTAGAAAATGAGATGTGATAAGTAGGGGGAATGAGTGATTTTAGAATATTTTAAAGTAATTGAAACAAGGTAAAATGACATCTAATAGACCAAATAATTAACATGAAGGCTATATAACCTAGTAAATAGGTTAAAGACATCAATGCTAAGTTAATCCTTGAGAACAAGTTAGGTTGGATCCTAAGCAATAATAGATGATATAGGAGTTATAATATTATGGTTTGATATTTAATATGTATCATATACCACTCACCCTAAACTTATACATAATTTATTATCCCATAGAAGACTAGTTTAAGTTCATCTACAGTCATCTTGATGATATGGAATGAGAAGTTGTGTGAGCTAGTGGTTAGAGTTCAAGGATATAAAGGGATATATATTATAATAAGGGAGTATTTTATTAAAATGGTGTTAATATTTTTATTAATATTTTAATTTAAAATAATAGTACACACAATCACTTACCTCATGATCTCCACTTTCATCCTTCTCAAAGGAGCACAGTCCTATCTACAGGCATTGAAGGGTGAGAACAAGTGGTCTTTGAAAGAGTCTAAAATTAAATTGAATATTGATAGGAATATATAAGTATTAAATCATCAAGGAAATTAATAAAATCACTTCCATACCCCCAACAATCACCTACAGCTAAGGGCATCACCTTGGAGCACTCAAGCTTATATGCCAACAAGAGGACATAGTTCTTATTTAAAAGGTTCTCAAATACCAATTAGGACAATATATAGAAAAATAATATGGGATTGGTTTTAAAAATATTAAATAATACTCAAGATACAAAGATATTCTCCACCTACATCGATAAATAGATCTTCAACTACAACCACCCTTATTTAGCTCAGTCAGTGGCATAGGGTTAAGGTTGGTTATAAGGCAAAGAGAATGGATTTAAAAGGTAAAAGGTTGGTTTGTGAATTTAACTAAAGTCAAGTGTGTGTTTTATGAGAAATAATGGAGATGTGGATAAGTCTCAAAACTCCTAATATCAATCAAGACTCTCCAAGGCTTACATAGGTCAACAATTGAAGATTGCTAATTAGACCTAAAAATAAATGTAAACACGAACTATGCAAGTTGAAGATATATCAAGAAAACCATGAGGTTTATTGAAATATGTTGGAATAAAGATTATGGTGTGATGGATGATGATAATAATATTCATATGCAGTCATACCTATCACATAGTCCTCAAACACAGTCAACTCATGAAGCCTATCTTGGAGAAATTGGTCATTTTGAGGTATTAATGGTGGAATAAACCCTTAATTTTTTATAAAAATAATAATTATTACCATTTAAATATTATAATGATATTTTAAATTTCAAATTGTTTTAGCACGGTCACCCACTCTAAAAAACAATCAATGCCTAAGGGATTTTTTTTAGAGTTTTGAGGTTTTTGGGGTGTCTACGGGTCAAGTCAAAACTTAAAATTTGTAATGATAGTATAAATGACACATTAAATCTTCCCATTATATTTTTAGGTTCATACATATTGTGAAAGTACTCACTATTCTTATACAAACCTCTTGTAGTCAATAGGTAGCCATTGAAGACCAAATAATGCTTTTATCAAGTTTAAGTATGGATGAGGAGTTTAAGTCATGGAGAAGTTTTAAAATATTTAAATATGATGTTGGTAAACTCATATTATCTTTTTATTTTATCACATTCAATGTTTCAATAAAAAAATTCCTTGAGGGCAAGTTAAGCATGAAGGACCAAATTAGGCAACTTAAGTAAATTTTGAGGAAAATTCATCTACAAATCTTAATATTAAAAATATAAGCATGAAAATTGATGGATATGTTTTTAATGAGTAATTATATATTTATTTATTATTTATTATATATAACTAAGAGTTTAATTATCCATTATTTCCACTCAATCATCCACATGTCTGGTGGCAACCACCTTTAGAGCTAGGAGACATTTTTGAAGTATATAGGTTAGTGGAGGGTTTTGAATATCATGGGAGTATTTAAGAATATTAATAAGATTATTTTAATACTATATAAACATATTTATATTTTATCACACTCTATGTTCAATGCAAACCATTCCCTTGAGGGCTAAAACAAGCAAGCAACCAATGATTTCCACTAGCAGTCTTGAGACACCATGAAGATAAAGTGAAACTTGAGAATAAATACGGGTGAAAAAAGGATGTGAATTAATGTGAATAATTCTTTTTAATCCATAATATAGTATTAAAGGTTCATCAATCCCTGAGAACTCAATATTAAGCCTAGAAGCTAGTCTTAACGCATATATGGCCTATATTATGTTAAGGCACATTCAGACCCTATCAATGCAATATGAATTCATGAATAAGTGCAATGAGATGGTAAAGGTTTCATGAAGGTTTTTTAAAGAAAATAATAATAGTATAATAGGTAAATTTGGTCCTCAAGAAGAAACTCAAACTTTTTAAGTCTAAGGCACCTAGTTCAAACCTCTCTTCAGATATTCATATCTTTCACTACATAAGGAGTTGGGCCAAATGGTCTTAGCATATTTTGAGTAACCATATTTAATTTAAATTAATTATGGATTAATTTTTATTGAGTGGATGAGGTTTTTAAACAATTATTATGACTTTAATCAAGCCTAGAATGCATGCAAAACCCCACATGCAAGCATTTTATGTATGTATCTTTACACACCTTTTTCATGGGATCCAATGGTTCTATAATAATTTTAAGTGTTATATAGGCTGAATATTAATGGAAATAAGTTATATAATGGAGGCATATATTTTATGAATGATCGTTAAGAAGGTAAGCATGACTAACCTACAAAAAGAGCCTTTTTGACCAGTTTTGGGTTTTTGAACTCATAGGTCCATAAAATGACTTGGAAACACCTAGAAACCACATAAAACATGTATATTAATATCTAAAAATCATGTATAACATATTTTGAAGAAACATTTGGCATGTATGGGTGTTTAGGAGGCCCAAAATAGCCTAAAATGCTTATTTTTATAGGTTTTCAAAGAGATAAATGGTATAAATGCATGGAAGAGGAATAATGGGACATGAATAAACATAATATGGAACTTATATCCCTTATTATGGGTTTATAGGGTGCCTTTCTGAGTTAAATGGTAAAAAACCTAAGTTTTTTGACATTTTATGAATGGTTGTAGGTTTAATGGTGATTTCCACCATTGTTGTAGGTTTTTAAGGTGCCATAAAACTTTTTTTTGTCCATCATATAAATTATGTGGATATTTTTAATCCTTATATAGGTCTATAAGTGGTTTTCATGATAGCAAATGGGTTTTTGAAATAAGTTCTAGCATATTTGGTTGAAGATGGCTCAAGATTGGAAACCTCCATCAATGTAGTCCAAGAAATTTTCAATTTTCACAGAGTATTTTGTAGGTTGGAGGAGAAAATAGGAGTGAAAACAAAATCAAACACCCAAGGTTAACTTTTACAATCAGTTGTAAACATAAAGTGCTAATGTCACTAACCATCATGTCAAGTCCTTCTAGAAGCCAAGTGGAATGAGACGTAGAAGTGCAAGTGGGAGAGTTTGGAGATTGGAGTAGTAAATTGGAGAATTAAATGGGGTTTTTAGTCTATGAAGACTTTTCTCAAAGATAGTGGAATGTGACATCATCTTCCTCAATGTTGTTTGTCTTCCAGTGCCTTTTTAAACCAATGAGAAGGATTAAAGACCCTTTTGACCTTTGAAGGTTAGTTTAATAAGAGAGGATCAATGATTAATTAATTATAATGTTGTTGAGACTCCATAGAAGGTGGTTGAGTGACATTTATTGAATTCTTAGGGCTTTCTTCTCCTCTCTCATCCTTTTTCTCTTATATCTCCATTTTCCCCCATTTGTAAGAGATGCTCTGATTTTTATAAGGCAAAACCCTATAAAGTTGTTTTAAAACAACCTTTGAAGTAATAAGACATAATATTTTGCCTATCTCTTGCTTGAATCTAGTGACACAGTTAGTTTGTGTATGATTACTTCATGGAAGGGTGTCTTGACTTGGTAATTGTCCATCTTTCTTGCCTTTTTGTATGTATTCCACCATTATTCCAGGTCTAAACTTGTGGTTTTTTGGTCATTAGTGAAGGTATAGTGTGATTATTATACTCTTCCATGCTTCATCTCTTGCCTATTAGGCCTAGTTTTTGAAATATTGATGCAAAATGACTGGTTGGGGAGATTATGTGAGTGAGGTTTGTCTTTAAACTACCTTAGTGTTTGTTTTATGCAATTTGGAGTGTCCTTAAGTTTGGTACATCACCTTTTTATGTTTATTAGTCATCCTTTACAACCTTCTATCCCTTTTCTAAGTATAATTAGTAGTTAAGGTAAGCTACCAAGAGGAACTAACCTTCTCTAGAGGTTCAACCCCATCACATGATACCCACAGCCTAGGGTTTATCTTATTTTATAGCTAGGAGTGAGAGATCCTAAATAACTCTCTCATGAGGGTTAAATTATACACTACAATAGATACAAAAGGAAACATTAAAAATTCCAAAAGTCAAATCATACTAAAATATGTCAAAGCACATCTCCTTTTTCTAATCAAATATCAAACTCCATAGTTGGCCTCATGATAGAGTAAAGGTCTATTGGGGCGTGGTAGGCTAGTAGATTGGGAAAGGAGAATAAAAAATATTTTATTTATACCTATTTTCTCACACATGTACCCAATCTTCATAGTAGACCGATGGATCTATAAGAGGTCATGAGGAATAGGGAACATTTTGTGGGAAGGTAGGTGCATTTTACTTTCCTTGTTTAAACAACCAACATGAGTTGATCTTAGTATCTCACTTATTTTCATATACAGCTTTATGCTTACTATGAATGGGTATCCTTTGTCTATTGATGGTCACTAGTCACTTACTATCTTTATATGTCCTTAGTGTGATTCATTCTTCCTAAGTTATTCTCATAGACACCTACATTGTAATTTTTACATTCCCTCTTTCATTTCCCATAAGCCTAATATTTCCCCATGATAAATATTGTTTTGTTCACTAATCTCTACCCTTAGGGATTCCATTTGTGAGTTGTCATGTAAGACCTTGGATAGAACCAAGCCCTCCTCATAAATTACCAAATTACCATTCTTAACATCCCATTTTACATATTTTTCATGTTATTTCCATTTATATGACCAAGAAAAAAATATTTGAAAGATCCTTTTTGCTTTTCATCTAGCAATTAGCATAAATAGAAATTGAATATCTAATTAGATAATTGGAGTTATCATGTTACTGGTCTAGGATTTTCCATTTTAACTATAATTCCACATCATTGGTGTTCCCTTTATGATTTGCAGTGTAAGACCATGGATAGGACTGACTCTTCCTCAAAAAAATTCAATACCCAAGTTACATTGAAATCACATGTGTCAAATTTGAGATAAGTCATGATTGATTATGATTTACACATCATGAACATGTTTCCCATCTTCATATAGTATGTTTCATGCCTACTTGATTGATTTTTCACTCTTATCTTCTTATTTTCTAATTACATGTAAGAATACAACCATTTTTCTTAAGTTTTTCATACTTCCTAGCTTGAATTAGTGTGATCAATTTAATTTCATTTTTCCAATTATGTTTCTCTTTTATACTTCCCAACATGATTTAGTATGATTGATTGACTTAACTATTTTATTTTTATACCATTTGATCTTTTATGTTCCTTCCATTTTATTACATCATCTTCATACTTCACAATGTGATATAGTGTGATTTTACTTATTTTAATTTGGTTGCAAATATTTTTGATTTATTTAAAAACATTTTTTAATCCCTTTTACCATATTTAGTCATATTTTATTATTATACATTTTCCATCATGATATAGTGTGTAGTAGACTTGTTTGTGATTATTTATACTTTTCCAAGTCATTTTTACCTTTTTATTTTTAACCATGCACGTGTATCACATAATGATAAAAAATAAAATGCTCTGCATATATTTCTCATAGCATATACAACAAAATCAAAATCCATGTGTTAGAAAGAAATATATCCATGCATCAACAACATAGCCAAATATAACTCATAATATTAAATCCAACTGTCAAAATAAATACCTTTATATATCACGTGTTTTATACAATACAAAAATAAAAAACACAAAATGCATAGCTCCATCTCTATGGTTGGGCTCCATCATGCATATCTTATGGCCTAGACACACTACCCATAGATGCCTAGAACTATCCCCTATGCATGGTATGCTATAATGAGGTATTATAAGATATTAATCCTACTACTTATCCCTTTAGGTTAGCCACCTAGGCTTGTACCTATCCAAGATGGACAATGGTGGCCATGTGTGTTGCTCTCTCCTAAGCCAAGGCTTGCCAGGCATGTGCCTCTCCCACTCCCACCCCTATTGATGGCTTCAATCCATCCTTGCATGTTTTTATCTACCTCTAAACTTTACCCACTATTATAAACCATCCTTCTTGAGTTGGGGAAGATGGTACCACAAGATCATCTAACATGGTGGGGTTGTATGGTGCCATCACCCCATCCAGAATGTCATGGTGCATATCTATGAATATGGATACTCATTTGACCTCCTAGTCTCAATATCACAAACCACCATATCCCCATCTGCTTGTCCATCAAGCATGGTCTCTCCATCTATGTATCCCCCAATCACCTCCTCTATCAATTTCCTCCTAACTAATGTAAATTTAGGAGTCACCACTTGATCATGTCATGAACCTCTTTTAAATAATTCCTCTATTGATCAACTCTATCCTGGACTCACTGGAAGGTTATCCTATGTGGCTACCCTCTCTTGTGCCCACTCTCATTAGCAGTGCCTCTATCCATGTTGTGGTTTTATTGGATGTTTATTCTCCTTTTACAATTCATAATATGGTATCTATTACATCTGCATCCATTTACTCTACTTCTTTGACCACTTACCACCATACTACCTAGTCCTACCACCATCTAGTCACTCGAGGTAACCTATCATCTATCACATGGGGAAACCTAGTTAGTTGATAGATAGAAAACCTCTCATATATCTAAGAACTCAATCGCACCATTAATCCCATGGTATTCTTCCCTATAGATAACATCCCATACATATCATGCATGAGGTAGACCTAGATAACAAACCCAAAATCATATAGTGTCCCCGATCCAAAATATCTTAGCACAAGGCTATTATAATTAGAAGTACCTTATCATCCAATTTGTGACAAAACACTCTTCTTTTCATAAGTCTGATCACAACCTTATATATTTCTATAATCTATGTAATGTACACATCAAAAATATTGACCTGTAAACCTAGGTATATCCTATTTGAGCACGTCACCCACCTAACTAGTGCTCATCTCTCCTCAAAATCATCTTGTGTCCCTATGATCATAGGTGTCCTTAATATCAATAGTCCAACCAATACATGGGCATCCTCTAGTGAGATACCCACATTTATGGTATCCCCATCCACCTCCCATAAAAAAGTGTTAGTTAACCATTCCCATACACCAAGGAACATGATAATGAGATCAACACTAAGTGGCATGTGCCTCATATCCATAATACCTCTTAGGCCTAGTATAAATATTCACACTATATCCATGTATGTCAATCTCTCTATAAAATTTTATAGCCACGATGCATTGATTAGTCACCAATACCTATGACATCTCTATAAATTATAAAACAACAAAAGATGTATTATACCTCTATGTCATTAATAATCAAAATACATTATTAAAATTTCACAACAGTTAGCTGGTTTGACTTAGCTTTTCCATTTTACACAAAATTGTCCTATTTAATACTAAATCAACCCTTTCTTCATTTGGGATACTAAATTGGCCTTATCAAATTCCTACTAAATCAACCTATACAATACTAGGTCAGGCATCTTTTTGACTTTCAATACTATATTAGCCCTATTGTACACAATTGTCCTTTATCATCATTACTACATAGGTCATTTCAAACCAACTAATTTAACCCACTACTACACATTTGACCCCCTCTTAGTAAACTAAATCGGCCCACTACTATGTAGTTGACCTTTTTATATTCCCTTGCCTTGTAGATTAAGTCATCTAGGTTGACTTTATTTATCCATAGTGGTGACTTTTTGACCATTTACCATGAATACCTTGGGCTTTTCTTGGTCTTACTCTTTTCTAACCAATACCTTGTTTTACCCCTAGTGTCCCTAAAAGCTCCCCATGGTTTATTTTGGTATCTAGATTTTTCCTACCAATTAATATTCTATAATCATATCAATTTAAAATTAAAATATTCACAAATTTGAAATTTCTAGTTTCTTGCTTGTGTTACACTCACTATGGCCAATATTCCTCCTCCCCATCTCATTTTTTTCTCCTCACCATGATGGCTATCTAGTTTCAAACTAGGTCTCTCAAAGCTCTATTATCTTAAAATAGTAAAAATGATAAATGAGTTATTTTTCACCCTATTTATATTTACTATTCAAAATTATTTACCTTCCAAATATTTACCATTAGATTCCTTATTTTGATCATATTTTTGTCTCTACTAGATATTTTTCCAAATCATAAAATGTTCTATAATCCTGACATCATAGAGAATATTTTCACCTATTATATGTTTATGTTACAAAAAATTGATTTTTCACTCTTTTTTTGCTAACCTATATAGGTTTGCCTAATGTTCCCTACATTAGACACCTTCACATTTTCTTGAATCTCCTTCTTTGTCTACAACACTAAGGTAAGTAAAGTTATGTGTTTTTCAATTTTATCCTTTCATTTATATCATTTTCTCCTTACTACACTTTATTCAACTTCAATGGTGTGTTGTTATATTCTTTTCCCAAAGTACCATCCCATATTATACCTACATGACACATGATGAGATTTGAGTTGGGCATGTGTATACACATAATATTTTCAAACTTAATCATTTACTAATTATTTATATCTTGTAAGAACCAATTGAGTCTCAATCTCTTTGAGTGCATGGCTTAAGGGGTGCACTAGGAAAGAGGTGGGTAGACTAGCGGTGCTTCACAAGATTGTTTTCCCCTTACTACCACTTGATCTCTACACACCCATCTCATAAAAACATTCACCTAAGCTTGTCCTCCTCTTTTTCACCCTCCTCTAGTCATTTTCCACCTTCATTATCCCTTCCCTTCCTTAAAACCATCTTTGATGGTTTACATTACACTATCATCCCCATTGATCTTTTAATCTAAGTGATAAAACTTATTTAGGGTTTAGGTCAACCTCTGGATAACCTAAACTATGACCTAATTTTTTTTGTCAATAATGATACAAGGTTGATTGGATTGACCTTGTCAGCCTACAATTTTGGAAAGGACTAGGGTTAGATTGACCAATATAAACACATCCATTTCATCATTTCTAAATATAAGAAAATAATAAGAAATGTATATTGTACATATGCTTATCCACCATTTTACTTGAGGAGCATAGCTTAGGGTTTCATACTTTCTTTAGAGATATACATCTTATATTTTGGAGGAATATTTTGGATGCATTAATAGGTTGTGTAGTCTAAAGCTGATTTATCCTTATCATCCTTACATATCAAAACAAACTCTTTCAAATCACCTTAGCCAAGGGAGAGATTGAAGATCGGTGGGTTAATCTTCAAAGGTAAGTATTCCTAACTTTTTCCCTCCTTTATAAGAGTAGATAGATATGAATTTATACTTCTCTCCCATGCATTAGGATTTTGTATACATTGATGTGAGTATATGTCTTCTATGCATGTTTAATTTTCATGTTTATTACCCCCATTTTATGCCACAATATTTGGTGAGTACTAGATTAAATTATGCTTTACTTATTAGTTTAGTGAATATGAAAATGTAGGACATATTTAGGGTTATTGCATATTTTTTGCTTGACTAGAAGATTTGGAACCCTAAACATTTCAAACATTGTTTCATAGACCTTTTTGTATAGATTTCAAATTTGTACACATTTTTCAAGCCAATATAAGTATACCTTTGTGAATATTTGTCTATCACGGTTATGTCATTCACATTTTTTATCCTATTTGTCAAAAGAACCAAGTTTTATATCATTATTTGTGAGAAAAAAACTATCTCTAAAGTTCCATTTGTTTCATACCTTATACCTATTTGATCAATTTCATGCCCAAGAGTCAAATGCTTAGTTTTTTTTAGAAGTGTTTCAAATCCATTAGATTAAAATCTCATCTTTTTCAAAGTCTAGCTTTTGATGTCATTTGGCCAAGAGTCCTAGCACATGCCTTGTTTGAGCCTAGATTTTGATGCCACATTTGGCCAAAAGACCTAGCAATAGTTTATTTTCCTAGATTAGACTGATTTGGTACACTGTGACCTTAGATTTTGGCATTTTTATTTTTGATCCATTTACTTAATCTTTTTTGTATAAGACATGTAATGTTAGATACTTAACATTAGCTTGTTTTATCACAAATCATTACAAAAACTTTTCCATCCTTTTGATGAATCTAGACTAAGTTTTAACATCATAGTTTAGACATTATCTTTTTAAAGTTTGTAGAACTCTCTTCCCTTTCTATCATAAAACATTCACTATGAATCTCAACATGTATTCCTACACTCATAGTGGACTCATGTACAATCCAAGAATTAGTAATGTATTTGTGAAAGAATAAATGGTAAAATACCCCATATATAGATAATATTGATTATGATATGGATCCTTGTCTAACTATTTGGCTAATACACCACCATATTCAGAATAGGATCAAGAACAAACTAAACAATACCTAGCTATGGTACCTACTATTAAAGAACCTTTTCCTCAACAATCATACTCTATTAACACACCTTACATATATGATCCTTATTTGTTTGAGCATCATTTATTGGAGAATAAAGATGAGATTTTGGTTAGAGCCATAGAGGTAGGGGCCAAGTTTTTAGTAGAATTCCCTCATGAGAATTTACGAAGTCTAGTAAGAATGCTTCATAACATATTGTATAGTCAACATGCCTCTTCTATAAATCCTTTAACTCTAGTCTAAATGATGTACCAAGACCCTAATATTCCTAAAAAAGGAAATAACCTCATGGAAGACCATTTTAACAAAATGTAGGTAGCATATCAAACCTACTTAAACCTAACACATAATTTTAACCAAATGACCATGGTGAGTAAACCTCTTATTGACTTAGTTCCTTCAATAGGAGTTTTGATATAGTTAATTGGTTAATATAATCATATTTTAGACCCATTCATGAAAAACACTTTGATAGATAACTTATTTCTAATGCCAATTAGTGAACAAGTGTCTTCTACTTCTACATAGAATAATGAGTAAAACATAGTGGACAATTCACAAGCAACATCCAATCTAAATCAAAATGGTACTAATACATAAACAACTAGTCAATAACATATGCCTTTAGTTAATACCATGAGTGGATCTAAAAACTTAGATAGGGGATCTTCTATACTCCAACCTCAAATAGCTACTTCCAATCCTCAACTAGTTGTCTCATCAAGCATAAAACCAACATGATTAGGTAGTCAGCTAGTAACCAATGTCATGCCTCAACAGTAAAATGTGATGAATCCTACTCCTCCTCAACAAGTGATGAGTATTATTCCACAACAACAAGCATAACCTAGTATACCAATGCAATAGAGGCTGAATATGTTGCCTCCTCAATAGGGGGTAACTAAAGTTCCATCTTGTCAGGTAGTATCAAACATACCTCTTTAGTCATGGGCTAGTGTGTCAATTCAAAAAAAAAATGATGTGTAACCAAGAACATATAAATATTGGTCAATGATAGATGTCAAATCTTTAACATACATTAACTTCCCAATAGGGATTCATACAATAATGAGGTTTTAATATTTCTCAAGTACCTACTAGGTAATAATTGCCTTGTGTTCAAAGTGTGCCAATCATTTATAAATAGGGTCTTAGTTCATAATTTCCCACTCAACAATAAGTTTTGATTAGTTGATATCATATTCATTCTAACCATAGTAGGCACAATATTATTATATCCCTCTATCCCAACCATAAAATCCTCAACATCAAACCTTTATAACAAACCCTAACCATAATATTTCACCTTAACACATGCAATTATAATAATTAATCCCTAACCCATGTATGCATATTCTTGGTCCATTTATCAACCAATCCTTCATACCCCAAAAAATATCTACATTATACTCCAGTTTAAGTGTTCCACTTAATACTACACAACCATCTACTTAGGCCAATATTCCCACAAGTTTCCCAGAGCAAGAATTACAATAGATGAAGGATGCAATCATTGCCATCTAAGCTAGTAAATAGGGTAAAATTTTTAATTTGGATGATGTGAAATCTTATCCTTTTAACATGGACTACTTATAGATTCCATTTCCTCTAGGATATGAGCCCCCAAAGTTTGATAAATATAAGGGGAAAGGTGACCCCAAAGCCCATTTAATGGAATTATTTGTTACATGTGAGCCAGTGGCATATAGTGACATATAACTTTTATTTTTACTCCAAAGGAGTCTAGTATAACAAGCCTTGGAGTGGTTTTTGAAGTTTACCAAGAATTCAGTAACATATTTTGATGACCTTTTAGAAAAAATTTTGCAACACTTTTCCTACAATCTCAAACATGAGATTTCATTGGTCAACTTGACGTAATAAAAGAAAAAAGCCAGTGAGAGTTTTGTGAGTTATGTATAGCAATGGAGAGCCCTTATAATGTAATTCACCCATAGTTTACTAGATAAATAATTATCTATTGTGTTTACTAAAATTTTGCATAATGAGATAGCTTATCATCTAAAACAACAATGTGTACATACTTACAAAGAAATCATTAACAAAGGTTTATTGATCGAGTGATCCCTTATTAATAAATGAATCATAAATATTAATTCAACTAAGAAAATCAAGGTACCAATTAGGGAAATGGCCAAAATTAGAATCAATTATAAATGCAAGTATCACAACTAGCATAAGCCAATAACCAAGATAGACCAAAGCAATTTAAATGTAATAAGAATGTTGTAGGAAATGGAGTAACCAAGTCATGCCATGTATAAATGGTGTAAACACCATCCGCTCAACTTTCACTACCTTTTCAAATTACTCCTACCCCATAACCTCTTCAGCAAACACATCAAATACAATAGCCTAGGTATACACAATAAATACAACCACCTTTACCATTGCAAGTTTCTCCTCCAAGGAGAACAATACCTTCTCACCATGTTTTTAGTGACCTTAGAAAGCCTGTTGAATATATGTTTTGCAAACTTTCTACCACCAATTTTATTAGTTGGCCTATACCAAAGCATTATCCATAAGGCATTCCTTATCTTGATTGGTACCATGAAAATGAATTCTATGAATATCATCATATCAATGGTCATAATTTATGAAGATGTGTGAAAATCAAGTATTTGATTGAGAATATGTTATATAATATGGAGATCACATTGGATGGTGGTGCTTCCACCTCCAATCTGACTCTTGGGATTTATCAAAAACCTTTTCCCTAACATAACAACCAAGAGCAATAACAACAATAACAACACTGACTAGTGCAACAATAAAATCAATAATATCAAAATCAAATGCTAAACCCATAGAACTAGAAGAACAAACAACAAAATCAAAAACACTAGAATAATGGATAGAAATAAGGTCAAAATGTCAACAACCAATAAACCTACCATGTAGTTGCACATGTCTACAATAGAGTTGTAGGCCATATTGTAGTATGTAGTGTTAATACCATCTCCATTAATCCTAGACAAAATTATAATCAAATGAGACCATTGCTAATCATACCAAACCAATCCAATCACTTTGGCAATCCTTCTTTGATCTAGGATCACACATAGGAAAAATAATAAATAGGAATTCCCACTTTTTGACCTTATACTAATAACTTAACCTTACCTTGTGACCACACACAAGTGCACTAGCAACCAAGACTTATCCTATCTAGTCCCACACTATCACCATCATTTGTTAGCAATCATGGTCTTGTATTTAATCCTAATTATGTAATCACAAACTAAAGGTCAAATATTACCATCCCAATCCCATAACCATCTACCACTTCACCCATTATCCAACCAACTATTTAGCCTCAAAATAAGCCATTTAACACTGACCGAGAGAAGAAGTTTGAAATTTTGGAACAATTACAAAAGATGCCTACACAAATCTCTATTTGAGATTTTTTGCATATGTCAACAGTCTACAAAAACATTTTGAATGAATTTTTAACCCAATCCATTATTGCTAGTGGCATATCCCTTGATAAATTTCAAGCTTTGGTTAGACACCTAGCTCCTACCCAACAAGTCACATTCAACCAAAGTGACATGTCTTCCCTTGGCCTACTCCATAATAATCCATTGTACATAGAAGTTTATATAAAGAAACATAAATTGAAACATGTCCTTATAGATAATGGATCAGGACTCAACATAGTGTCTCTAAAGCTCATTAAGATTCTTAGGTACATAATGGTAGATCTACAATTAGAAATGATAACTATTAAAGCATATGATAATCAAGAGAGAGAATCATAAGGCATCATTAGCCTATCAGTTATCATTGGGCCTTTAACCCATGATACATTTTGCCATGTACTTTATCTTAAGTTGTTATATAGTATGCTTTTAGGTAGGCCTTAGTTACATGAGATTCATGCAGTCTCATCAACATTTTAATGATGTATAAGTTATCCCACTCAGGGATGGAAGTGAATATTCCAAGAGATTTGCACCCATATGAGCACTAAAAACATCTCAAGGCCAAGTTTCAAATCTACAATTACCAATATGGCATGAATCTAAGTTCCAATAAAGATAAAGGAAAGGCAATACTTATTGATTCTCTAGAGGACAATTTCATATATCCCAATACCCTAGATTCCCTTTCCCACATGTCACTTCTTGAAGCTTCTAATCATTACATCATTTTGATTAATAGACCAAGAGAATATTTAACTCATGATACCTTTCATAATGAAAACCTTCCACAAAATCTAAAGTCCTTTGGAATACCTAAAGCTAAGTCACTTCATCCATAATGGCAACAAAAGAGCAAGGATAAAGGACCTATCATGTTTTTACCAACATCTGGCTTAAAACTAGACCCTCTCAAGGGAGATGAATCATGGTTATACAATGACAACCAAGATAATTTTTATAAGAGTACTAAGTATCCTATTCCCAACAGGATCATGGAAAATCAAGACTATGAAGGAGGAGGCCTAAGACCTAATCAACAAGGAACACTTGAGCTAATTTTCATGACCAAATATAAAAGATCCTATGGACTTGGATTTAAACCACCTAGAGGTGACTCCATATACCTTATTCATGTTTTATTACCATCAACTATTGATAAAGATGCTAGCAATAAAGTAGAGTTTGATTATAGCCTTTTTGATGACCTAATTAAAACCAACCTATTTATATACCATTTGTACCCTTACCCTAGTCATTTGTCATAACCCACTACCATTATACTATCCTCAACTGATAGATTGGGACCAACAAGAATCCAATTTATCAATTGATGAGTTTTAGAATGATGAGGTATTATGTGATCTTCTAGGCCTTAGAGACAATGTTCCATTGGGAGATCATAAATCAAGGTTCTCAATCACATTAGATCCTGAAGCCTATTTTGGAGAGTGGGTGAACACCCTTAGTTAAAAAAATAAAAATAAAACATTGAGGTCCCAAAGTGAAAACCTCTTTGAGGAACTATTTGACTAGTGAAAAAGTAAAGATAATGGCCATTCTAGTGGTGAAAACTTATTTCAAGTGCCATTAGATGGGGTTGTTCATTCTTCTTTGAATTTATATTAGGAGACCACCAACAATGAACTTTCCTATGGATTTGAGTTCAATTTTGAGTAAAAAAGTGTTTGATTTAATTCTTCAAGAATCTATGACTATTTTTGTCATATGGCCAAATCTCCTATTGGGAGACTCATATCCATCATGCCTAGGAGAAGTTGAAGAGCCAATCCTAATAGAGGACTCTGATATAGCCTGATAGTTCAAGTCTTTACCTACTATCCTAGAAGATGGTTCAACCCTTCTAATAAAGGATATAATAGAGGTAAACATCAAGACTCCATCAGACCCAAAATGGATAAAATTAGGCATGTCTTTTATTAAGGAAGAACACAAAGGTTTTACAATTCTATTGAGAGAATTTGTAGATATCTTTGCATGGGCTTATTCTAACATGCTAGGTTTAAAGTTTACCTTGGTTTTACATCACTTTATGGTCAATCCTGATGCCAAAATAGTAAAATAAAAGCTACGTAAGATGTATACTGACATTATTTTATTAGTAAATAAAAAGTTGGAAAAGATTTTAGAAGTAGGATGTATTTGATCCATTGACTACTTAGAGTGGATGTCTAATATTGTACCACTTAGTAAAATGCATAAAGGAATCATAATCTATACTAATTTTTGAGACATAAACAAAGATTTCTTTAAGGATGACTTTTCATTACCTAATATTGGCATGATTATCAACTCCACAGTGGGTTATGAAATGCTTTCACTCATGGATGGCTTTTTAGGATACAACCAAATTAGAATAGCACCAAAAGACCAACACAAGACTACATTCACCACTCCATAGGGCATGTTCTATTATGAAGTAATTTTTTTTGGGCTTAAGAATGCTAAAGATACATATCAAAGATTCATAACTATCACATTGCATGATATGATGTATGATATTGTTGAAGACTATGTCAATGACATTCTTGGCAAATTAAAGACCATGGCTGATCACATAATAGTGATACATAAAATATCTAAAAGATTATGTGAGTATAAAGTTTGACTAAATTCAAACAAATGTGTATTTGGAGTAACATCAGGCAAATTACTTGGCTTCATCATGTCTCATTGAGGCATTGAATTTGATCTGGCCAAAGTCCAAGCTATAACATAGGTGCTACCACCAACCAATTTGAAGAAGCCCCATAGTTTATAGGGCAAGATCCAATCTATCTAACAATTCATATCTAAATTAATTGATAAGTGTCATCTTTTTATGCATCTTCTAAAGAAGGTATTTTCATTCCACTGGGATAATCACTACCAAACAACTTTTTAGTAGCTAAAATATTACTTAGCAAATCCACCTATTTTGTTACCTCATATGTCAGGAAAATCATTTTTGTTGTACCTATCAGCTACAGATAATGCCTTAGGGGAACTTTTATCTCAATTTGATGAAAATGGAAAAGAGCATGTAGTATAATAATTAAGTTATAGATTGGTCATGTATGAACATAACTATATGCCTATTGAAAAAGCCTACCTAGCCATGGTATTCATAGCTTAGAAACTATATCACTACATGTTGAACAATAAGACCATGATCATTTCAAAAGTAGATCCATTCAAGTATCTACTATCTAAAATAGACAAGGTAGAATGGGCAATGAATCATGATTATTAGTGAGTTGACATACAATATGTCAATCAGAAGGCAATCAAGGGATAGGTCCTTGCAGATCAGCTTGTTGAAGCACCCACTATAGATATAGAGCCACTCACATTCCAATTTCCTGATGAATCCATAATGACCATCATTGACCTCTTGAAGAGTATCATTTGAAGCTATATTTTGATGAATCATTTATGACACATTGATCAAGGGTAGGCCTCTTATTTATTATACCTCAAGGGGATCTAATCCCTAAATCATTCAGGATCATTATTCCTTGTACCAACAACATGGCTAAGTATAAAGAACTTGTTTTAGGCATTTGATAAGTAGTATAGTGAAACTTATCTCATATCAAGCTTTAGGGTGATTCTTAGTTAATCATCAATCAGGTCATAGACCATTTGCAAACTAAAGATCATACGTTAGTTCCATATAAGGCCATAATTGACACTCTCAAATAATAGATTGCATATATTTAATTTTAGCATATACCAAGGGCTAATAATAGAACTACAAATTCCATGCCTACTATCAACTCTCTAATTTGAAAAATCTAGAGAGTATCATTTTCTCATCAATAATTTATTCACACTAGCTCATGAACTTTCAACCATTATAATAATTTATGATATTGTTGGTCCTAGTTTTATCTAGTGCTCAAACCTTTACAATTACCTTAATGAACAAGTTTTACCACCTGACCTCTCCGAAAAACAAACCAAATCCTTCACCAAACCACTCATTATACCTTACTTAGATCAACCCTTTACCATCATAGTTTTAATGGAACTCTGATTCATTATTTAACTTCAATAGAATCTACACTAGTTTTATAGGAAATTTAGGAAGGCATATGTGGAGCCCACACTAATAGGGCTATCCTATCTAAAAATATCTTGCATACTGGTTATTATTGGCCCATGATGGATGTAGATGTAGCTACATATGTAAATAAGTGTGATAAATGTCAACAACATGCTAATTTGATTTATGCCCTAGCAAAGTCTTTAAAACCAATGTTGACACCATGGCCATTTTATACATGGGGCCTTGACCTCATTAATAATATTAATCCCACCTCATCCAATGGCCATAAACATATCCTTACCACCATTTAATATTTCATTAAGTGGGTTGAAGCTATACCCCTCACTTATGTGACTGGAAAGTAAATTTCCAAGTGCATCTTCAACCATCTCATTTACCACTATTGTATCCCCTCTATAATTATATCTGATAATGGAGGATCATTCAAGAATAATTATGTCAACAAGATACATGCCAAATATAACATCACATAAAAAATTTATATGACATATTATCCTCAAGGTAATGGTTAGGCTGAGGCATCCAACAAAACAATTGTTAACCTTCTTAAAAAGATTATCAATGATGTTGGTTGTGACTAGCACCTTCAGATATTATACACCCTTTGGGCACACTACACCAATTACCATACACCCACAAGATCCACTCCATTCTCACTTGTTTATGGTATTGAAGCCATCCTTCCCATTGACGTTGAGTTTCCATCTCTATGCATATCTTTTAAACATGTCCTAGATGATCATGACTATTGATTAGTTCATCTACAAGAGCTAGACCTACTTGATGAAAAAGGAACAAATACACTCAACAATCTTCAAGCATATCAGAATTGAATTAAAGGATACTTCAATCAATGCATCAAACATAAATAATTTGAAATTGGTGATCTTGTCCTTAAAGAAAACCAAAAGAATACCATGGCTGAAAATAAACATAAAGGTAAGTTCAAACCCAATTAGGTTGGTCCTTTCATCATTACAAAAAATATTGGAGTCAGAGCATACAAGATTGCCACACTAGATGGCTATGAACTTGATGAGCTAATGAACATTATCCACTTCAAGTGGTATTACACTTCAGTGACTTGGTGTATTGTCTATAAGGACCGTTTCAAGTTGTATCAATTTCTTAATCTTCTTTGTATATTACTTTTTTACCTAACCTATCATCCTACTAACCTATCACTTTTCATATCACATGTCTATTTTACCATACCCTTCCCCATCAACCGAGTTCATTTTTTTACCTCCCTACCTAGCTCTATGACCTTGGTTCCATTCTATTTGGTTCCATCACCACTTTCATCAAGAACATTTAGATTTTGTTTCATCAGTTGTTTTATACAATCTAGATAGAGGTAGTATTTTGGAATAGTATGATAGACATTTGTAGTTGCATCCTTCATTTTTTGTTTCATTCTCTCTCACTATCTTGATCTTAATTATAACCACCTATAGGAAAATTATTCTCAGTGACCTATGTCATTATATCCTAGTTATAACCACATATGGGAAAACTAGGGGCAATACTTGTTTATTATGCCTTAACCACACCAATTAGCCATTCTCTATACCATAATATGCCTTTATACCAATTGTGCCTATTTTGTTTAAATTAACTACTACACTAGTCAGATTCCCTCCACTATAAGGTGAAACTACAATGACTTGAGTTCTTACTTTAGGACTATGTAAGCAACGCTCAATACTTATTGAGGTTAGCTTAGTCACCCTTTCTAGCCACTCACCATTTTGTGAGCAACCTAAGCCACACTCTCATGATTTTGTGATAAACCTAAGCCATGTTCTCACCATTTTACAAGCAAACTAATCCACACTCTCACCATTTTGTGAGCTTGAACTATTTAGTGTCTTGTGATTCTTGATTGAGTTGAGATACTCTAAAAATTCCAAAAATATTTGTAAAAATGTTAGAAAAAACCAAAACATTGAGCACTTATTTGCCTTCAAGATTCTGGGAACCTTTACTAAGTCACAAGAAAATCACTTATCACTTAGTTTCCCCATCTTTTTTGGCCTTATCTCCCATGCACTTATCATTTTTCAAGACCATTCCTATTCTTCTATCATGTCCATTCTATTTTTTCATTAGTTATCATTTTCTTTTCATTTATTGGGAAAACTACATTTGGCCTAAAGTTTTTGTTGGATATTACATCAATGGAACTATTTAGGTAGTGTCCACTTGCCTAGTACATATGGAGACAACTCAGCTACCCCCTTTCTTTTCTTCTATTCTTCCATTTTGTTAGTTTGATAAGTTGTTGCCTATTTTCTAAGGGCAAAGTTTGTATGGTTTATATTGAGTTGTTTATTTATTTGTTTCTACTTATTTATTTATGTGTGTGCCTATTTATTTAATTTCATCATTTTTACCTTGATTTAGTCTATGTGTATTCATTAGGTGATTCCTTACCTACACTTACACTTGAATTCATCTATATTCATACATCTACATTATCATCATGGTTTATATCATGGGTTCATTGTTTTCTATTGAGTATTGGATTAAAGGAGTCAATATTTTATTTCCAAGTCCTCATGATGTTATATCATGATGCCTAATGACATGTGCTATAACAAACTTCAACTTCAAGAAGTCTATTCATTAATGGCGACATCAACATATCTTTGGTAATGACATCCCCATTCAATCACAATCATAGCCTATACAACATAATTAAATAACAAAAGAATTTTAACCTTTGTTTAGTTTGGATGAGCATCTTCCTACTACCAGGTTTCATCCAATTCATCTTCATCCTCTATATCAAATTATCATCATCATCAACCAAACCAGTGATGTTTTCCATAATCAAGGTCTAATGATTATAACTGCCTATGAGTAAATCATTACACACCATCCCACCTACATTTCTCAACGATTATAACCACCTTTAGTAAAATAATTGTGTTGTCACCACTTTACTTTTTCTACCCATATACGTGCATGTTGTTATCTTGTCTATCTATCCTAACTAAGGGAAGTCCATCTTCTCAATGATTATAACCACCTTTGAAAAAATCATTGTGTTATCATGCCACATTGTCACTATTGGAGTATAATGCTTGTAATTACCTTTGGGAAAACTACTTTACACAATCCCACTTGCATTATCAATGATTTTGACTACTTTTTCAAACTCATTATGCTTTCACACCATCATCTTCCTTTCTTTGGTCCCCTCATTTTGCTTCTTTTTTTGCAAGGGAATGCTTGTCAACCTTTCCTTGTGCCAATCATTCCCTCGAGGGGGAGTCATATAATTAGTTCATCATCATTGAATTTATAGGCATACAATACATTTTCAATCTTTAAGAAGACATTACTATGCCTATAGTTTATAATACCTTCCCAAATAGGGGCAAATTGTAGACACCTAAAATTGGCCACTAATAACCTCCAACCAGGCTTTTGACTTTTTTCTACCAAAATTCACAATTTGTCCTAAAAACACTAAAACATATTAAATGAGTTGAAATTTCTATATTCAAGTGCCAATTTTGGCCAAAGTTTCATTAAATTAGGTAACATAATTTATGAGCCAGCTAACTTTGATCAGATCATTTTGAGTCAAAATGCCAACATTACACCTAGGTGCTTTGGATTTCTCTTTTATATCAAATGTCTTGCATGAGACATGTGTAGTTATTATTTAGAGTTAATAACATCTTGAATGGGATAATAAATCTAATGTATATGACATCACATCTTAATTCCAATCTAGTCAAATTTTAGGCCAATAACAATACATTCTAACTAACTTAAGTAATTTTTGTATAAAGAGCCAATGTTTACATCAAAGTGCTTAATCATGATTGAGAGCTAATTAAACCAAACCATGATCCTAATTAAGAATTCCATGGTACTTGTTGAATAATTTATTTTTGGAAATGAATATTAAATATCTACATCATCAGGTGGTATCATTTCTTGGGAAGACATCCCTAGGCCATAAATGCATAAACTATCAAGGTTAACCCCTTCCGTACTTCATAAAAGCCCTTTAATGCCTATTTAGTGCCCCTCTATCACAACTATTAATTCATTATTTTTATATTGAATTTCATATTTAATTTTATTAATGGCCACACATCTCAATCTTGAGATGGACGGTCATGATTGATCCTCAAGCCATTCCAAAAATCTATAAATAGGAGGCCTTGCCTATTATATTATAATATCTCATATGCCAGAGTTATAATGTTGAATTGATTCCAAAGCTTCCTGAAAATTAGTGTTATAATTCCCAAATATAGAGCCAAGTCAAAGCTAAACATGGTACCAAGGATAGATAGAGGTAGCCATACTTTATTGATGCAAAATTCATGAGTACAAGACCAAGAAATCCACTTCAAAAATATATTTAGATAATCCAAGGAAGGTGAAAGAAGGTTTCTTTTGCATTTTAGTTATGATTTCCATTCTATTTTTTTTAACTAAGCTCCCCCTAGTAACTAGGCCTAGAGATGTTATGCTAGTGTGTTTATTTCATTTTTATTTCATTTTAGGACTAACATGATACTAAAGATCCTCTCTTGAGTCAAATTCCTATTTCATAAATGTAATGATGCCCCATTAAACAAGTTACACACAAATAATTTTGGAGTAAAACTCTAAGGAAAATAGAGAAAAGTGGTGTGAAAATAATGTAATGTCCATGACTCATTTTTATTTAAAGAAAAAAAAATCATTTTAGTCTAAAACACTTGTAAATATAAAAATATAAATAACACTAATGGACTGTCCTATCCCTAAACATTACAACATGTATGCATCTTCTACCAAACTTTCCATTGATATACTAATGCTTGAAAAGAATTAAGTTTTAATCCAAACATTAAAGAATAGGTGTAGGTAGAGTTTATAAGCCCCTTATGTCTCTTAACCATTGGTATGTGTCAAAAACTTAGAGTGAGGTGCACTCAACATTTGATAATATATTCCATGATAAGAGGGGTTGAATAAAATCTATAAGTTTTGAAATGTAGTAAATGGTCCCAAGAGTGGATAAAATAAGGGCACATCATGTCAATTAGGTTTAAACTCACTAAATCACTATGCAAATGTATATTCCTTTACATAATGACTTCATTCGTGTACTACTTAGTGAAGTTAGATGTTTAATGTAAACTATCATAGGTTTTTATTAGGATTATATGGCTAACTACTCAGCCCTAGGAAATACCAGTTTCACATTCCCAATTTATATACCCCACAATGTAGTGGGGTTGATATGATGTTCGGACATGAAACCACAAGTCAATGCACCCATAAAGAACTTGTGAGGAGATGATGAACTCCTGCTTACAAGCCAAATGCAAAAAATTAAATAAATGAAATTTTGAAAGACTTTAGAGATCATTTTTGGGTCACCCAAGTCACTCAAATCTTAGGGAAAGCATATATGACATTATTTATATTCCAAGATAAAAAAATTATTTAATAAATAAATGACTTTTGGTCACCCTAGTTCCCTATATGGGACGGGAGGAGAGCATACACACTGAGTTTTTGGTTTGCCACAAACAAAGAATTTAATCTAGGAAATTTGAAACCTAGATAATAAAAAAAGGACAAACAAAAATATAAAATCTATTAAGATCTCTAAACTAAAGTGGATGTTTTTTTAAGAAGGAACAACTCAAATATGATTGAAGTTTTGACCCCTTAGCCTTGTTTTCTCTTATAAAAACTTGAAATGAGAAAAGAAAAGTTTAGTTAGGTTAGTTTTAATCACTAAAATAAAAGTGTGTATGTGAGAATTAGGAGTGTTTAGGACTATATTTCTCCACCTTGGTTCCTACAACAATGTTAGGGGGTTATCTTGTCTTTAGGAAAAAATTAAAATCAACAAAAAACATTCCATTTTTATCTCTCAGGTTTTTGGTTTTTGTTTTTTGTCTTAGAGAATCATCACCAATTACTATAGTGATCATTACCAATTCCTGTGATCCAATTTAATTTGATATGACTATCACCGTTTCCTTCAATCACATAAAATATGTGTTTCTAAAGAAAAACACTTGATTAAAAAGTTTCAAACTCAAATTTATTATGGCCTTGAAAGTAAAATGTTAGAAAGGTAACAAGTTGATTGTTAGGCACCAAAGAAAAGCAAGAAAGTTAATTTTTACTATGTTTTTGGCTCACTATGTTTTGATGCATATTTTTCACTAATGACTACAAAGATCATTGCCAATTCCTACAATCATCAGCAATTTATTATGATTGTCATCAATCCTTTTAACTTTATAAAAAAATGACATGAATTTTGAGCATAAAATTCTAAACTTGAATATTTAAATGCTCTTTTTAATATATTTTAAGGTTTCACATCATTCTTATTAGACATACAGGTTGTGTGTCTTACCAGGCATGCCATTATGTATCTTAGGAGTTTGAAGATCACACAAATTTTGATTCCTTATTAGTGAAGATAATTAAAAACCATACATAAAAATATAATGAAACTAAACGCTCTTGCCTAGAAACTAGGGGGAGCATAACATAATGAACAAGATCACAAAATATAGATAAAAACACAAAATAATTTTATCTCCCTTGTCAAAATTGATGTTCACTTATTGTCATAGTAGATGTTCATGTTCAGTCTATAGAATTAGAAACTTTTATAAATGCTTCTGCATGTTGGTAACATTTCTCCAAGGGTAACTTATGGATTTGTTATGCTTGGCTTGGCTTGGCTTGGTGTGAATATTGGTAGCAATTGGGCATTATAACATTACTTTGATGGCTTCTTAAAGGCATTCCTATATAATAACCTTACATATAAAGTATTGTTTGGGTAAAGTAAGGGCACTTATAATTATAGGTCTGAAAATTAAATCTAACCCTAGGGAGGTTAGGTTTAGTTTTGACTTTGGTTGAGTCTAAAATAACTTAACTTGAATCAGATTAACCCTATGTTGGGTCAAAACACTCATGAAGTCTTAACAACTCATTTTTAGCTATTCATGAGCATTGACAAATCACTTTATATATTTATGACATTGTGACTCACCTTTATAGAATATTTAGGAATTAATAAGTCACCTTATTAGCTCCCTTGACCTTGACTTCATATTTGGATTAAAATTCCTTTTTTGATAAATGAAATTCACTAATTTAATTTGGAATTTTTATTTAGGCAAGTTAATTGATATTTTATTTTTAATTAATCTTACTTAGTGATTTTTGAATTTTGAAAATTGTTTTAAATGTTTGAATTGATAGTTTGACATGCCAAGAATGCCAAATTACTAGGTTATAGTTTGACTAGGGTTGAAACCAAATAAGTTATTGGTGCAGATAGGGTAATACCCCAAATAAGCAAGCGTCACCACATTTTTAAGAAATTAAATATCTTATGTTATCAAATTGGTAAATACAATGACCTAAAGGATTAAATTACATCATTTGATAGAAATCAAATTAAATCCTAGATTAGACATGAAAGTTGCCAAAAATGAATGTCTATAGAAACATGGTCTCAAAGCTCCTAAAAATGCCTATAGACACCTGAGCAAAGTTGTAATGGAATGAAAATGGTTATAGACCTAAAGGTAGGTTTTTAGTAGGGTTTAAGTTGTACGAATGTTTTCAAGAAGGTTTCCAAGCTTCCTAAAGGTTATACATGAAATAATAACAAGCTTGTCAGCTCTAATGATTGTGTATGAGAGTTAAAGCATCCAAACTACCTACAAATCTATCTGTTAAAGAATATTTTCATGTATGGCAAGGAAAGAAATGAATTCCTTAAGCTCATGTATGTCTAAGAGAAAGTTATATCAAAGTGTATAGGTTTCAAGTTTCCTTAAGAATATTTGAGCTAACATACAATTATAAAAGGGTAAGATTCCATAATCATAATGATATTATAGGGTGTCCAAAAAGCCTTAACAATTGAGAAGCATGGTTGCAAGTTCCAAGTACTCACCAATAGGTTATAGGTAAAGATGTTTATTAATATTTATTGACAAATATAGGGCTACACATAAATAAGATATGTCCTATAATGGTATAAAAGATAGTTATAAAGGTATGAGTGAGTTCTAAACTCTTTCACAAGGTCTAAAAGCTAGCAAGGTCGAAGACAAGTTTGATCAAAACCTAAGGACCCTTCACAACCTATGACAAAGCTTTTGAGGAGTTTTGAAGGTTCCTAATGGATAAAGGTAACTTTCATGATCTTCAAGACCACCAACATCATGGTTTAAAAACTATAGGTCTAAAAATGAGAGGAAAATTATAATTTTATATTACAAGTAAAGGATCAAGTTTCAAATCTCCTCCATAAGGGAATGCAATCAGTTTAAATATTTCTATACACCAATTAGGAAGGTTTAAAAGCTTTTTTAAAGGCCTCCATTACCAAAAAAATTGACATAGGCTCTATAAAACTTTTAACAGACTTGTTATAGGTTTAAAATCTAGAAGATAAGATAAAATGGAGCTTTTAAGCATGAAAATACATGTTTTTCAACCCCTCAAAGATACCTTCACATGAACTTCAAGTTAAATTTTAGGCAATACATGATTCTAAAATCTATTTAACATGACTATGAATGGAGAAAATGAATATAAATAGCATGAGGAAGGTATGGATACATTTAAAAATTATCCCTAGAAATGTGTAACTCCTTCTATGGAATAGAAATCATGGAAAGTCAATCCCAAAGCTCTAAATGGGAATATGAGATATATTTTTAGTCTAAGAATTAAAAAAGAATGGGAATTAAGGAGTAAATTAAAACTTGATCTATATTCTCTCTAGCATGAATGCATGAGAGGAGGAGATGGGAGAGTTAAAGTTATTAAGATAGGAGGGCCAAGGTTTTCAAGAATATAACATCATTGAGGAAGTTTATCCATCATGCACAAACCTTACAAAGGAAAAATAGATAAAGAAAAGGATATCCTCTTCCAGTACTATGCCATCCTTCTTTGGAGGTATTTATGAGATAGGTCTAATGAATTTGATAAGGCTTGATGCCTCCATTTTCCTTGCCCCTTTTTTGCATAGGCTAAATTAATGACGTAGTGATAGCATTTATGAGGTTTCCTTGTTATCCTATTGTTTTTCATCTCTATTTCCAATATATAGGATTAAAAATTATATTTTCAATAGCCATCTCTTTATTATATCAAAATTAATCTCTTTTGAGAATTGTAATACTAGCTTATGCCTTGAATTATCAATAAAAGATTGATTTTTTCCCTTTTTCCTCTTATTATCTCACTATGTGTTCTAAATTCCAATTACATATTATGGATTTTAGTCTCTTTTGACTCATTTGAGAAAAATTTAAGATGTATTTCTATCTCTTTTATCTCACTTTGATGAAAGTTTTTAGACATCACAACCCTTACGCAAATTAGTTGCTTCATCATATCTTTATTCTAGTGTGTTTGTGAGAGTGTTGCAACAAAAAATAAATATTTTAAAGTTTTTTATTATTGTATTAGGATCATATTAAGTATATATCTATACTTGTTGCATCACCATTTTATGAATTTTAGTTACTTCTACTCCCTTTTCCATGACAAAATCATAGTTCTAGCTATTTATAAGTCGATTTTAGTAGTGTTTTATGGTTATAGATAATCATACATTAGGTGTGAGTATTTTATGAAGTAATTTGGCCTTACTCATAGGTTTTTCCCAAGGACCCAAGGTCTCAAACCTTAGGTATGATCCCATTATTTCAATTGAATTACCAACTAAGTGAACAGGTGCAAGATTCATGTGAAAATAGTTTATAGCATGCCCATTGGGATTAATTTCCATATAATTGAGAAGTTTAGATAATAATTTGGTGTTTATCTTATAAAGATACATAATTTAAAACATTATACAAGTACCTAGTGACTTGACAAGTTTTTGTCTAAAATTAGTCCTACATTTTCATGCCAAAGGAAATAAGGTCTTCTTCACAAGGTATTAATTTTTAGTTTTTTGAATTGTATTTATCTATTATAAGAATAATAAATACATTATAAAGGTATATTTAAAGAATAGATATAAATTTTAGAAATCTTTACCCAAAGGCTCAATCCACACCTCCTTTTGGTAGGTTTCAAAAACCAAGATGGAGTTTGAATCCTATTATTCATATGGTAGATCAAATAAATAAGTTATTTTTTACCTTCAATGGAAGTAGTCCTTTGGACCTTAAAAAATGTGATAATATCCCAATTTTAGATCTCAAAATCATACCGTATTTCATTGATGAGAATGTTACCACTCTCATAGAGCACATATAAGACATTTCTATCATATGCTTATTCCATAACATTACTCAAGACAATGTGGCCATGAGATTCCTTACTGCCTCCTTGAAAGGAAGGGATATTCAATGGTATAGGGGGTTGTAACTTGACATAATACATAACTAGGATGAACTAGGGAAGAGGCTTTGCTAACAATTTGAAGATAAAAGTGATTATCTTTCTCTTATGGAACAACTCACTAATATCAAGAGAACTCCTCATGAGTTCATGGTGGACTTCAAATTTAGGTTCCAAAAGAATTGTGATAGAATTCCACCGTTAATCAATCCTCACCCAAACACTACATTCTTTTACTACTTAAGGTCTTTCAATATTGACATTTTTGTCATGATTTTGTCCATTAGATGTATTGTATTACCATCTACATATGACATTGTCATAAGAGATAAAATAGCCTAATTCAAGTTGTAAAGATAGCCTCTAGACATCCAATCCCTCTATTTCCTTAACCTCCACCTATTTAGTGAAATTTTACACACACTCATGTATTAAATTTCCAAAAAAATCAATTTGTTGACCCTCTTAATTATTTTCATGAAGTTAATACATTATTACAAATATTTAGGAATGAATTAGTGGCCCTAAATAGGTAACAAGATTAGCATATTAGACCATACCATCATTTCAATTAGCCATATCAGTCTAATAGGTAGTCTTATCAAGTAAATACGCAAGTTCAATTCCAAATCACATATGTTAGGCCTTTCAATATTCAAAATCATAATGCTACCAACACTTCAAAAACCATTGTACCTATGAAAAATAGCCTAGTTCAATATTATGAGTGGTTTTTTCCATTAAACCAAACTCATAACCAAACCACATGTCCAAATGGAATGATAAATCAAGCCTTGATGTTCTAAAGTGTGTCATTCTATTAAGAACAATCAAGTGAATTAGCTTCACAAAGAGAATAAGTGAAATTTTAGTCTACTCATTTGAATTGGAAAGAGTGTTACTTTGGTACCATTAATCAAATTGAGATCCCAGGTAAAAGAAGCACTCCAGTGGATTATAGTAAAAGGTTTTCAAAAAGAGAAATGGAGGGAGATTCATCTTACTCATTTGCTCAATTTCCTACTTCCCAATCCCCTCGTGAAGCTACCAAGGATAAAATAGTTATTGGAACACCTCAAGCTCAAGAAAATCAAGATGTTCAAAAGGAAACTAGCCTCAATTCATTCAACATTAAAGTGAAGATGTTGTTGTTCCAAATTTTTAATAAAAATGAGGACAAATCCTTTTCAACATAGTTGAGAAAATGAAGAGAACAAACCTAAATGTCACTATGTGGGAGGCTCTTTCCATTCCTACCCAAAGAGACTTATTTAAGGAGGATGTAAACCACATTGGTCATGCAAGAAAAGCAAGAGTCATAGTTATTCCTACTAATTTATGCTAACCAAAATAAGGATATAGTGGCAAGATCATTAAAACACCTCCAATCTACATATCCCTAATTATTGGTAATCATCTTATGCATAATTACATAATTGATTTTGAGTAAAATAACTCTATTATGCCTAAGAAGATTGCTGATTTTTTAGGTTTATAGTGCACTCCAATCATAGAGAGAGTTTTCCAATTAGATGGTACATATATTAAAATATATGGCACTATTAAGATCTTTAATATTACCCTACATTCTTTCCCAAGCCTCTTTATTTCCTAATATGTTTCAGTCAAGACCTCCCTCCTTATTTATATATATGTCTTTCTAGTGACTCACTATAAAGATGGGTGGGAATTTATCCTCAAATTGGTCACACATGTTTCTTAGGAATAGGTGTTGTTAGAACATTTAATATATATTTGAGCTAATTTAGAACCTTAGCATACTTTTATTTATTATTAAATAATAATAATTTATTATTTATTTAACATGGGGTAAAATACTTGTGTAAATAATAATAAAATATTATGATGTATTATTAACCAATTAGTTTAAATGACTATCAGGAAGTATGGATCCATTGGTTATAAATGCCACCTCCTCTCACATTTTATTATAAATAGGATATTACCCTTATTATATTACTCATGTAAATACGCTAAGAGAGTTTCATATTTTTATACCAAATATTTACAAAAGTTATGTGAACAAGTGAGAAGGGAAGGATTTGTATTAGGGTGCAGAGTTTCTCAATTATTAAATATCATCTTCATGGGTTTTTTACCTCTTGGATGTTTTTCCACTTTAAATTAATGTGTACTATGTTAATTTTCTGTACTCTTTTCCATCATTTATTCATCTAGATCCAATATATATGTGTGTGTGTGTGTGTGTGTGTGTGTGTGTGTGTGTGTGTGTACATACATATATATGTATATGTATATATATATATATATATGTATATGTATATGTATATGTATGTGTGTGTGTGTATATATATATATATATATATATATATATATATATATATATATATATATATTACATTCTATTTATTTTATCATAGAATCAGAGCCATGAGATGATTGGGTGATTGAAAAGTTTTTTTGTTGGAATTTTAAAATATGTTTCAAACAAAAAATTTATTTATCTAAGCCTAAGGCATCATAATTATCCTAGAAAAACTAAAAAAATGATTTTTTAATAAAATTCAATTTTCTACATTCCTTCATTGTTAACAAAATATAGAATATTCAAATAAATTTTAATATTTTTGAGTGCATATATAAGTTTATAGTCTCTCCCAAACATTAACAAGGGCACCATATTTCAGGCAGGGCAATTAAATTTTTTGAATTCTTCATCAAAATTTCCATTTTGAGGGTCTAGTTGTATTTATCAAACAAAAATAGGAGGGTTGATAAAATTTCAAGAAATCTAAGACTTATACATGGAGATCTAAGCTATTTAAATTCTATAGAGGAGCCATGAAGTTACAAGTATTTTTTAAAATTCATATAGTTTTGAAAAAGTATTTAAAAAATAAACTATTTATTAATTTTATTTTTTTAAACCCTAGGTCCCACCTTGGAAAAAGAAAGAATTACTAATTTTTTGTTCACTTATGTTATTGAAATGCACATAATACATACACACATATATATAATCATAAAATAAAAAGTCTAAATATAGATTAGTGCATGTATTATTTTGAAACATTTCCTAGAAGAGTTGGTGATCTATATTTTTACTAAATCTTAAAACTAAGGAGGTCCCAAGTTAAAATTCCCCTAATTCAATTTTTTTTGACTTGGTAAAAACATTTTTTCAAATTTAGTTTAATTTTAAATCCATTTTTTAGTTCATGTGCTAACTTTGCTAAACCCCTAACCTATCATTTAGTTCTTCAAATTTTGACCTAGTGAATAATATCTTGACAAACATAGTCATGTAACTAGCCAATCTATAGGTTTTGACATGCTATAGACACATTGCAGTGGTTACTATTTTATTTTTAATCCTCTTATTTAAGTTTTTACACCTTCTTTAATAATAATGTTTAAGTGGCCATTTTAAATGTGACTCTTTTGACACCTATATTAGTGAAACTTTAATTTAATTTTTTATATTGTTTGGAATATAAATTGTTTAATTAAGTATAGTTACATGTAAAATTCACTTTATTTTAAAAATAGTTAAAAAAAATTATTTAAAATAATTTCTTTTTAAGCATTTGTTTATTATCTTGTTTAAAGTGAAGCTATGGCTTCACCTCATTTTTACTTAGATAAATTTTAAATGAAAAATAGAAATAAATATAATATATGAATAATTCATGTTAAATTTGAATTTATGGCCTAAAATTTTTGGAATATTTTCATTGGAAATATAAAATCCCCTTTTGGATGACATGTGACCCCTAAGCTTACCAATGCATTTTAACATAAATTTCAAGAAGCTGTGTCTATTATCTTTCAAAGTGTCAAGGATAAATTCCTTCTCCATATTGGTAATTAGGAATCTCTTAGTGATGCTTAAAGATTACTTGCATCCATACATGAGGGCACTCATCTCTCAAAGATTATTAAAATAACCCTTGAATTGCCAACTACACTTATGAAAGGTGATGAGAAAGTTGTGAATTTTCTTGTAAAAATTAAAAATGTTAAAGATTATTTAGATGGATGTAATTTTAATTTTATTTAATATAAATTAATTTATTTTATAATTTAGTTAAATATTCATGAAAAATTTATAAATTTTATTTCAATTTTAAATTCTAAGTACCAAATTGAGTAAGATGTCCCTAATCTTACCACTTTGTCTACTCTTTTAAGTTAAGAAGAGAAAGTTATGACCAATTTTGATTCTAAATAGAATGAAACTAAGGCACTTTTCACTTTAAATAATATTTTTGATAAAATAAAAAACCAAAAATTTAACCCTAATTTTGCTAAAGGCAAATATAGGAATAAGAAATCTGGTAATAAGAATCAAACACCTAAATTTAACAAAAAATACAATTTATGTGGTAAATTTAGTCATAGAAGGGGAACATGTTATAAAAATAAGGATATAAATAATAATAAAACTTATAAAAATAACAAAGGGAAGAAATCTAATCAAAATAAGTAGAAGAATCAAAATTCTAATCAGAATAACAATCAAGATTCAAATGTTATTGCTTTATATGTTGCTTTATTTGCTTCAAATGAAAATGAGTGTATTTTAGATAGTGGTGAATCACATCATATGAATTTATTATCTAATATTATATGTGATTCTAGATATATATCTAAAATAATTTACTTAGAAGATAATTCTTATTTGGAAGAAACTAAATAGGGGAAAACAATGTTTTCAAATGTTACTATAAATGATCTTTTTATATACCTAAGCTTAAAAGGAATTTGATATATTTTTATTAAATTATAAATGATAATTTAATTATAACATTAATTAAATATATCTGGTTCATTATAAATCAATCTAGTTCTTTGATTGTTGAAGGTGTTCAAAATAATGGTTTATATATCTTTTATCCTTCTTCTACATGTTTTCTTTCATCGTATAATAAGAATGAATCTCAATTATGTAATAAAAGATTAGGACATATTAATTTTATAATTTTACATGATATGTATATAAATAATCTTTTTGTTTGACTTTATTTTATCCCCTCTCATCATGAAACTTGTGAGGGTTGCTTACGTGGTAAGCACCATACTAACCCATTTCACAATAATCATGATTTGAATTTCTCACATCCTTTAGAATTGATTCAAAGTGATGTTTTAGGACACATTGAATTTTTTATATTAATGATTATCTATATAATATTACTTTTATTTATGATTACATGACAATGATCTAGTTTTTTCATTAAAAAGGAATTTGATGTGTTACCTAAATTTAAGTAATTTAAATCTAGTGTTGAAAATGCATCTACTTTTTATATTAAGAGATGAAAAACTAATAATGAAGGTGAATATGTTCATAAAGGGTTTTATTCTTTTTAAATTATTTTTGGTATTAAAAATTTAATAACAACTCCCTATTCCCTTCAGTAAAATGATATTACTGAAAAGAAAAACTGCACCACCATATAAATGGCTAGAACAATGTTACAATCTAAAAATGTTCCTAAGTTTTTATGGGCTAAATCCATGAATATTAATTTTCATATTCTAAATAGAGTCCCTAATAAATCCTTTCATCTTTATACCCCTTTATAAAAATAGACTAAAAATAAACCTAGTGTGGCTCATATCAAGATCTTTGGTAGTCTTACTTCTATCTTTATTCTTAAAGTTAAAAGCAAGAAGCTTGATCCCACTTCCTATTCTTACATTTTGATAGGTTATAGAGGTAAGAAAAAAGGTTTAAGAATATATGATCATTCTAAATGTTACATAATTTAGAAAATGAATGTTCTTATTATTTAAAAACATTTTTATGAGTCCTTAGTGGAACCTCCTCAATATTCTTTTGTTAATGAACCCAACTCTCATATTTCCCCTAGTGATGAAATATATTCCCTTGAGAAAGTTTATCTAGTTCTGGATAACATAGAGTCTAAGAAAACTCCTAAGTTTTATGTTTAATCTAAAAGACCTAAATGGGTAGAATCCCTCATTTTATTTTCTAATGTTGAAAATCTAAATAAATTATATAGAAGTCAACATTATTATCATGCATTAATTACTATGTATGAATTTAAAATTAAATCATTTGAGGACGCCACTCAATATGATAGATATAATGTTACTATGTAAACTAAATATAATGCCATAATTAAAAATTAGACTTGGGATCTTGACCCTCCTCTACCTAAAAGGCATATTATTAGTTGTAAGTGGATTGATAAGATAAAATATAATTCAATTGGTAATATTGATAGGTTTAAATCTAGATTAGTTATTTGAGAGGTTTACTCAAAAACCCAGGATTGACTGTGTTGAAACCTTTGCTCCTATAGTAAAAACAAATATTGTTAGACTTCTTATTGCTCTTTCAACCAAAAATGGTTGGGTTATCCGCCAAATATATGTCAAGAATTAATTTCTAAATGGTCATTTAGAAAAATAAATGTACATGACTCAGCCTACAGGTTTCATTGATCCTAACAGAGAAAATTATGAATGCAAACTAAAAAAATATTTGTACAGTTTAAAATAAACTCCTAGAGCTTGGTATTCTAGAATTACTTATTTTTTCAAAGAATTTGGTTTTTTTAACTACTATTCATATATTGATATCTCTAAAATGGTCATTTGATTCTAATTATATTAGATATTTATGATTTGTTGATTACTAGCAATCTATCTAATTTAATTCATAAATACACAGATAAACTAAGTCAAACATTTCAAATCACTAATTTAGGAACTCCATATCATTTTTTAAGAATGTCTATATTTTAAGATAAAAATTTAATTATTGTATCACAATCTCAGTATGTACACAATCTTCTTATTAATTTTAACATGCTTGATTGTAAACATAATTCTACTCTTATTGAAGTTGGTATTAAAATTGATCTTATACATGCATGTGAAAAATAAAAATCTACTTTATATAGACAACTTATTGGAATTTTGATTTATCTAACCATAACTAGGCTAGATATTTCATATGTTGACAGTGTTACTTCTAGATTTATACAGGATTCATATTTAGATCATTATAAATTAGATAAATAAATTTTTCATTATATCAAAAGAATAATTAATTTTAGTTTATTTTATTCTTCCTTTCATAATGATAAATTATATGGTTATTGTGATGCTAAACATGTTGGTGATACTATAGATCACAAATCTACTTTTAGATATATGTTTAAGTTTGGTGTAGGTTCTATCACTTAGAACAACAAGAAATAACCTATTGTCTCTATCTATTCTACTAAAGTAGAGTACCTAAGTATATACAAGCTACCAAATAAGCAAAGTTATTGAGAAGGTTATTGTTAGAACTTCATTTGGATGTTTCTCACAATACAATCATCTATTATGATAGTCAAAGTTGTATAATTGTGGCAAAAATCCTAGCGCAACACCAAATAACTAAACATATTAAAGTTCATATGCATTTTATCTAAGAAAAGGTCCAAAATGGTCATATTGATTTATATTTATATCCTAAGGATGAACAAGTGAATCTTCACAAAACCACTTGGTGTTACCAAATTTTGTCAATTATGTACAATGTTAGGCCTCTCAGAGTTGTCATTGAGGGGGAGTGTGCATGACAATTCCACCTCCTAACAACCATGTGTTCCTTCTTTTTTTCTATACTTCTAATTTTAAATCATTTTAAACTTCATGTGGAAGTTATGTGATTTAAGTAAACTTCATATGAAAGTTTTAATTTTTTACCCCAATACATAAAAGCATACATTTTAATGGAGGTCCTTATGTTATAAAAGGCTCCAAATATGCTTGTAAGATTATTTATGAAAAACCGTGAAATGTAGTCTCACAATCATTTTAACCTAGACTTAATTTATAGTAGTTTATTAATTATAATTCTTTTTATTTAAAAATATGATTTTTGGTATGATTAAGTTTTTAAAATCCTTCAATTGTGTACATAGTATAATTATTGTATTAAGGTGACTATGGCATTTATCCTCACTAGTATTAAGGGGGAGTGTTAGAAAATTTAATGTCTAAGTGGGATAATTTAAACCCTTAACATACTTTGGTTTATTATTAAATAATTATAATAATTTATTATTTATTAAATATAAGTTGAAAAATTCATGTAAATAAATAATAAAATATTATGATTTATTATTAACCAATTAATTTAAATGATTCTCGGTAATGATGGATCCATTGGTTATAATGGTCACCTCCCCTCACATTTTATTATAAATAGGATATTACCTCTATTGTATTATTCACAAAAATACACTAAATAAATTTAATATTTATTGTGGTAAATATTTACAAAGGTTTTGTGAAGGCTTATGTTAATAAGTGAGAAGGGAAGGACTTGTATTAGGGTATAGAGTTTCTCAATTATTGAATATCATCTTCATGGGTTTTTTACCTCTTGGATGTTTTTTCACTTTAAATTACTATTTACTATGTCAATTTTATGTATTCTTTGTCATCATTTATTCATCTAGATGCAATCTATATTTCATATATATTTTATATTCTATTGATTTTATCATGGAATCAGAGCCATGATATTATTGGGTGATTTGAAAGATTTTTTGTTGGAAGATTAAAAAAAATTTAGATAATATTTTGATTTATCTGAGCCTGAGGCACCATAACTAGTCTAGAAAAACTTAAAAAATTGATTTTTAGTCAAAATTCATTTTTTAAAATTTCATCATTGTTAAAAAAAATCTAGAAGATTGGAAAAAAATTCAATATTTTTGAGTGCATGTACAAGTTTATGGGCTCTCCCAAGCATTTACAGGGGTGCCATACTTCATCATAGGCAATTCAAAATATGGAATTCTCCATAAAAAAATCATTTTAAGGGTCCAATTGTGTTTATTAAAAAAAAAAAGGTTGCTAATTTTTCAAGAAAATCTAAGACTTGTACAAGGAGATCTAAGCTCTTAAAATTCTACAAGGGAGCCAATGTATTTTTTTAAATTCATATATTTTTATAAAAGTATTAAAAAAATAAACTATTTTTTTATTTCTTTTTTTCAAACCCCGAGTCCTACTTTGGAAAAAGAAAGAATTACTAAAATGTTATTTTTATTTTTTTCATGTATATATATATATAAACACTCTATAAGATAATAGACATAGCTTCTTATAATTTATGTTGAAATGTATTAGTAAGTTCATAGGTCACATGTCATCTAGAAGGGGATTTTTTAATCCCAATGACAACATTTCATAACTTGCAAGCCATAAATTTGGCTTTAACATGAATTTTTCATTTATTATAGTTTTTATTTAAATAAGCAGGAAAAGAGGGTCTTGAACCCTTTACAAAGCCACCCCACAAGCTCAAAAATCCTTCAATAAGGTAGAAACAATACATAAATATCAAACTAATAGCACATACACAACACTAAAACAAAAAATAAGAATGAAAAAATATAGGTAAACACACAAAACCAACAAAGAAACTATGGGCTATCAGTAGTCTCATATTTGGCTAGGAACTCAATGATTTCCTTATAATCACCAAGACTATTCACACCCACATCCCTTAACTTGTTGTCAAAATCTTTCATCACAACAAACATAGAAGCTACATGATGAAGATATTTGATGGCATATTCAACCACTACTCTCCATTTTTTATGCATTTTATCTATTTTGGATTTAATTATTGTGACTTCCTCCATCTTCATGACAAACAGTGAGTAGCTACCTTTATTTTCCTAGCCTTGAGCCTCTAAAATATTCTCCTCCATATCATCTAAGTAGTGCTCATTCATTACAATAAAATGGCCTGTTCCTTCATCTTCTTACTTCAAATTTGAGGGAGACACATCTTCACTAGCCTCAGAAGTGTCTTTAAAATATTTAGAGTCATCAAAGATGATAATGCCTTAAGTGTTCCAGGATGGGATACGAATACCCACACTACCCCTAGCGTCATTCTCAACCAAATTAGGACCCAGGTCCAAAACATTCCCTGACTCCTCATCTTCCCCTAAGATTCTCCTTCATAGACTTAACCTTTTTAGGTTGAATATTGCCTTCTTCCTCAGCCACCTTCTAACCCATTTTAGTAGACCCCTTCATAGTCCTCTGGCTAGGTGTCTCAATCTTCCCATAGGGTAACATAGGGTAATTAGCCTTGGAAATAGGGGGTCCCAATTGGGATTCTACATCCTTCAATTTTGGACCCCTCTAATAGTGTTTTAGGGGAGATTTTTAGGTCTCGATAGAATTTTTTCCTTTATTTTTGACAGTAAGAGAAGGGTGTGATGGGGAGCCTTCCAACATGATAAATTTGATTTACTTCAAGGGACACAAGGCCAAATGAAAGTGGTATAATCTCAAGATAAGACCTTGGTGGATGAGAATGAGGGGGAAGTTAGGATTTTTGGCCTGAATTTCCTTAGCCAACTTAATGGAATTCTCCAAAGAAGACAATAGGAAAAAGGGGAAGCTAATTTCCATCATATTCTTAAAATGGTTGAGTAAATAAAAGTGGTAGTGGTAGAATACCTTTAATATACCTTCAAGAGTGAATAACTTCATTATCATGAGACAAATTTGCCTTCTATTTATTATAATTATTTCTATTATACATTTTAAATTTATGTAAGGAAAAATAAGGCAAAGCCACAACTTCCCTTTAAGCAAGATAGTTAACAAATGCTTAAAAAGGAACTATTTTAAATGATTTTTTGAACTATTTTCAAAATAAAGTGAATTTCACTTGCAATTATAATTAATTACATAATTTATATGCCAAACAATGCAACAAATTAAATTAAAGTTTCACTAATATATGTGTCAAACGACTCACACTCAAAATGATCACTTAAACATTATTATTAAAAAAAAGTGTAAAAATTTTAATAAGAGGATTAAAAAGAAAAAATTAACCACTCCAATACATCTGAAACTTACCAAAACCTAAAAATTGACTGATTACATAATTATGTTTGTCAAAATATTATTCACTAGATTGATAGTTGAAGAACTAGACTACAGGTCAGGGGTTTAGCAAAGTTGGCACATGAACTAAAAAATGGATTTAAAATTAAAAAAATTTGAAAAAATGTTTTGACTGAGTGAAAAAAAAATTAATTAGAGGGTTTTGAACTTGGAACGTCTGTAGTTGTAAGATTTAGCAAAAAGATAGATCACTAACTCTTATAGGAAATGTTTAAAAATAATACATGCACTAATCTATATTTATAAATTATATATATATATATATATATATATATATACAAAATAAATTTTCTAAATATAGATTAGTGCATGCATTATTTTGAAACATTTCCTATAAGAGTTAGTGATCTATCTTTTTGCTACATCTTATAACTACAGAGGTTCCAAGTTCAAAACCCTCTAATTAAATTTTTTTTGACTCAATAAAAACATTTTTTCAAATTTATTTTAATTTGAAATCCATTTTTTAGTTCATGTGCCAACTTTGCTAAACCCCTGACCTGTGGTCTACTTCTTCAACTTTCAATCTAGTGAATAATATTTTGACAAACATAATTATGAAATCAGTCCATTTCTAGGTTTTGGTAAGTTTCAGATGTATTGGAGTGGTTCATTTTTTCTTCTTAATCCTATTATTAAAGTTTTTACACTTTTTTTAATAATAACTTTTAAGTGATCATTTTGATTGTGAGTTTTTTGACACATATATTAGTATAAATTTAATTCAATTTTTTGCATTGTTTGGCATATAAATTATGCAATTAATTATAATTACAAGTGAAATTCACTTTATTTTGAAAATAGTTCAAAAATTCATTTAAAATAGTTGCTTTTTAAGCATTTGTTAACTGTCTTGCTTAAAGGGAAGTTGTGGCTTCACGTTATTTTTCCTTACATAAATTTAAAATGTATAATAGAAATAACTATAATAAATGGAGGGTAAATTTGTCTCATGATAATGAAGTTATTCACTCTTGAAGGCATATTCAAGGTATTTTACCACTACTAATTTGATTTACTCAACCATTTTAGGAATATGATGGAAATTAGCTTCCCCTTTTTCTTGTTGTCTTCTCTAGAGAATTCCATTAAGTTGGCTAAGGAAATTCAGGTCAAAAATCCTAACTTCCCCCTCATTCTCATCCACCAAGGTCTCATATTGAAATTATACCACTTTCATTTGGCCTTATGTCCCTTTAAGTAAATCAAATTTATCATGTTGGAAGGCTCCCCATCACACCCTTCTCTTATTGTTAAAAATAAAGGCAAAAAATCTATCAAGACCCCAAAAATCTCCCCTAAAACTCTATTAGAGGGGTCAAAACTTGAAGAATATATCATACCAATTGGGACCCCCTATTTCTAAGGCTAATTACCCTAAGTTACCCTATGGTAAGCTTGAGACACCTAGCTAGGGGAATATGAAGGGGTCTACTAAAATGGGTTGGAAGGTGGTTGAGGAAGAAGGCAATGTTTAACCTAAAAAGGTTAAGTCTACGAAGGAGAATATTAAGGGAGTTGAGGAGTTAGGGAAAGTTTTGGACTTGGGTCCTAATCTAGTTTATAATGAGTCTAGGGATAGTGTGGGTGTTCGTATCCCATCCTAAAACACTTAAGGTATTATCATCTCTGATGACTATAAATTATTTGAAGACACTTCTAAGGCTAGTGAAGACGTGTCTCCCTCAAATTTGAAGTAAGAAGATGAAGGAACAAGACATTTTATTGAAATTAATGAGCCCTACTTAGATAATATGGAGGAGGATGTTTTAGAGGCTCAAGGCCAGGAAAATAAAGGTAGCTACTCACTGTGTGTCATGAAGATGGAGGAAGTCACAATAATCAAAGCCAAAAGAGATAAAATGCATAAAAATGGAGAGTAATGGTTGAATATGCCATCAAGTATCTTCATCATGTAGCTTATATGTTTGTTGTAATGAAAAATTTTGACAACAAGTTAAGGGATGTGGGTGTAAATAGTCTTGGTGACTATAAGGAAATCATTGAGTTCCTAGCCAAATATGAGACTACTGATAGCCCATAGTTGCTTTGTTGGTTTTGTGTTTACCTATATTTTTTCATTCTTATTTTTTGTTGTAGTTTTGTGTGTTTACCTATATTTTTTCATTCTTATGTTTTTTGTAGTTTTGTGTGTGTTATTATTTTTATAATTATGTGTTGTTTCTACTTTATTGAAGGCTTTTTGAGCTCCTGGGGTGGCTTTATAAAGGGCTCAGGATCCTCTTTTCTTGATTATTTAATAAATACTATAATAAATGAAAAAATCATGTTAAATATAAATTAATGTCTTGAAATTTATGTAATGTTGTCATTGGGATTGAAAAATCCCCTTCTAGATGACATGTGACCCATGAAATTACTAATACATTTCAACATAAAGTATAAGAAGCTGTGTCTATTATCTTATAGAGTGTTAAGGATTAATTCCTTCTCCATATTGGTAATCAAGAGTCTCCTAGTGATGCTTGGAAACTTTTTAAATCCATACATGAGGGCACTCATCTCTTGAAGATTATTAATGCTTAAATTTTTAACTACACCTATGAAAGGTGATGAGAAAGTTGTAATTTTTTTTCTAAAATTAAAAACATTAAAGCTTAGTTAGATGGATGTAATTTTAATTTGATTCAAGATCAATTTCTTTATTTTATCATTCAATTAAATAATCATGATAAGTTTATAAATTTTATATCAATTTTAAATTCTAAGTATCAAACTGAACAAAACATCCTTGATCTCACCACTTTATTTGCTCTCCTAATTTAAAAAAAGCAAGTTATGACCAATTTTTATTGTAAAGATAATGCCACTTAGGTACTTCTTTATTTAAATAATGTTTTTGATAAGACTAAAAACTAAAAATCTAACCTTAATTCTGCTAAAAGCAAATATGAGAATAAGAAATCTGGTAATAAGAATCAAACACCTAAATTTAATGGAAATTTCAATTTATATGGTAAATTTGGTCATAGAAGGGAAACATGTTATAAAAATAAAGATAAAAATAAAAATCAAACTTATAAAAATAACAAAGGGAAGAAATCTAATCAAAATAAGTAGAGGAATCAAAACCCTAATCAGAATAACAATCAGGATTCAAATGTTTTAACTTTATATTTTACTTTATTTGCTTCAAATTAAAATGACTAGATTTTAGATAGTGGTGCATTGTACCATATGAATTTATTATATAATATTCTATGTGATTCTATAGATATATCAAAAATAATTTACTTAGAAGATAATTCTTTTTAGAAGCAACTAAATAGGAAAAAGCAATGTTTTCAAATGTTACTATAAATCATATTTTTATGTACCTAAGCTTAAAAAAATTGTTGTCTTGTTCTCAAATTAAAAATGATAATTTAATTATAACATTACTTAAATATAGTTGATCCATTAGAAATTAATTTGGTTATTTTATTATTGAAGGTGTTCAAAAAAAGGGTTTATATATCTTTTCTCCTTCTTCTACATGTTTTCTTTCTTTGCATAATAAGAATTAATCTCAATTATGGAATGAAAGATTAAGACATGTTAATTTTAGAATTTTACATGATATGTCTATAAATAATCTTATTTTTGGACTTCTTTCTATCCTTTCTCATCATGAAACTTGTGATGGTTGCTTATGTGGTAAGCAACATACTAACCCCTTTCACAAGAATCATGATGCAAATTCTTCACATCATTTATAATTGATTCATAGTGATGTTGTAGGACCTCTTGAATTTGTATCTATTAATGGTTCTTTGTATATTTTTAATTTTATTGATAATTACACTATAATGATTTAGTCTTTTTTCATAAAAAATAAATTTGATGTGTTGTCTAAATTCAAGGAATTTAAAGCTAGTGTTGAAAATGCATCTAATTTTTATATTAAGAGATTAAGAAATGATAATGGTGGTTAATATTTTAGTAAAGAGTTTGATTCTTCTTGCATTAGTTTTTGTATTTAAAGGGTACTAACAAATCCCTATTCCCCTAAGCAAAATGGTATTGTTGAAAGGAAAATTGCACCATCTAAAAATGGTTAGAATAATGTTCCAATATGCAAATGTTCCTAAGTTTTTATGAGGCAAAGCCATGAATATTGATGTGCATATTATAAATAGAGTCCCTACAAAATACTTGCATATTTATACTCCTTTAAAAATGTGGACTAAAAATAAACCTAGTGTGGCTTATCTTAGGATCTTTGGTAGTCCTACTTCTATCTTTATTCCTAAAGTTGAAAGAAAGAAGCTCAATCCCACTTCCTATTCTTTCATTTTTGGATGTTATGGAGGTAAGACAAAAGGATTAAGAGTGTATTATACATCTAAATGTTAGATAATTTAGAACATGAATGTTCTTATTAATGAAAAATCCTTTTGTGAAACCTCTGTGGAACCTCCTCAGTAGTCTTTTATTGATGAACCTGACCCTCGCATTTTTCCTAATGATGAAATCGATGCCCTTGAGGAAGTTGATCTAGTTTTGGATAACTTAGAGTCTAAGTAACCCCTAATTTTCATGTTTAATCTAATAGACCTAAACGGGTAGAATCCCTTATTCAATTTTTTAATGTTGATAGTCTTAATAAATTAACTAGAAGTCAACATTATTATCATGAATTCATGACTATGTATGAATGTGAACCTCAATAATTTGAGGAAGCCACTCAAGATGATAGATGGAATGTTTCTATGTAAGTTTAATATAATGACGTAATTAAAAATTAGACTTGGCATCTCATCCCTCCTCTGCCTAAAAGGCATATTTTTAGTTGTAAGTGGCTTTATAAGATAAAATCTAATTTAATTAGTAAAATTGACAAGTTTAAATCTATATTAATTTTTCACAGGTTTACTCAAACATATAGGATTGACTATATTGAAACTGTTGATACCTAAAGCCATCACTCTAGGAAAATAACCTTAGATGGGAGACAAATGTGGGACTCGAGTGTGGTCTAGAAAGTAACCTTTGGGGTTTTAGAAGCTAGCTCTGTCAATTGATTTGGGGATAAGTTAAGGAATAAATGCAAGTAAAACTAGAAATATAAACTAAGGTGATACACCATAAGTTTAAAGTATTCAATCCTAAAATTGCATAAAATAGATTCAAATTTTTGAACATCACATACAAATTAAAATAGCAAATGCATGGTATAATACCTATAATTTAAACAAAAGTCTACATTATAAAATCAAAGAAAAGAAACAAAAGATAAAAATAAATCTCATTCTATTTTACATAGAACACCATATCCTCTTCATTGTTAGGTGGAGAACAAAATACAAAAGACCTCAAGGGCACAATATACAATATTCAATCCTACCCATGAGGGTTACCTGCTAAGGTCATGAGAATGAAAATAAGAATTTTTTCTACTTCTATTATAGAAGTAACTATAAAAATGGTTAATCTAATAGTATATAATTATCTAAAATTTCTAGCCTTTCAAAAGAAAAAGCTATGATTATATAGGTGTAGTGGCCTCTCAAGGCAGTGACATCTAGAACTATGCATTCACACTAATGATGAGGAAATTACAACTGACTAGAAAAGTCTGGCTCATGAGTGTAGTCAATCTTTAAAAATATAAATATATCACAACTATAATGCCTTATGATGCCCATGACACTTAGAATAAGTGTTGTTGTGACACATATCTACCTCTAAAACTACCTCTAGAATTCTTGTTAGGAAAGGGAGGCCCACTTCTCTCATCCAATGGCATATCTCTTAAATCTTATTAAAAAAACTCATGAGGATAATTGTGGTACCACATGGTTATTTTCACTTCCTTTCCATTGTAACTACATAGTGGGCCTTGCTCATTACTTTGTTAGCCAATGATGCTACTTAAAAGTCTAAAAAAAAAATCTCCCTTGGGTGAGTTATAGGATACCATGTGGAGGGCTAGTGCTTCTCCTAGGGAAGTTGAGAAATTATTTGAGTTGAAAGAGAGCCAAAATACCATGTGATAGTTATAGGAGGAATCTGAGACTTAGCCAAAAATAGAGAAAGGGAACCCAAGAAAAAGAGGGGACCAAAATGCAAATACCAAACTCATTAAGCTCATCCATCAGAAAATACAACTACTCCAAAATTTGGATAATGATCCATAGTTCTTGGTGACTTTTAGGGGGAATCCACCTATGAATGGAATAACCCAAAACTTTTAGTTCTCAAACTAGTTGAATTAAAATTTCAAAAAGGGGTGAGGCTTGTAGAACTTAAATTTTTTGAAGAGCAACCTTAAAAGGCATCCACTTTTCCTCCTTCAATTTAATCTTCTTCTTTAGGGACTCAAAGTCTCTATCCAAATCGATAATATCCTTGAAGGAGATGTTTTTCATGCCTTGGACAACTACCAACATTTGGAACTCTAGTTCAGGAAGGGGTTGAAAAATGGTCTCCACCTCAAAGACATTTGGATCTTGATCGAGAGCCATAAAAATGGTTTGGTCATTCTACTTCTTTCATAGCATCTCTTTTATTTTTTCCTTTAAAAATATGGTGTTGTCTACAATGAATGGAGAGGGGAATCCCAACTAGACCATTTATTTGATATGCCCCTTCATATCTCTAACCAAATTTTCTAAGGCATCTGAAAATGCCTTACACTTTATTGTTGACTTGTTATAGCTCAACAAATCATTGAATTTTTACCACTACCTACCTTTAATCAGCCACCAATAATGTCTATAACATCCCATCTATCATGTTGTATAGTTTCTAGATGAGAAGCTATAAATATTAAACCTTAGGGGATATGAAGGCTAGGTCCTGATCTATAGATGTGCTCACTTGAGAGCTCAACTTTTGAGAGTTCATGATGAATTGAGCATTGGATTCAAATTCACAACCACATTCTTTATCCTCTCCCAATAAGATAAATATAATTTTTAGACAATGGGGAGGATTTTGATGATCTGAGGGTGGGTAGTGAGGCCATTCTTCAATTTTAGGATTTCTTGGTCCTTAGTTAAGGACTCCTGTTATAGCTACTACTATAATTACATCTATGTGCTTGTAGAGTCTAATACACTCTTGTAGGTCTGTGTGAGTTCTTATTCCTTCTCATGTAGTTTATTCTTCACAACTTGATTCTCCTTTTGTAGACCATTTATCTTGGTCTTCAATTTTGCAACCTAGATTTGTAGCTAGAATCTTTTATTGGCTTCTACTTTGAAGGTATCATTAGTGACTTGGTTTTGTAGGTTAAACCTCATTTTAGTGAGATCCACATCTTTTGATTTGGCCTCAGTATTAAGTTGGATAATCATAACTTTCAATCTTACAATTTACAACTCTTTCTTCTCTAACCATTGATAAACCTTGATATAGTTCATGGTAAGGGACTTCTACATTTCTTCCATCAACTTGACCCTATCAGTCAATTTGGCATGGCTAAGGTTGAGGTTGATAACATATATTGAGTAATCCCCTAATTTTATTTGTTCTTAGGCCTTGATTAGTTAGGGTGACATGTGTGTAATCATTATAAATAATTTCACCAATTCAAATAATGACCACATATGAGGCACTGCTAAGGCTTTGGCCTATTTTCCTCTTCTATTCTCTGCTCAGGGCTTTCAAGCTTATCTAGTAGTATCTGAATATTGATGAAACTACTCTTGTGACTAGATTAACTCCACTACAAATGGGGATGTTTGTGATAACCTAAAAGGAATTGTCACTTTCTATTGTGAAGAAGTGGATGTTGTTCCTTAGGGGACAAGTAGGTGAAAGGTTAGAATGGAAAGAGAGAAAGGTGGGAGGCCATAGATAGGGGTGTGGGGAGATTTCACCATAATATATGATGACATGGATGATGAGGGTGGAGTGATAAATGGTGTAAGGGAGGAGATTGATTGCATAGAGTAAAGTGGTCTGAACAAGGTGATAATATAGGTAGTGGAGAATGGTCTGAGCTCAATGGAAAATATGAAGGGTGACCAAGGAGTGAATAATCAAGTGAAAATAGAAAGAAGGGGTTGAGAAAATCATACCTTATTTTGTGGGGAATTAGGGGGAGAATTGGAGGTTTACATCTTAGAGCTGAGCTGAGATGATCTCACCTCAATATGCCCCAAAGAAGATTTTTATTACTATGGGGTGGTCAGATATGGGTACAAAAGAGGTGGCTAGTTTGTGAGCCTCTAGATCACTAAAAATTCCTCATCCTTCAATGAAGGGGTGTCCTCTTCCTCCTTCAAAGGATTATCCTCTTCTCCTTCAACTAAGACTTATTCTTTAGTTAGAGCTTCCTCTTCATGGTGTTCATCTTAGAGGTTTTCAAATGTTTCATTTGTGTCTAGGTCATCAAAATTGCACTCCCATTGGCCAATCTCTTGCCTATATTCCCAGTATCCCTCTATATTATCCTATCCCTATCACATCTAAATGAGTTGTGCTCTTATCCATTTTATCATTTTCTTCATGGGGTCTAACTCCTAGACTACTTTGTAAAAGGACTCCCATAACTTTTGGGTGTCCAATGGGATCTTGGATAAATCCATGTAATACTTAATGTCATCCTATGTCGATGAGATTTTATACTTGAAGTATGGATAGGGCTCATGGGTGAATGATGTGGTGGTCTTCAAGTTGGCTATGTATCCAACTAGGTCATTATTTTATTGGTCATTAATTTTGTCAAGGATGAGATCTACAAGCTTTAGTGAGAAAAGGTTCTCTTGTGACCTCTTCACCACTATGATGCCTCTTCTTAAAAATGATATGTCATAAAAGGCCTTCTTCTTATAGCCTACATTGTATATTTAGTTGGCTACATTGAGTTGGCAAGTCAGTTCCAAAGCTAGGGTCTTATCTGTGACTAGGTGTAGGAGCTAAAATAGCTCTTACTTAAATTTGAGCACTTGGATGAACATGAAATGGGCCTTAAAGAACCAATTAATAGGAATTTGTCCATCAGTGAGTCATGACCTATAGCAATTGATCATCCTAGAAGTGTGGCCTCTTGGTTGATGTCAATGAGGACTAGAGGTAGGAAGGATTCAAAAAACTCATAGTAATTCTACATAGTTGATAAGATATGTGTCCAAGTGGAGATAGGGATCATCATGTTAGGAAAGGTGCCCATTTCAATGGAATTGAAGGTGAAGTATGGAGAGAATAACTGGGAGTTATGATAAATAATTAGGTGGTGGAGGAAGGAGGAATACCTAAAGGTATTATATGCTGAGAATTTTTCCATCTCATTTTTCATGGCAATGGTGATGGCATCCATAAAGTCCATCTTATAAACCATATCCTTGCCTACCATCTTCAAAAAGAAGACTACCCCCAATTGGAAATTGATGAGGTTAGTGTTTGAATCCATCCCAAAGATGAATGCCATCATGGAAAGGGTGTCTTCATATCATGTGTCATAAATCTCGTGAGAGAGATGGGTAGAGGAGGCACTTAGGTGTAATTACTCTAGAGAATTGAATTGATGAAATATGGCTTCCAAAAATGGGTTTCCCAAACATTTTTTAAGCTCTCCATACTATAGACATAAATTTTAGGGTCACTTAGTATTTATATCATCTCCCTTATAGTGTCAGTACTAATATCCACTTTTAGGTGGTTATTGCTTGTAATAATGCTAGTGTTCACATCATATTTTTGTTCACATAAGGCAATGATCTCTAATCATGGGTGAACAAGAGGAAACATGTATTAGACTAGTATCAAGCTCTAAATACTTTACCCGAATTACTCATAGTCATTTTTTAACCTTTTCAATCATTCGGGCATGGGCACCCTCTCTCAGGCTCTTTGGGTTTTTGGCCAATTTGGGGTTGAATATCCCATCTGTATAATCTAATACTAGTGTGGGGTCATGGAATCTCCCCTTGGTGACACTTTTAACATTTGGTACTTTGGGCCTTGGATATTTGAAGATAGAAGCATATGATTTACTTACTATATATTGTGGGGGAATGTCTCCATGACCACCTGACCTATTAGTTCTCTACTTCCTCGAATGCCTTTCACTATCAGATGAAGATGTAGAAGAATCCATCCTATAAGTTATTTTCAAAAAAATTATTTTCTCCAAGTGAAATACTAGATATGGGCTTTCTACTTACAACTCTTTCCATTCTTTCTCAATTCTCTTGGTTCAAGCTGCTTTACTAAATTGCTCAATTCTTCACTTAATTATTTTGGAAACTCTTATGCATTTAAGTGTTTGGATTGATCAAGAGAGGGTTATTTATAATCCAACACTTCTTAGCATAACCATTAGGAATATTTTGAATTTTAGTGCTCCATAAATTTTGAGGGTAGCATATTTCTTTAAAAATGTCTCATAAGGGATTTGCATTAATCCTCATGGGGGACCATGCAATATAGATCATCTAGCATTAATGACAAAGGGAGTGGGGTAGACAACCATATATCATTAGATGATTCAAAACTAAGGGAGTCAAGGCATGGGCACTTGGTAATTGAATGAATAACCTATGTTAATGACACTTATTCTTGAAGGAAAATAACAACAAAATAGGAAACAACAACAAAGAAGGAAAACTAGCTATGTACAAGGGAGAACCATTAAATTAGATGAAGTGTTTTAAGTCAATTCGTTTAACTGTAATCCCTAATTCATTACCCTCTTCATCCTCCAACTCAAACATATTACCCTATTTGTTTCCTATGTTGTGGAAAGGCCCCCTCCATAGGTAATCAAACATCATCTGTTATCCTAGCTTTATGGCCCTTTGGTCATACTTGAGGGCCAAGTCCCCTAGCTTGAAGACTGGGTTAGACACCTTCATGTCAAGCCATCATTTTACCACTTGTTTTCAAGTTTCCTTAGTGTCTCTGGCTCATTCTCTCACTTCTTGGAGTTTGAGTAATTCCACTAGCCTAACCTTTATCACCCTGTTCTCTACTATCTCAACAACTTTCAAAAGTTGTAAGGTGGAAATTTTTATTGATATGGGCATGACTACTTCTTTCTCATATACTATTTCATATAGGGATGTATTTAAAATTTTCTTGGTAATAATTCAATTGGCCCATAGATTCATTTTTAGATGCATATTCCACTCCTGTTTTTAGTCTGTGCCCATCCATTTGATCACTATTATGAAATTTGTATTGGTCAATTTTACCAACCCATTCCCTTATAAGTATTAATTAGATGAAGTCTTTAGGAAAATGACATTTGAGAGAACAAATTCTAAAATATTGTAACCAAAAAAATCCTTTTCATTAACGAAAATGATCATTTTGGGTGAGGCAAACCTTAATACTAGCTATTTTAGGAAGTTAAGGATGATATTATTGGTTTCCTCCTTCATCAGAGCTGATTCGTTCCACCTTATAAAGTAATATATGGCCTTGAGTATCCATTTATGGCTAGTACTAAATATAATATTTATCATCCCAATAAAATCTAAGCGCCATTATGTGAAAGGTTCATTAGTTACAATTGGATTCAATGGCATGGTAGAATTCTTTTTCTTGCCAACAAAAAATTGACATTGTTGACACTTTTTAACTACCTAATACTAGTCAAATAATATGGTTAGCTAATAATATCATATGTTCATGATATTGGTCTTGGTTTTCTTTACATATAAGTGCCCACCTAAATGGGTGAAATGCATATCTTGTAAGATCTTACTATCTTGGTTGTTGTTGACACGTCAAAGAATGTCTCCATCAAAGTTTCTCTTGAAGAGGATTCCCAATATTAGCATATAGCTAGCTCCCTAAAATATATATAATCTTATTTTATACATAGGGAGATTACTTAGGTATTATCCAATTTGTATAAATTGGGTCATATCAATAACCTAAGACCTATCAATTTCATATTGATTTACTAGAACCATCTCCGATGTAGTTTGTCCTTCTATCAGGACATCTGCACATTGGACCACATACTCACAAAGTCCTCTTCCTTGGATCACATTGGTTGGCCTAACTTCCATGTCATATTATATTATATTAGTGATCTAATTGGCCCTTTTTTGGTAATCTCTCCTTCCATTATGTATTCTCAGATGCTGGAATATGCCAAGTATATCATTATTTTGCTCCCTACCACTAGGGGTATGAACTTTTTGAGACTCTTGATGATGGTGAAAGCTTAATTTTAAATGAAATTATACTTGGTCTCATATTTATGCAAGGTATTTGAATATAATATGATTGAGTGATCACCTATCCCTTCATCTTCCTTTTACATTAACATGGTTGCTAGGCTATGTTTACTCCCATAGACATACGTGATGAAGTGTTTGGAAAAGTCAAGATTGATTATCATAAGGGAAATGAATATCATGTATTTAATCTTATAAAATATTATTATTCCTATGGATATCCATTTTAATGTTTGATCCTTCTTTATCATTAAAATGGTTGGCTTTTAGCCCTACAAAGTCTGATATGAGTCTACTAACAACATTGATCTTTCCTAAAAAAGATTGGACTCATTTCTTATTAACTTGCAATGTTAAATCCTTAATGGCCCTTACTCTAGTATTATTTATAGAGATTCCTTCTTTGAATAATATGTATCTTAATAACTTACCTTGTGAGATGTCAAAGACACATTTTTAGGGGTTGAGAGATACCCCAAATTCTTGACATTTTTGAAAAACCTTCTCCAAATGATCAAAGTGATCTTTTTTCTTTTTGGAGATTATTGTGATATCATCTAAATAGATAAGGATGATTTTGTTGATTGGGACTTGAAAGGCTATGTCCAAGGATCATTAGAAGGTATCCCCTACATTAGAGAGGCTAAAAGGCATCTTCGCATATGTGAATGTTCCCCATTTTATGGTGAGCATGGTCTTATGCTAGTCTTCTTCATTAACCCATACTTGGTTATATCTTGAGAATCCATCTAGTAGAGAGAAAATTTATATCCCCAATACTATTTGGGGGATCTATTCCATTGATAGGAGGGGGTAATTATCTTTTAGGGATACTTTGTTCAAGTCACTAAATTCCATGCATAACCTAATTTATTCATTTTTTTCACTAGAACTCGGTTGGATACCCAAGTTGAATGCTTGATTGCATAAATAATTCTAGATTCAATCAATTTCATTAGTTCATAAACCATAAGGGACTCAATTTTGTTAGGACTTGTTCCAAAGTCTTAACATTAGGTTAGAGTTTTTGGTAGGTTAATAAATATTATTATAAATGGGGTATGCATCTTTTAGTAAAGACACCCCCATAAAATAAAGTTACTTAGTTTTAATTTTAGGTAGTTTTAATGTTTTGTATGTATTAATTAGAACTACCTTACAGGTTGTTTTCCCATAAATAGTTGGTTATAAGATTAGTTGTTTTTACCGATCATTGGTAAAAACTATATAAATTAATGTTTGCAATGTAAAAGGGTTAACAGAGTAAAGTCACCCTTATGTACTTGTTTTTTTCAAATATTAATAAAATACTTATGCACTTGCACTAAGCAGGGACAAGGTTTAATCTATTTATTCAAGGAGTTATCAGTGGTATTAGAGCATGGTTTTGTCCAGCACGGTGAAATTTGGGAGCATTGGTGAATTTAAAAGGAAGGCAAGGTGAAAAGTCAAATTCACATGAATTCAATGGTATGAAATAAGGTATACCATATAAAGTAAAAAAAAAATTGGTTTAAATGTTTGAAAATTTATTAAATTATTTTAATTTTTCAAATATTCTTTTGCATTTAAACCTGTGTATTTCTCTTATATGACCATCTAGTCATTTTAGCCACTCAAACTCCATTAAAATTATGTTCAATTTCTTCCTCTGACATTAAAATGAATTTCTTAGCATTTAAATATTATTAAATTCATTTTTTTTTGTAAATCCCAAATTTGCATGGCCTCTAGGAGAGAGAATAGGTGCAAAAAATACTTGCAGGAGCAGCCATGGCATCCCAAGAAAACATGGCATAGATATAAACTGGAAAATATTTTTTATATGGTTCTAAAGTGTTTGGATATCAAATATTTGTCTTAGCTAGGTCCCACATGAGAAAGCTCAGAGAAGACTGAAAAATGAAAAACTTGGATTTATTTACATATATGTAATTTTATTTTATTTTCCTTCATAGACAAAATCCAGCATAAGTACAAGTTTCTGAGTGTTATATCTTGAAAGTGCTCTTAGAGCAATTGGTTGAAGTCATTTTGTAAGAAGTTTGCAAGGAGGAGGTCAAGGGTTCAGATCCCTTCTTTTTGAAATAAGTTATTTTGATTTAGAATATACTTTTTTGTAAAAGGAATATTCCCTTTTAAATCTACTTTTTGTGTGCCTTGAAAGCTGTGAAACACATACTTATTATATTGTGTTGTTTATTCAAAAACGGGGGAATTCAATTCTATTTATTTTACATTATTGTGGTGATATAAGGGTGTAATTGGTGGAATAAGGTTGTAATTTGGTGAAATAAGGGTGTAATCATTGATTTTTGGTGAGGTTAAGTGAAAAACCCATTAAAAAATTCTTGTTTTTCTTTTTTTGCTCTACGTGGAGGTTAAGTGCAAAACCTCGTAGAAGTAGTGTCTTGTGTAGTGAGTGTGATATTTTTTTCATCTCTTTTGCATTTTGTCACACTTTTCTCCACTACACTTGATTTTATTTTAAGATGCCGAAAATTCAAAATTTGCTTTCAGATGGTGATAGATTAACAATTACCAATTATTCCAATTGGAAATGATTGATGGAAGCTTCACTAGTTTTTAATGAGTTATGGGATATTGTCAAGAATGAAAATCCCATATTACCAATAGAATAGGATAAATTAGATGTATTTAATTTGTGTGATTCTAAGGATTTAGCTCTCATTAAATTATATTGTACTTGTGATACTTATGTTCATATTGAAACTTCTCCTCATAGTTACACTGCATGGAAAACATTGTCAAATTTATATGATAAGAAACCTAAGCATAAGAAGATAGATATTCATATGCAGTTATTTACTTTGTCATTAGATGAAGATGGGGATATGGGAGAATATATGTCTAAGTTGAATAATATCACTACTGAGTACACTAACGTTGGGTTTGGAAAACTAGATGATGACCTCATAGTCACTGCTACTTTGAAAGGACTACCAGGGTCCTATAGGAATTTTGTTGAAATGTTGCATGTCTCTGACAAGATCACAAGCATCACCTTTGATAAGTTGGCTCAGTTGCTCATCCAACATGACCTCTCTCTACCCAATAAATCCAAGAAAACTAAAGAAGCCCATGTTTTAGAGTTAAAGCCTAGTTCATCTTCATCTGGGCATCAAAACAATAGAGGAAACAATAATAGAGGGGCTAGAGGTTACAGCGGAGGAAGATATCAAAATAGAGTTAGGGATCATTCAAATAATCAACAATCTAACCAATCACATTCACATGAAATAAGTGATCAAGGACATGGTCACAACTCATATAGGGGCCGTGGTCGAGGTAGATCAGACATTCAGTGTCATAGATGTGGAAAATTTGGTCACATTGCCTCACAATGTAGGATTCCTTTTGATAAAATTTAAAGGCCACAAAAAGTGACTAAGTCTAAATCTAATCAGTATGTTGATCATGACTATGATGAGCCTAGTAATTTTTCCCATGAATTTGCATTCACTACTTTGGCGCACATTGATTATATTGAATATCAGGCTAGAGATGAGCTCACAAATGTATTAGTTTTAAACACAAGAGCAACCAAACACATGACATTTAGGAGAGATTTTTCTTGGTCTTTTAAGGAAGCTTCTCTCTCTAGTTGCCTTAGTAGATAAGTCTATGCATACATGACTATGACTCAAATCTATTCAAATTCTTCTTCCTAATGGGTCTATAAAATACTTGGAGGATGTTTGGTATGTTCCCACATTGAAGAAACACTTAATTTCCTTGGTAAATATTTTAAATAAAGGTTATCAAATTATGCTTGAAAATGCTCTCATTTACATCAATTTAGTGAAGGATGATTATAAAATAATGTATACAGGATATGAAGATGGAAACTTGGTTAGATTTCATTGTAAAGTGCTTCCTCCAACTATAGAACTTGTGGTAGTTATTGACACAAGTACATGTACTATGTCTACACAATAGTTATGGCATCTCCGCTATGGACATTTGAATATCCACTCTTTAGTGGATTTGTAGAGATATGGTATGGTGAATGGTTTGCCCACTTTTTACAAAGATAGTATTCTTTGTAAGTCATGTGTTTTGTGCAAGCAAACTAGTGAAAATTTTCTTAAACAGTCATCCTGGAGATCTAATAGATGTTTACAGTTAGTTCATAGTGATGTATGTGACATGAAAAATTCATCCATTGGTGGGTGTATATACTTTGTCTTGTTTATTGATTACTTTTCTTGGATGACTTGGGTATTTTTTATGAAAAATAAATATGAGGTTTTCGCTAGGTTTGTTTATTGGTTACACTTAGTTGAAAAAGAAACATGTTCACATTTGGCCACTCTTCGTTCAGATAATAGAGGTGAGTATACCTCAAATGAATTTTTAGATTATTTTTGAGAACATGGAATTCATCAAAAATATAGTAATGCTTATACTCCACAACAAAATGGAGTATCTAAATAGATGAACATAACTTTAGAGGGCACAACACGTACCATGTTGCACTATAAATAGCTTCATGATAAGTTTTGGGTAGAAGCCATTAGTACTGTAGTGTATTTGAGAAACAAGTCCCCCAGAGTTGCACTTTTGGGATAAACTCCATATGAGGCATGGTATGGGTTTAAACCCAAAGTTAAACACTTAAAAGTGTTTGGAGAACTAAGTTGGAACCATGAAGTCAAAAATGCATCTTTCTTGGTTATTCTAAAGATAAAAAGGGGTTTCATTTACTTGCATAGGATTCAAGAAAATTCATAGTGAGTTGAGATGTTATATTTGATGAGTTTGAGACTATGAACACTGCAGAGATTGATTCTCAACTTGATAGATTAGAGAGGAAAAATACAAAAAGAGATAAGGGTTTGAATAATGAGGATAACTCTTCAAAGTTGTGGTATGAGACCCAAATTCCTTCACTTTCCTCTCCTTCATCTACAAATTCATAGGTTGATGACTTAGAAATTTTTGAAAATTCTCTAAGTCCCCATTCGAATGATGTACATGATGAGAATTTTGGAGTCCCTAATTTGAATAATTTGTCTAATTATCCAAAATGGGCTCAAAGTACTTCTTATGAATTGAAAGTAGAAGAAGTCAATTTAATAGGGCCCAAGAATTCTCAAAAATAGGTAAATTATGCTATGGTTGTTACTACTTCTTCCTCTGAGCCATCCACTTTTGAGGAGGAATCTACTGAACATGTTTGGCAATAGGCAATGAAAAATGAGTATGATACCATACTTAGCAATAATACATGGGTTTTAGTTGATCCTCCTCCACATGTTAAACCCATCAGATGTAAATGGGTTTATAGGACTAAGTATATATCAGATGGTTCCATTGATAAACATAAGGCATGACTTGTTGCAAAAGGATATGCACAACAAGAAGGAGTTGACTATGAGGAAACATTTGCACCAACTACCAAATGGCACACTATTCATATGGTACTTACCTTAGTAGCACAAAATGGTTGGAAATTACATCAATTAGATGTTAAAAGTGATTTTTTAAATGGTGATTTATAGGAAGAAATGTATATGAAACAACCTCAGGGTTTTGAATAGGTGGGTGCTAAATACAAAGTGTGTAAATTGATAAAAGATTTGTATGGGCTCAAACGTGCACCTAGGGCTTGGTATGAGAAAATGGATTCATACTTGAAATCCATTGGTTTTCATCATAGTGAATCTGATGATACTCTCTATTTTTGAGTGCAGAGTAAGAAAATGGGGATACTTGTTCTCTATGTCGATGACTTGTTTATCACAGGTAATGATGAAAACCATAACAATTCTATGAAGAAGGAATTAAAATATGGGTTTGAGATGATAGATCTTGGACTTCTTCACTACTATCTAGGCATAGAGGTAACTCAAAAAGAGCACATTATTTTCATTTCACAAACTAAGTATATTTCTGAGTTATTAAATAGGTTTGGCATGAGTGATTGCAAACCTACCCTCACTCCCATGGAAAGTAATTTGAAATTGTCTAAGGATGATAGTAGTGCCTTTTTTGATGGCACCACATATAGACAATTGGTGGGAGGTTTGATATACTTGATGACTACCAAGCCTAATATTTCATTTTTAGTTGGAATTTTATCTAGGTTTAAGCATGAACCTAGAGAAATTCATTGGCATGCAACAAAATAAGTACTTCATTACCTTCAGGGAATGAAAACATATGGCCTTGAATACCACCACAATAAGAACATCAAACTTGTTGGATATTGTGATGCAGATTTTAGCAGATGTGTAGATGACAGAGTATCAACCACAGGATACACTATGCATATGGGTTCAACTGCCATTGCTTGGTGTTATAAGAAGCAGGATACAGTGGCAAATTCATCAACAAAATTAGAGTATATTATAGCATGGGATGCTTCTAGAGAAATTGTTTACCTTCATTATATTCTTGAAGATATTTAAGTTTCTCAATTTGCTCCTACACAGTTATACATTGATAATCAAAGTATAATCAAGATGTCCAAGAATCCTATGTTTCATGCCAAAACAAAACATATGGATGTCAAATACCATTATCTATGAATACTGGTGGCAAAGAAAGCTCTTGATACAATATATTGCCCAACTGCCAATCAGACAGTTGACATCTTCATAAAACCCCTTGACATAATCAAATTTGAAAAGTTTAGAAAAATGCTTGGTATGTGTCCAAAGACCTGACTTTGGATCATAGGGGGGCTTTTTAGGACTTGTTCCAAAGTCTTAACATTAGGTTATATTTTTTGGTAGGGTAATAAATATTTTTGTAAATGGGGCATGCATCTTCTAGTAAAGACACCCCCTTAAAATAAAGTTACTTAGTTTTAGTTTTAGGTATTTTTCATGTTTTGTATTTATTAATTAGAACTACCTTATGGGTTATTTTCGTATAAATAGTTTGTTATAGGATTATTTTTTTTTTACTAGTCATTGGTAAAAACTATATAAATCAATGTTTGCAATGTAAAAGGGTTAATGGAATAAAGGCACCCTTATGTACTTGTTTTTTTTCAAATATTAATAAAATACTTGTGCACTCGCACTAAGCGGGGACAAGGTTCGATCTATTTGTTTGAGGAGTTATAAATTTTTTGGGTTAATAAGTATTTTATTTTAACAAACAAGTTTCACCCATTTAAATAAATATATGGTGTTTTAGATGACCTCATGGTCATATCCCTTTAGGTCATCATAGGTCCAGTCTATCACTCAATATTTGTTGTAGAAAGATACCAGACATTCCTTATCCTTTTGGGAAACTTTTTCCCCTAATTTTAGTTTTCTTTTGCCTCTAAAATCAAGCTTGGATTAGTTGTTTTTATCTATGGAAAACTTTCATTTATCATTCCTAGCATTATCAAAATTAAATAGATTTTCCAAGGTGATTATCCCCTTTATAAGTTTGTTGGACTTTCGTTTATTATTTGATCCCCATAGGCTTCTTTGATCTTTAGCTATAATTACTCTACAAATTTTCATGACTATTGTAGAAACATATCAATTTGAGCATCACTTTTAAACACTTGATAGTTCTTATCATTATTTAAAATGGAAGGATTGATGATCACCCACATTACTTGATCATTAGTGAACAAATTGGTCACTAAATCAAAGTAGGAGTTGATCACTACCATTCCATTCACTTCTGAGTTCATGGACTTAGGGGTGATTTGAATATTAAACACCTAAAATAATTCAATCAATTCCCATATTCAATGGTGGTAGGATCTCATGTGAACATTCTTCATAGCTATGACCCCTCTTATTTGTATCACCACTAATTTAGAATCATCAAACACTATTAGCTACTTCACACCCATGCACTCATTGAGTCTGAGGCCATATATTGGTGCTTTGTATTTGGCTTTATTACTCATGTAAGAAAATTAGAATCAGAAGGCTCAGATGGTCTCTTTTCTAGTTATAGATACCAATTGAATACCAGGTCTAGAGTTGGTTTTGCATTTTTCACCATCGAAATGTAGTCCAAAAATTAGACTCACTTTCAAGTTTTTTGCTTTGATCTGCACTCTTCTTCATAACCTTAGGGATGGCCTAATCTTCATCATGGATCACATAAATTTTGACACTGATGTCATCAAAATTCATGAGAGGATAATTTTTAATGAATTCATTATTGAGGACTTCCTCTAGGCTCTTATTATCTACCACTCTTTCTTCTTTAATAATTTATACATATTATGTTTCCCTCTTTGAGAAAGAAGTGTGCATTGATTTAAAGTTCATCATAGCATCATCCATTGTGTTCTTTGGATATAATGGCTCAAATAACACTTTTAATTTCAAACCATATTTGATCCTTAGGATTAAGTGGTACCAATATAAAGACAAATATATACCTATCTTGGTGGTGAAATATCTTGATAGACATAGCCCAAAGACTAATGGGATGTCTATTACTATAACTTATTGGGTAACCATGATATTGGGACAAGAATAAAAGGTTAGGAGAAGAACCATGATGATACCTACAATCTAAACCTTCTTCCCATTTAACTAGATTACCCTTTTATTCAAAGGTTCATACTATAGTTACAGTGTGTTTGTAATATGCTTGGGCATTACTGTGGTCTAGTGTTAGAATTGATCATAGAGTTATGCAATAGTTTCTCCCCCATAATAAGAGTTAAATAGAATGGGGTAGGTTTTTTTTACTTACCCCCAACTGTGAGTTGATGAATTTTGATGGTGTATGAGGTTGCACACTATTTTTGGATTCCTTTTCCTTATTTTTTCCTAGCTCTACAACTAGGATATCTTGTGTGAGTTTCTCTCAATCCTCTAATGCTTCTTTCAATAAATATTTCTATTTAGGAATAGATAAGACATCCTAGATAGGCCCATTGGTTAGATCCTTATTCAACTATTCTACCATGTTAATGACCCTTGTAATCAGATGTCAAGATCCTTTATCTTGTTATGCATTATTTCACTCCATTTTTGATATGTCATAGGTGGTGTTTGAGGTCCCAAACTCTTTTTAAAATCCACTTTAGGCCTTGTGAAGGCTTGTTGGGTCTTGGCTAGTCTCTTTTTGGATCAAGTGTAATAGTTTTATTAGACTTGTAGGGATTTTAGCATTGGGATATCACTTGTATAAACTACATCTTCACCCTCTACCTAGGATAAAAGTGCATGCTCTAGGGCTATCTCCTCTTCTTGTTCTAAATACATTCCTTACATTTGTGGCATTAAGACAAAATTTTCAACCCCCAAGGATTGATATCCATAGGAAGATGAATCAATTGCATTCCCTTACCTTCATTGTTTGATAACCCTTTTAGGTAGTTTTTGGGTATATGCACATTTTTGCATGGGAAGCACCATGAATTTGAATCATCTGCCTCGTTGTTTTATCCAACAAATAATTCTCTATTTGAAATCAATGAGATCATTTGTAAAGGATTATAGAATGGGACTATTTTATTTGTAGGTTACACCTAGTGATTCAATGTTTGATGATTTAGTGCTTGATGATTCACCTTCTACCTTTCTTGGTACTAGTTCTATTGGTATGGTACTCTTCTTTCCTAATAATTCTAGTAGGGGGTTTTAGGGGCATGGCCTACTACCTTTAGAGAGTTATGATCTCATTGGAGAAGTTACACAAGATTATTTTCATATCATTCATCTCTATATCAAATGTGGATGAAGAGGATGTGTTCACTTGAGTAGATGGATATACATACATATATGGTAGTACCTACGAGGTTCTTGGTACTTCCTCTTATGGTAGTCTCAATATTTTTGGGAATATTGGCATTGCCAATCGAGGGGGAAGCTTCTCGACATCTATTAGATTATTTTACACTTTAACTTCCAATTCATAGGCATCTAACAATGTTTTCCCTCTAAAGGACTATATAATAACCGCTATGTTTAAGTTAAAGGCCTTGAGGTAGAAGACAATGGCGATACCTACAAGCAGTTGAGCTGCTATCAAGATCTTTTTCTAGGTCTTATCAAACCTAGTTTTGAAATCAATAATAGCCTCTTATAGGGCTCTCTTTATAGTGATTAACTATTGTAGTAAATATGACCAATTTTATTTCTTATTAAATCATTTGAAGAATATATTGCCCAAGTTATCCCAGGTGGTGATGGAGTTGGGTGGTAAGCATTGATACCAATCAAGATCTTTCCCTTTGAAAGAGGTGGCTAGTAGCCTCAAGGCCACATTCTATTGTTTGATGCAATGAATAGTAGAAACATTGGCAACATTTTGAAGATGTTTCACTATGCTTTTGAAATCTTCTCCTATGAATTTAGGGAGTGCCTTTAAGTCATTAGCAGGAATAGGATCCCACATAGTTGAGGCTACTATAGGGATGAGTGGGATACCACTATTCCATGATATGAAGTTCCTTGGTGGTCCTTAAATCACCAATTGTTATGGTTGATGATGCATTGGACTTAACCCTATAGTTCTTTGGTGAGTTGAGAATACCAAAGGTGGTGATAACAAGATTGGATTATTTTCCATTTGTGACCTTGTAATGGGCCTATGGATTATAAACTATGGCTTCTAGTTAGATATACTAGTAGTTTGGTCCCACCAAACATGCTAAAAAATATAAACTATTGATTTCTAAAACCTTCACTCTAAGTGAACAACCTTTTATGGGAAGCTTTATAAATGTGGGATTTGAGTATGGTCTATAAAGTGACCTCTAGGGTTTTATAATCCAACTCTTTGAATCGATTTGAGGAAATGGTAAGGAATAAATGCAAGTAATACTAAAAATAAAAACTAAGGTGACATGTCAGAAGTTTAAAATATTCACTCTTAAAATTTAATAAAATAGATTCAACCTTTGAACATCATAGACAACTTAAAAGATAAAATGCTTGGTCTAATGTCTATAACTTAAATAAAATTTTACACTATAGAAGAAAAAAAAGAAACAACAAATAATAATAAATCTTATTCTATCTTATATAGAACACCACAACCTCTTCATTATTAGGTGGAAAACAAAACAAAAAGTATTAAAGGGCATAGTATATAATATTCAATTCTACCCATGAGGGGAACTTGTAAAGGTCATGAAAATGAAAATAACAACTACTACTACTTCTATTCTGGAACTAACTATTACAATGGCTAATCTAATATTATATAATTATCTGAAAGTTCTAACCTGTTTTAAAAGAAAATTCTATGCATATATAGGCATAATAGCCTCTCAAGGAAGCAACACCTAGAATTGGGCACTCATGCTTATGATGAGGCTATTGTAACTGACTGGAGAACTTTGTCTCATGAATGTAGTTAATATTTAAAAATATGGATATAACACAACTACAATGCCTAATGATGCCCATGACACTTAGAGTAATTATGGTGGTGACACACATCTATTTTTAAAACTACCCTTAGAATGATTTTTAAGAAAGGGGAACCCACTTATCTCATCCAAGTAAGCCATTCAAGATAGATGATATATTGTTATTCATACTAAATATATTGCCTTAATTAAAAATTAGATTTGGGATCTTGTATCTCCTCTATCTAAAATGCATATTGTCAGTTGTAGGTGCTTTTATAAGATCAAATATAATTCAATTTATAAAATTGACAAATTTAAAGCTAGATTAGTTATTCATGGTTTTACTCAAAAACCCAAGATTGACTGTGTTGAAACTTTTACTCTTTTAATAAAAATGAGTACTCTTAAACTTTTTATTGATATTTTAGCCCAAAATACTTGAGTTATCCACCAAATAGATGTCAAGAATGCATTTTTAGATAGTGATTTAGAAAAAGAAATATACATGATTCAACCTAAATATTTCAAACAAGATCTTTGATCTTGGTATTTGAAAATTTCTTCTTTTTTCAAAGAATTAGGTTTTGCTAATTGTTATTCATATAATGATCTTTTTATTAAAATAAAAAATGGTCAGTTGATTTTAATTGTATTACATGTTGATGATTTGTAGACTACTATCAATCTATCTAGTTTAATTCATAAATATAAGGATAAACTAAGTCAAATGTTTAAAATAATTAATTTAGGCATTTTACATCATTTTTTGAAAATGGCTATATTTCAAGATAAAAATCTAATTGTTTTATCACAATCCTAATATGCACATAATATTCTTGTTAATTATTACATGTTTGATTGTAAATCTACTTTTAATCTTATTTAATTTGGTATTAAATTTGATCTTAAATATGCATGTAAAAAATATAATCCTACTTTATATAGACAACTTATTGGTAGTTTGATTTGTCTAACCATTACTAGACCAGATATTTCATATATTGTTGGTGTTGCTTCTAGATTTATGTAGGATCCATATTTGGATCATTATAAATTAGATAAATGAATTCATTGTTATATCAAAATGAATAATTAGTTTTTATTTATTTTATTATTTCATTCATAATATTAAATTACATGTTTATCTTGATGCTAATCATGTTGGTGATACTATAAATCACAAATCTACTTCTGATATGTGTTTAAGTTTGGTGTAGGTGCTATCACTTAGAGTAGCAAAAAACAATCTACTATCTCTATCTCTTCTACTAAAGTAGAGTATAAAAGTGTTATGGAAGCTACAAAAAAAACCATGTGGTTATTAAGGTTGTTGAGATAACTTTATTTAGATGTTTCTCATAGTTCTATCTTTCATTGTGATAACTAAAGTTGTATAGCTCTAAAAAAATCTTAGTGTAGCATAAAATAACTAAATATATTAAATTTCACGTGTATTTTATCTGATAGAAAGTCTTTAATGGTGATATTAATCTATAGTTCTATCCTATAGATGAATAAGTAGTAGATATCTTCATAAAACCACTTGATGATACCAAATTTTGTTAATTTTATGCAATACTAGGCCTCCTAGAGTTACTATTGAAGGAGAGTGTGCATGACAATGCCACTTCCTAACGACCATGTATTTCTTATTATTATTTATACTTATTCTCATTGTAAAGTATTATAAATTTCAAGTAGAAGTTATATGATTTAATTAAACTTTGTGTTAAATTCTTATCTTTGTACCTCAATACATAAAAACATACTTTTTAATAGAGGTCTTTATGTTATAAAAGATTTTAAATGTGATTAGAAGATTATTCATGAGAAATTATGAGATATAGTCTAACTATCATGATAGCCTCGATTTAATTTATAGTATTTTATATATTATAATTCTTTTTATTTCAAAAAGTGATGTTTGGTATGATGAAATTTTTAAAATCCTTCAATTATGTACACGGTATAATTCTTGTATTAAGGTGATTATGACATTTATCCCCACTTAGCATTAAGGGAGAATGTTTAAAATTTTAATATTTAAATAAGCTAATTTAGACCCTTATCATACTTTCGTTTATTATTAAATAATAATACTTTATTATTTATTAAACATGAGGTGAAAATTTCATGTAAATAAATAATAAAATATTATGATTTATTATTAACCAATTAATTTAAATGATTCTCAAGAAAGATGGATCTATTGGTTACAATGGCCACCTTCCCTCACATTTTATTATAAAAAATGGTATTATCTCTATTGTATTATTCATAGAAATACATTGGATGAATTTAATATTTATTATGGTAAATATTTACAATGCTTTTATGAAGGTTTATCTGAAGAAGTGAGAAGGGAAAGATTTGTATTGGGGTGCAAATTTTCTCAATTATTGAATATTATATTCATGAGTTTTTAACCTCTTGGATGTTTTCTCACTTTAAATTATTGTGTATTGTGTCAATTTTTTGTACTCTTTGCCATCATTTATTCATCTATATCCAATCTATATTGCACATATATTTTATATTCTATTGATTTTATCATGGAATCAGAGCCATGAGATGATTGAGTGATTGGGAAAAAAATATATTGAAAGATTCAAAGATTTTTCATATAAAATTTTGATTTATCCAATTCTGAGGCACCATAACTAGCTTGAAAAAACTCAAGAAAATTAATTTTAGTCAAAATTAAATTTTTAAAATTCCTTCATTGTTAAAAAAATTGGGAGATTAGAATGAATTTTAATATTTTAAAGTGCCTGTACAAGTTTTTAGGCTATCCCAAGAATTTATAAGGGTGCCATACTTCATCCTGGGCAATTTAAAATATCGAATTCTTCATTAAAATTTTCATTTTGAGGGTCCAATTATGTTTATTATACAAAAGTAGGAGTATTGCTAAATTTACAAACAAATCAAAGACTTGTACAAGAAGATTTATGCTCTTTAAATTCTATAAGGGAGCCATGAAGCTATAGGTATTTTGAAAAATTCATATAGTTTTGAAAAAGTATTTAAAAATTGAACTATTTATTAACTTCTTATTTTTTCAAACCCCGAGTCCCACCTTGGAAAAAGAAAAAATTACTAAAAAGTTATTTTTTAATTTTTTTTTCACTTGTATATATATATATATATATATATATATATATATATATATATATATATATATATAATCATAAAATAAAATGTTTAAATATAAATTAGTGCATATATTATTTAAAAATATTTCTTAGAAAAGTTAGTGGTTTATCTTTTTGCTAGATATTACAACTAAGGAGGTCCTAAGTTCAAAACACCTTAATTCAATTTTTTTTACTTGGTCAAAACATTGTTTCAAATTTAGTTTAGTTTAAAATCCATTTTTTAGTTCACATGCCAACTTTGCTAAACCCCTAATATGTCATCAAGTTCTTCAAATTTTAACTTAGTGAATAATATTCTGACAAACATAGTCATGTAACCTTTCGATCTCAAAATTTTGGCATGTTCTAGATGTATTGGTGTTAATGTTTTGTTTTGAATCCTCTTATTGAAGTTATTACACCATTTTTAATAATAATGTTTAAGTGGTTGTTTTGAGTGTGACTCTTTTGACACCTATATTAGTACAATTTTAATTCAATTTTTTGGCATTATTTAGCATGACAATTATTTAATTAAGTATATTTTCATGTGTAATTTACTTTATTTTTAAAATAGTTTAGAAACTCATTTAAAATGGTTTATTTTTAATTATTTGTTAACTGTCTTACATAAAGGGAAGCTATGGCTTCACCTCATTTGTTCTTAGATAAATTTTAAATACATAATGAAAATAACTATAATATATGGAAAACTCATTTTAAAGTTGATTTTATGAATTGTAATTTGTGTAATGTTGTCATTGAGACTGTAAAATACCTTTTTAAATGACATGTGACCCTTGAGCTTACCAATACATTTTAAAAAAAATTATAAGAAGCTATATCTATTAACTTAGAGTGTTAAAGATAAATTTATTCTCTACATTGGTAATCAGTAGTGTCCTAGAGATGATTATAAACTCCTTGAATTCATGCATGAGGGCACTCATCTTTTGAATATGATTAAGTTAACCCTTTAATTGTTAACTACCCCTATAAAAGATGATGAGAAAGTTATAAATTTTATTACTAAACTTAAAAACATTAAAGCTCAATGAAATGGATGTAATTGTAATTTAATTTAAGATCAATTGATTTATTTTATCATTCAATTAAATATTCATAGAAACTTTATAAATTTTATTTGAATTTTGAATTCTAAGTATTAAATTGAGAAAGATATCTCTGATCTTACCACTTTGTCTTTTCTCCTAATTCAAAAAGAGAAATTTATGACCAATTTTGATTGTAAAGAGAATGAAATTCAAGCACTTTTCAATTTAAATAATGTTTTTGATAACACTAAAAACCAAAAATATAACCTTAATTTTGTTAAAGGCAAATATGAGAATAAAAAATTTGATAATAATAATAATAATAATCAAACACTTAAATTTAATTGAAATTATAATTTGTGTAGTAAATCTGGTCATATAAGGAAAACATGTTATAAAAACAAGTATATAAATAATAATCAAACTTCTAAAAATAAGAAAGGGAGTAAAAGTAATCAAAACAAGTAGAAGAATCAAAATCCTAATCAGAATAACAATCATGATTCAAATGTTATTTCTTCGTATGTTGTTTTATTTACTTCAAATAAAAATGAATGAATTTTAGATAGTATTGCATCATACCATATGAATTTATTATCTTATATTCTATGTTATTATAGAGATATATCTAAAATAATTTACTTATAAGGTAATTCTTTTTTAAAAGCAATTAAATAGGAAAAAACAATGTTTTTAAGTGTTACTATAAATGTTATTTTTATGTATCTAAATTTAAAAATAATTTTCAATCTTGTTCTCAACTTAAAAATGATAATTTTATTATAATATCACTTAAATTTATCTATTTCATTATAAATTAATCTGCTTCTTTGATTGTTGAAGGTGTTCAAAAAAATGGTTTATATATCTTTTCTTTCTTATGCATATTTTCTTTTATCGCATAGTAAGAATGAATCTCAATTATGGCATGAAATATTAAGATATATTAATTTTATAAGTTTAAATGATATGTCTACAAATAATCATGTTGTTATAATTCCTTTTATCCCTTTTCATCATGAAACTTGTATAGGTTGATTATGTGGTAAACAACATAGTAACCCCTTTCACAAGAATCATGATGCAAATTCCTCACATCCTTTAGAATTGATTCATAGTGATGTTGTAGGACCTATTTAATTTGTAACTCTTAATGGTTATTTTTATACTATTATTTTAATTGATGATTATATTAAAATGATCTGGTCTTTTTTAATTAAAAAATTTAATGTGTTGTCTAAATATAAGGAATTTAAAGCTAGTGTTGAAAATGTATCTGATTTTTATATTAAGAGATTAAGAACTAATAATGGTGGTAAATATGTTAGTAAATTTTTTGATTATTTTTGTATTATTTTTAGTATTTAATGGGTATTAATAACTCCATATCCCCTCAATAAAATATTATTGTTGAAATGAAAAACCACACCATCATAAAAATGACTAAAACAATGTTGCAATCTAAAAATCTTCCTAAATTTTTATGGGCTGAAGACATGAATAGTGTTGTGCATATTCTAAATAGAGTCCCTACCAAATTTTTGTATTTTTATACCCCTTTAAAAATATGGACTAAAAATAAACCTAGTATGGTTCATCTCAGGATCTTTGATAGTCCTACTTCTATCTTTATTCCTAAAGTTAAAAGAAAGAAGCTCAATCCCACTTCTTATTTTTGCATTTTTGTAGGTTATGGAGTAATACAAAAGGGTCACAAGTGTATAATCCTCCTAAACATCAAATCATTGAAAATAGAAATGTTATTATTCTTTAAAAATCTTTTTGTGAGTCCTTTGTGGAACCTTTTTAGTGTTTTTCTATTGATGAACCTAACTCTCATGTTTCTCATAGTGATAAAATATATGCCCTTGAAGAAGTTGATCTAGTTTTGGATAACAGAGTTTCAACAACCCCGTAAGTTTTATGTTCAATATAAAATATCTAAATGGATAGAATCAATAAATTTATTTTTTAAATATTGACAATATTAATAAATTAACTAGAAATCAATATTCTTATCATGGATTACTGATTATGTATGAATGTAAACCTAAATCATTTGAGGAAGCCACTCAAGATGATAGATAGAATGTTGCTATGCAAGCTTAATATAATGTCTTAATTAAAAATTAGACTTGAGATCTTGTCCCTCTTATGTATATAATGCATATTATTAGTTTTAAGTGGTTTTATAAGATCAAATATAATTCAATTGGTAAAATTAATAAGTTTAAAGCTAGAATAGTTGTTCACGTATTTACTTAGAAACCTAGGATTGATTATATTGAAACATTTGCTCTTGTAACAAAAATGAGTTCTGTTAGACTTGTTATTTCTCTTATAACCAAAAATAGTTAGATTATCCACCAAATGGATGCCAAGAATACATTTTGAAAAGGTGATTTAGAATAATAAATCTACATGGCTTAGCCTAAAAAATTTACTAATCTTAATAGAGAACATTATGCATGCAAGTTAATTTTTTTTGTATGGTTTAAAACTAGCTCCTCAAGCTTGGTATTTTAAAATTATTTCTTTTTTCAAAAAATTAGGTTTTACTAACTATTATTCATATAATGATCTTTTTATTAAATTTTAAAATATTCATTTGATTATAATTGTATTATAGGAATTGATCTATCGGTTAATGACACTACTTAAAATTTTGACAAAAATAAACCTTCCTTGGGTGAACACCAAGATGCCACGTGGAGGGCTAGTGCTTCTCTTAGTGAAGTTGAGAACTTATTTGAGTTGAATAAGAACTAGGATGCCATGTGGAAGATGTGGGGGGAAGCTAAGACTTAGCTAATAATAGATAAAGGGACACTAGGAAAAAGAGGGGGCTATAACATAAATTCCAAAATCACCAAGATTGTCCATGACAAAATCCAACTACTCTAAAACTCTAAAATATGGATAACAATCCATAGAAACCTTTGCTATTATAGCAAAAATGAATAATATTAGATTTTTTATTATTATTGTAGTTTAAAATTGTTGGGTTATTCACAAAAAGGATGTCAAGAATGCATTTCTAAATAGTGACTTAGAAGAAGAAATCTACATGACCCAGCTTAAAGGTTTCACTTATCTCAATAGAGAACATTATGCATGTAAGTTAAAAAATATTTGTATGGTTTAAAATAATCTCCTTGAGCTCTATATTCTATAATTACTTATTTTTCTAAAGAATTGCGTTTTGCTAGCTACTATTCATATAATGATCTCATTATTCAAGTTTAATGTGGTCATTTTATTTTAATTATATTAAATGTTGATGATTTGTTGATTACTGGTGATATATTTAGTTTAATTTATAAATTTAAGGATAAATTAAGTTGAATTTTTGAAATTTTTAGGCATTCTACATATTTTTTAAGAATGGATATTTCATGATAAAATTATAATTATTATATCACAATCTCAGTATGCACATAATCTTTTTGTTAAGTTTAACATGTTTTATTGTAAATCTACTTCTACTCCTATTGAAGTTGGTATTATAATTGATCCTAAATATACATGTGAAAAAGCTAAAAATAATTTACATAGACAAATTGTTGGTAGTTTGATTTATCTAACCATCACTAAGTTAAATATTTCATATGTTGTTTATGTTTCTTCTAGATTTATGTAGGATCCATATTTGGATCATTGAAAATTAGCTCAATGAATTATTCATTATATCAAAGAAGCACTTAGTTTTGTTTTATTTTATTCTTCTATTTATAATGATAAATTATATTTTTATTGTGATGCTGACCATGTTAGTGATACAATAGATCATAAATCTACTTCTAGATATGTGTTTAAGTTTGATGTAGGTGTTATCACTTGGAGCAACAAGAAACAACCTACTATCTCTATCTTTTCTACTAAAGTAGAGTACAAAAATGCTATGGAAGATACCAAATAAGCCATGTGACTATGAAAGTTATTGGGAGAAATTTATATGGATATTTTTTTATAGTACCATCCTTTATATGGAGAAAGTTGTATATCTCTAGCAAAAATCCTAGTGCAAGATCAAAGAACTTAACATATTGAAGTTCATGTGCATTTTATTTAAGAGAAAGTCCTTAACGGTGATATTTATTTTTACTTCCATCTTAAATATGAACAAGAAGTAGATATCTTCATAAAACCACTTGATGTTACCAAGTTTTGTCAATTTTATGAAATATTATGCCTCTCAAAGGTGGCATTGAGGGGTACTATGCATGATAAAGCAAATTCCTAATGGCCATGTGTTCTTTTTTCTTCTATATACTTCTTATCATTGTAAATTTTGTGTGAAAGTTTTAATTTTATACCTCAATTCCTAAAAACATATTTTTTAATGGAAGTCCTTATGTTATTAAAAGCTCCAAATATGCTTAGATGATTATTCATGAGAAACTGTGAGATGTAGTCTCACAATCATGCTATCCTACACTAAATTTATAGTAGTTTATGGATTATAATTATTTTTATTTCAAACGGTGATGTTTTTCATGATTAAGATTTTTAAATACTTCAATTGTACACATAGCATATTCTTGTATTAAAGTGACTATCACATTTATCCCCACTTAACATTAAAAAGGATTGTTAAAACATTTAATTTCTAAGTGGGTTAATTTAGACCATTATCATACTTTGGTTTATTATTAAATAATAATAATTTATTATTTATTAGAAATGAGGTGAAAATGTCATATAAATAAATAATAAAATATTAAGATTTATTATTAATAAATTAATTTAAATGATTTTCGAGAAATATAGACCAATTGGTTACAATGGTCACCTCCCCTCACATTTTTATTATAAATAGGTTATTATACCTATTTTATTATTCATGAAAATATACTTGGTGAATATAATATTTTCTGTGGTAAATATTTACAAAGATTCTGTGAAGGTTTATGTGAAGAAGTGAGAAGGAAATGATTTGTATTGGGGTGTAGAGTTTTTCAATTTTTTAATATCATCTTTGTAAGATTTTTACTTTTTGGATATTTTTTCACTTTAAATTCTTATGTAATGTGTCAATTTTATGTATTATTTGCCATCATTTATATATCTAGATCCAGTCTATATTGCATATATATTATATTTTATTGATTTTATCATGGAATCAGAACCATGAGATGATTGGGTGATTGATAAGATTTTTGTTGAAAGATTCAAATAAATTTTTTTATTTGTCTGAACCTAAGGCACCATAATTAACCTGAAAAAACTCAAAAAATTGATTTTTTAGTCAAATTTTAATTTTTTAATTTTTTTTATTGTTAAAAAAATATGAAAGATTGTAAAAATTCTCAATATTTTTGAGTTCCTATACAAGTTTTTAGGCTCTCTAAGGAATTTATATGGGTGCCATACTTCAGCTTGGGCAATTCAAAATATTGAAATCTTCATCAAAATTTTTATTTTTAGGTTTCAGTTGTGTTTATCAAATAAAAATAGAAAGACTGCTAAATTTTTAAAAAAATCCAAGACTTGTACAAGGAGATCTGAGCTCTTAAAATTATACTTCATATAGTTTTGAAAAAATATTTAAAAAATAAACTTTTTATGAATTTATTTTCTTCAAACCCTAGATCCCAAGTTAGAAAAAAAAAGAATCTCTAAAAAGATTTTTTTTCACTTATGTTATTTACATGTGTGTGTGTGTGAATATATATATATATATATATATATATATATATATATATATATATATATATATATATATATATATATATATATGTATGTATGTATATGCACACACACACACACACACAAATATATATATATATATATATATATATATATATATATATATATATATATATATATATATATATATATATATATATATATATATTATTTTGAAACATTTCTTAGAAGAGTTGGTGGTCTATATTTTTTCTAGATCTTATAACTAAGGAGGTCCTAAGTTCAAAAATACGTAATTCATTTCTTTTACTTGGTCAAAACAATTTTTAAAATTTATTTTAATTTGAAATCCATTTATTAGTTCATGTGCCAACTTTGCTAAACCCCTGATTTGTCATCTAGTTCTTCAACTTTTAACCTAGTGAATAATATTTTGGTAAAAATCTTCATTTAACCAGTCTATATTTACTTTTTGACACATTTTGGATGCATTAAAGTGGTTAAATTTTTGTTTTATATCCTCTTATTGAAATTTTTACACCTTTTTTAATAATAATGTTTAAGTGGTCATTTTGAGTGCAACTCTTTTGACATCTATATTAGTGTAACTTTAATTCTTTTTTTTTATACTGTTTGGCATATAAATTCTATAATTAAGTATATTTGAATGTGCAATTCACTTTATTTTTAAAATGGATAAAAATTTCATTTAAAATAGTTTTTTAAGCATTTGTGTATTGTCTTACTTAAAGGGAAGCAATGAATTCACTTCATTTTTCCTTTGATAAATTTCAAATACATAATAAAAATAATTATAATATATATAAAATTCATGTTAAATTCAAATTTATTTCTTGTAAATTGTGGAATGTTTTCATTGGGATTGAAAAATCTCCTTTTGGATGACATGTGATTCTTGAGCTTACCAATACATTTCAACAAAAATCATAAAAAATTTATGTTTATTATTTTACAAAATGTTAAAGATGAATTCCTTCTCCACATTGGTAATCAAGAGTCTCTTAGAAATGTAAATAAAGTGCCTAGGACAAAAAGTCATGAAGGGTAGGTGTGAAAGGCAAAATGTCTCAAACAAAAGTCCCGAAGGGTAATTTCAAAATTTTCAAAGGGTCATTATATCAAGAAAAATGGCTTCAAATAAAAGGTCTAAGGGTAGCTACAAAAATTCTAAAGGATCTACTTCATGGTGAAAATGCTTGAAGGGTCTACTTCATAGGGTACATTTTGATGGATAAAGGGCCCGAGACAAAATTCATGAAGGGTAAGTTTGAAAAGGCAAAGGGTCAATGTAAAAAGGTTGAAGGGTCATTCTATCCAAAAAAATGTTCATAACAAGGGCAATTGAAAAAATGTTTGATGGGTAAGTGCCCTTATGTCTAGGCAAGGTTATTTTTAAGAAAATTTCTTAGACAAAATGTCTAAAAGAATTCAATTGGCTTGGGGAAATTATCATATAAAAAATGTCCAACACAATAAACCTAAATATTAATTCTTGTGGAATAAAATTTTTGAAGACCAAAACTCAAAAATATAAGTTTAAAAGAATAAGCCTTTGAAAAAATTTGTGTGAAGGGTTTAATTCATAGGGTAAAGTACCCATGAAAAAAAACCCAAAGCATATACTTCGCATGGAAAAAGTGTCTTTGAAATAAAAACCAAAGGGTTATTCCAAAAGTCTAAGGGGTATGCCAATTTTTTTAGGCAAAATACCCATGGAAAAAATCCCATAGACCCAGTTCTATCAAGGGAATTATTTCAGACAAATTATCTATAATAATGTCCTTTAAAAATATAAGTATACAATAAAAAACCAATAATAATAAGTTTGAAATAAATGAATAAAAAAGGGATCAAAAGCTTCAAAAGACAAATACCTAAGTCTGATAAAGATAAGTCCAACAAATATAAGTCAAACAAAATACATTGAGGAATTTCTTATAATAGAATAAGCCCAAAACAATTTTAAATATTGTCTATGAAAACACGACACCAATGACATCTTGCCAAAGTATGAAAGGTCCAACAATTAATCTTCTGCTATATCTTGCATAAACATATATAATAGGGGCTCAAAGTCAAGACCATAGTATAAAAAAATTGGGTCCCCATTTCCTATGGAAAGAAGGGGGATGTTGGGTACCAAAAATGATGACTTATAGGGGAAATACTTCTAAGTGTTCAAGAACCAAAAACTCTGGTTTGCAATCTTAAATCAACCATGAAGTGTGTCAAAAGAATAACTAAATCAAAAACATGAAAGATACTCCTATGTTTATTCACACAACATACTTGGCTTTTTATTTCATAGATCTATGTTTGTCAAATGTGTAGTTTATTTAACCCTTGTTGTGATGAGTTTTTCAAAGGCTTTGATGAGGCTATAGGTTCCATTCTAGTATCTATTAAATCTCATAAAATCAATGGAATATTAGGCATTTATCTACTTCTAGCCAATCATCTATAGCCCCAATAGAGATACCTTGGGCTCCTTCTCTTCTCATTCCATTATTTTCTTTTGATCATGATGCATGGTACATTGACCTTATTTCCTCATGTGATCCTTTTTATTTTTATTAAATTTTATTTTTCTCTTTTTAACTCATTGGTTCTCTTTTTCTTTTATTTTTCTCTTTTATTCTTGAAAGGATAAAAAAAGTTAGAACCCTAGTGAGCTGGTCTAATTAAAAAACAAAACATAACTAGAACATCCTTGCCAATCACATCTATATCTAGAATTGTCACTTCTAATAGTTATTTAATGTGATAAGTGAATTTGATCCAATAAAATAAGATTTTTTTTTTTAAAATTTATATGAATTAATTTGAGAGCAACTTCCACATGCCTAATAAAAGTATTCAATTGTGACACCATCTAGAATAATCCATGATTACCTTTATCCTAAAGACTCAAAAATATAAAAATAAACCCAATCTATAAAATAATCTCAAAGTGTCAAGATTTTAATTTTCCCCTTCATACAAGTCTATTTAAGCTTAGCTGGTTTGGATTTTTATCTTAATTATATTTAGAATAAACACAATTCTTATTGTTAGAGAAAGTAAAGAAAAACTAATCTAGGGAAGCAAGGAACTTAACTAAGAAAGTACTGAATTCTAATTTAGAAAGCATGAAATCTAATCTATGAAAGAAAATTATTGAAAGTAGGAAAGATTAATCTATAAATTAAGAAACTTAATCTATGAAATCATGAAATATAATGAGATATAATCTAATCATATGTCTACACTCATTTATCTCTCATCAATTAGTAATATTTTCAAGTAGTAAGGCCTTGAAGTAGTGCTTCAAGTACTATCTAAAATCCTAAATGCTTTGAATTTTTCTCTCTTGTCAATCGACCTCTTGACTACATCTTAATGTTTAATGAATGTATGTAAGGCTTCAGTCCTTGAATATTCCATTTCTATTATGTCTATTAGTCTTGATTTTGGTTTATCACATGGTTCCACATAGGTCTATATGAACTAATATGTGGGTAAGTTTATCATAATTAGGAATATAGGATTGCATCCATACACCACTTAGTAGGGTAAATATCTAAGGGCTTTTTTGTATCTAGTCCGATCTTCCCAAAGAGCACATTTAAATAAATTATGCCAATCTTTAGGCTTATCCCCTATTAATTTCTTAATTGAATCAATTAGATTCTTATTGTCTAATTCTACCAGTCCATTTCCCTGAGGGTAATGGTTATAAGTTAACCTAATAATAATACATTTATCATGTGACCACTTAGTAAATTCTATTAATATGAAAGTGGGTCCATTATCACAAACCAAAGAAGTGGGCATACCAAATCTATTTGTTATGTGTTCTTCTACGAAGTGGATCACATATTATGCTCTATAGTTTTTGTGGCTAAGGCTTCGGCCTATTTGGTATAATAATTTGTATCAGTAAGTATGAATTTATGGTCTAATAAGTAGTTTGGGTTAATGATGCCAATAAAGTCTAAACCCACTTGGCAAATGGCCTTACTTGAACAACTAGATGTAAAGGCATTGTTGTGTGTACTTCTCTCTTGGTTAAATCTTGGAATTCATGGTGTATTTTGACATGAGTATGAGCATCCTTGAAAACCATTAGCAAATATTAGCCCATTCTTAAGATCTTGTGGGATGTGTTTTTCCTAGAAGGATGACCACTACCTATCTTTAGATGTAAGTTCTCTAATATTTCTTTAGCTTAATCTATAGACACACTTGAGATAAATAACTTCATAATGTTTTATGTAGAGGAATCTCTTCTTGATCATGTAGTGAGTAGATTTGAGCTTTAAATATTTTTTTCTCTCTCTATTGAGCTTGTTGGAACAAGTTCTTATAAATAAATACTATATTATATCAATGTACCATTATCCTTTATATACTTGAGCTTCACATACCTATTCAATAGTGATATGAGGATCTAGTTCAATCATAATCTAAATAATGCCTTGGCCTCAAATGATATTTTCCAGCTTGATCTCTATGTTGAATTCTTGTAGTTTAGATAGCCATTTGCCTCAATGTTCTCCTAGCTCATTATATGATAGAGTGAGCTTGACTATAGGATCAAACATAATGGCAATGGTTTTATTATTTAAAATGTAATTCCAAAACTTCTTTACTATCTTAATAAGGGCGAAAATCTATTTATCGATCATAGAATAGAGCTCTGCATCCTTCAGATTTGTACTCATAAATGCAATTGGATGTTTGGTCTCATCCTTCTTTTATGTGAGGATATTTTAAATCATATTCTTTGAATTATTTGAATACAAATAGAAATATATATTAAAATCTAGACTGATCAATACTAGAGCCTACAATATAACATCTTTAATATCTTAGGACATTCTAGCTTCAGTTGTCTACTCTATTTTGACATCTTGACTAAGCATGGAATTTAGAGATCTAATTATTTTTGGAAATCCTAAGATGAAATTATATATAAAGTTAGTCTTTAAAAATAATGATTTAAGCTCCTTCTTCTCATTAGGTGGCTAAATTTTTAAAATCACCCAAATTCTATATGGATCAATGGTGATCCAATCCTTAGTGATGATGTACCCCAAAATCTTTCCCTTAGTCACTCTAAATATACTTTTATTTAGATTTATCAAAATACCAAACCCTCTACATCTCTCAAATATAGACTATATATGGCTTGTTTGATATTTCCTATTCTTTAAAAACACTGTAAGATCATCCATGTAGATGATTATGCATTTTACTATCAATATTTTGAAATCATAATCCATGGTTTATTAAAAGGTCACTCCTACATTTATTAGGCCAAAAAACGTCCTCTTATATGCATAATTTCCCCACTTTTTACTAAAAATTATCTTCATTATATCTTCATATTGCACCAGTACCTAATTATATCCTAAAAATCCATCCAAGAAGGACATTATTTTAGAACCAATTACTATTTGTATCACCAAATATAGATAAGGTAAGGGATAATTATATTTTTTGAAATCCTTATTCAGGTTCCTAAAATCTACACATAATCTGATCTCATCATTCTTCTTTCTTACTGGGACCAAATTAGCCACCCCTGTAGAATACCATACTAGAAAATTGATTTTTACACTCAATATTTTATTGAATTCTCTTTGAATGGGAGGGTCCAAAATAGGATTGATTTTTATTTGCCTCTATTTAGATGGCTCATGATCTAGATTCAAGTGAATCATATGAGTAATGACCTACGAGTCATACACCTTCAAGTCTTCATATGTCCAAGTAATCTCATTTCTATATTGAGTGATTAGATCCTTCACTCAGTGTCTCTCTTCTAGGGTGCAGTTGAGAACTGATATTAACATAGCACAAGTTATACTCATCTTCTACATTTTCTCTTCTAAATTTTGACTCATTGACCTTGGGCTACCTGAGTTGCTAAGCTTGAGGGTCTACGTTGAATGGTTTTTCCAAAAAGACCAAACTAGTTGGAATTTAATTATCTTTGAGCTAGAGAATGCCTTATTTGTTCGATTCCTCTTGACAGAGGTGAGTAATTTCCTTGCCATCAATGATTTGGGATTTTAACTCTCCTTAATAGTTAAAAACTAGATAATTTTCTAGTCGTCATTAAAGACCCAGAGAATTTGTTGGGATTTGGGATGTTACTCAGAATGGAAGGACATGGTACCAATTTTATAGGAAACCCTTTTACCTTAGATTCTTGTAATGGCTCCAAATTAGTAGTAGTAGTAGTAGCTAATGAATAAATGGCTTGATTTTTCTCTCTGGTAAGTGCTACTATGTTAAAAGCTTCAAATATTACAATCAAGTCCCACACTCTATGAATGTACTTCTTAAATAAGACATCTTACATTGGTATTTATTTTTGACTTGAATGATCACTAGCTCTGAGTCACCAAATATCGATATTTTCTTTACTTTATTCTTAAGTGTAAAATTTAATCCCAAATTAGAGCCTCATACTTAACTCTATTATTTATACATATAAATTACAACCTATATGTTTCCAAGAAACTTTTACCCTATAGATCAATCAACTTAATTCCCATGCCTAATCCTTGCTTGGGTCTAGCAACATCAAAGTGCAAAGCCCATATCTAATTGTAAACTTTAGGTTCCAACTTATGTACTTGATTTTGTGTAGTAAAATTATAAATAGCAAGACTAGGAGATTCATAATTTACCTCTACATTATTGATGTTATACTATGTAATGGGATACTTCATTCTCAACTCTTTATCAATTTTGATTTGTTTGTAACTCTACTTCATGGTAGCTAGATATGAGAGAAGTCTATAGAGAGATATATGTTTAGTGTTTTAGACCAATCCCTATTAAGTAATAGTCCATAGCCTTCTAGTATATATACCACAAGAATATCATAGGTCATCTAGACTCATGGTTTAGATGCTACTTGAATGCACACATTGGGCAATTCTCTAACTACTAGTACTATTGTTTTATCTAGTTGTGAAACTATTCTCTTTGAAGGACTCAAAGTGAGACCTAGATTTTGACATATGGATGTGGGCATGATAGTTTTAAATGCTCTAAAATCTAATAAAAAATTACTAATTTTTTACATAATGCTCATATAGTGAACAAAAAGGGTGGAACTTCTAAATTATTCTTGTAGATGACAATGGAATCAGTAACTTTTTCTTTATCTCTAAAAGCTTTAGCTCTTTCCATAGGAGATTTTCTAGTAATTAACTTCCATAGTAGCTCCTTATGTTTAGGGATCAATGCCAACTCATGAAGATTTATATTCACCTTGATCTTTTTCATATCTTTTATAATTTTATGTCCTCTTTTGCTTGGTTCTTCCTTATTCTGAAGCTAATCTTTCCTCTTTAGAGGATGTGGATTATTGTCTAGTTTAATATTAGGAGGAATCACTGTGGGATTTGGAGGAGTCTATGTTGTAAGCAATTTTGTATTTCTTCTATTATATGCACCTTTTTAGAACTATAGGAAATCTTGAAATTTATCCATGTTGTGTTCTGGTTCATTATCATCTTCACCTGGGAAGGGAATTTTATGAGTTTTAAAGAACATGAAAATGGTAAAAAAAACTAGGATATGGATGATGCTTAGGTGGATTATGCATATGATCTTGTCTGACCACCTCTCTTTTAAATATTTTTAATGCTTCACAAAATTCAATGTAGTTAAGCTAACCATGCTCAAAATTATTGTGAATTCTACACCAATTGGGAAGATACATTTCTACTATATTGATCTTTGGTAGCTTGTTAGGTTGATCCACATTATTCATAGGCCTATTGAATGGTCTATTATATCTTTGAAATCTAGTTTTTTATTTACCAATTGGGCCACTGACATTTCCCATCCTCCTTTTACATATTTAAGAAATCATTGCTCAAATTTTGAACCATCTTCTAGATAGAATCTAGTTCTACCTTTGTATAATTAGTACCTTGTAAAATAATAATGGGGAGTGTAGTTGATTGTTAATTCTGCTAGTAAGCATTGGCTATCATATGATTGTTCAAGAAGCCAAAATTTGGTTGTGTTGTTTATGTCAATTGAGGGGTAGTGTGTACAATTGATTTTGATTGAATGTAAGAATTTTCTACTTTACATGTGGTATTAGATTCAATATGGGAACACCATTGTTGATATTAGGTACCTAAATCATCTAAGGATTAAGTTGCTTGTCTATATTGATATTTTTTTTGAATGCTTATGCCAAATTATTGGTAGCATCTTATCTTGTTAAGAACATAATAGTAATCATTTCCAATGCATTCTTATACATATCTAATGTTAATGGTTCATTTGGTTTATATCTCAGGACCAACTAGTTGTACATCTTCTAGAACCTTGTGTTGAAAGCACGGATGGGATCATTAGGTTATTTATTCATGTTGGTGAAGTGCTAGTATATCAAATTAGGATTTGTGACATATCCAAATTATGTAAGAAAATCTACTTGACATTCATCCCAAGAAGTGATAGAATTTTTTGTTAGATTTAAATACCAATCATAATAAGAATCCATTAAAGTAAAAGAGAATAATCTACATGCAACATCCTCATGTACAACATTCATTAGCCTTAATACGAATTTAAAATATATAATATGTTCCTTTACTATCTTTGATATTAAAGGATAAAAGGATGGTAGATACTTTTCAAGATTATGATGTAAATCATAAATGTCTCATGGGATGACAATAGCAGATCCAACTAACTAGGGATAAACCATTGGTTGATTAATAGGTAAAGGGTTCCTTACTAGAGGAGGTGGATTTTTATTAACTAGGATTATTAGCACAATTCTAGGTCTCTTATGATTTTACAAGGGTGAGACTAGAAAAATATCCTAGGAATTAGATTTGGTCACTCTCCTAGGTGACTCTAATACAACTCTACATAAAGGATAACTACTATTATTTGGGGTGTTGGCCCTCCTTATAGCACCAATGAAATTATTGATGTATTTTTTATTTAAACCATAGTCAAATGAGGTAGCCTCTAACATTTTATTATCTCAATGGAGGTAAACTCCAATATAGGGCATGAGCTATAGGTATGTGGTTTGTACAAACTATTTATGGAATAATGGGTAGGCATGAAAGTTATTGACGAGGTTTTTAAATGGATGTATGGCTCTTAAAGGTAGTGAATCTCTACATGAGTTGGATGGATGGTTGGATTATAATATAAAGTGGGTAGATCTTAAAACAAACTCAAAAAGGAGAGAAGGGTAAGGTAGAAAATAAGGCTATGTGGTTTTTAAGAACTACTTCCCTAACTAGTTTCTTAAAGGATAAACTCTCTCAAAACTTGTGCATGTTGTTAGTTATAATTATACACACACATTTAGACATAGCTAAGAAGTCTAGGAAATTAATGATGTAGAAAATTCACAAGCCTCAGACAAAGGTTGTTCATTTTAGGGTAGCTATTGCACACTCTTACTCAAGTGATTATGGCTTAGGCTAGTGAAGTCTATGAGGTAGATATTTCACACACATAAAAAACTACATAAAATAAAGCACTCATGCACATTCAAAATTATGAATCAATTTGAAATTAATTGTCCTAATCAATATATTTACCAACTTTCAATATCTATTGTAATCTATAGATTAGTATAATGATCAGTATAATCAAGAATCCATTCACAACTATTATAAACTAAGGATTTTTTAAACATACAACCAAAAAGTAACAACTAATTACATAGAATTTGGAAATAAAATTTAAAAAACACAATTTTTGATGATCAAAATTGATATTACTCCTATATTCAAAATTCTCTTATAGAAATCCAAGTTGGATTATAATTGTTTATATATACTTGGGGAAGGGGTTGCCTCATCTCCAAGTTCATGCAAGGTCATTACATGTGATAGTCAGAACTTGAGTTATAAGTATGGTTGAAAACTGTATGAGTCTAGTTGTAGTTATTAGTTAAAAATAACTCTCAAAAAATTTATGCAACATGTGCATGTGTATAAAGATAAAGTCAATTTTTATAATTATGTCTTAAATTGCATTCAAAACTTCAAAATATATGCATCATTTAAAAAAATATTTAGGTACAAAGTCTTAGTCTTTCATAGCTTGTGAGAATAACCTATGAATAATTTTAGATTAACCACCTTCAAATGGAACTTGGACATGTGTAAAAGACAAGTATCATCATATTAATCCATTAGAACCTATGGAAATATGTCTAAAAAAAATAACTATGCATTACATATTGCCTATGCCTGTTATTGAGTCTAGATCTTTGAAAAGTCTAGTCTTGACTCACACCATTAGATCTTTATGCATGATAAAACTTGAGCCTACCACTTGGTAACTCCATAGGATCTCTAAGTACATTTTATATTTATAGATTTAATGTATTTATTCCATGGGGCATCTTCTCACTTGTCTTAAGACCTTTGAAAAGTATATATCAATTTCAAACCATTGATCTTCATGTACTGGGCTCCCATGCACCATTGGATCTCTAGGTACTAGGATCTTATAATGTTACCACTTAACACTCTCATGGAGATTTTGAAAAATCCTTTTTTTAAATTTTCATGTGAGGGTGACACTTGTCACTGCCATGCTCACTCTATATATCCCTTTGTTTTCATGCTTGATTATGCACTATTAGATCTTCAGTATGTGAGTTAATGTGCACCATAAATCTTGGTTCTTGAATTTTTGACTCCATACAAGTTTGACACTTGTTTTTTCCATATTCAGTCCTATAAATCATAAACACAAAAGTGACCTATCATAGATATATAATAAATTACTTGATTATAAGGGTGACATTAGGTAATAAGGTATTATTTCAGGGCAATTGTTATGATGAAAAAGTTGTGGGATTTTTATGTGGGGAAAATGTTTCAAAATTTTTATGCATATATTAATTCCATCAAGGGAATTATTTCAAACAAAACATTTATAATAATTCTCCTGAAGACCCAATTCCATAAAAAAATGTTTGAGCCAATTATCCTGAAGGGTCATTTTGAGGGCAAAGTACTTGAGACAAAAAGTCCCTAAGGGTAGATGTGAAGGGTAAAACATCTCAAAAAACATGTCTAAATGATAGGTATAAAGGGAAAAATGTCTCAGACAAAATTCTCAAAGGGTAGGTATGAAGGTAAAAATGTCTCGAACAAAAGTCCCAAAGAGTCATGTCAAAAAGTCCCAAGGGTCATTCGATGAGGAAAAATGGCCACAAAAAAATGTTGAAGGGTAGCTAAAAAAAGTTTGAAGGATATAATCCATGGTGAAAATGCCTAAAGGGTCTACTTTGTAGGGTATGTTTTGGTGGAGAAAGGGCCAAGGACAAAATTCTTGAAGGGTAAGCCCAGTAAGGCAAAGGGTCAATGTAAAAAGGGTGAAAGGTAATTCTATCAAGCCAAATGGCTATAAAAAAAGGTTGAGGGGAAATTGAAAAAAAAAATTGAAGGGTATGTTTCCTTATGTTTTAGTAATGTTTTTTTAGAGAAAATGTCTTAGACAAAAATTTCAAAATAATTAAATTAGCTTACGGAAATTGGCATGAGATAATTATGATAGGCAAATTATTATGGACAAAATGTCTAACACAATAAACCTAAAGACCAATTCTTATAAAAAAAAATTCAAAGACCAAAACCTAAAAGATAAGTCTAAAAGAATAATCCTTTGACAAAATTTATGTGAAGGGTTTACTTTGTAGGGAAAAGTGCTCGTGACAAAAATATTAAAGGATCTATTTCACAAGGCAAAAGTGTCTTTGATAGAATTCCTAAAGGGTCAGTTTAAAAGGTTGAGGGGTATATCAAATCATCAAAAAAATGCCCATGGTAAAAGGTGCATAGACCCAATTCCATTCAGGGAATTATTTTAGACAAAATGTCTACAATAATGTTCTCAACCAAGATAAGTCCATGACAAAATGTCCTTAACAATAAGTCTGAAACAAATGAATCTGGAAGGGATTAGTAGCTTTGAATAATATTATGGATATAATACTTGGCAAAGATAAATACTTAAGTCTGATGAAGTGTGACATAGAATAATACTTAAATCAAAAACATGAAAGATACTCTTAAATTCATTCACACAACATACTTACCTTATAATTTATTGGATCCATGTGTGTCAAATGTGTAGTTTATTTAACCCTTGCTACGATGAGTTTTTCAAAGGCTTTGATGAGGCTATAGGTTTGGTTCTAGTGTCTTTTAAAGATCCTAAAGTCAAGGGAAGCTCAAACATTGCTCTAATGACATTTAGGTGTCCATATCCCTAATAAAGACACCTTGGGCTCCTTCTCTTCTGATTCCATTATTTTATTTTGATCATGATGCATGGTACATTGACCTTATTTCCTCATGTGAGCCTTTTGATTTTTATTAAATTTTCTTTTTTTCTTTTGAACTCATTGGTTCTCTTATTATTATTATTATTTATCTTTTGTTCTTAAATGGAAAAGAAAATATTTGGAACCCTAGTGAGCTAGTATAATTATAAAACAAATCATTATTAGAACATCCCTGCCAACCACATCTATACCAAGACTTGTCACTTCCAATAAGTATTTAATGTGATAAGTGAATTTGATCTAATAAAATAAAAAAACTTTCTAAATTTGTATGAAGTAATCTAAGAGAAACTTAAAAAAATTATTCAATTATGACACCATCCAAAATAATCCATAATCACCTACCTTCATCCTAAAGACTCAAAAATACAAAAATACACCCAATCTATAAACTAGTCCCAAAGTGTCAAGATTTATATTTTCTCCTTTCCTACAATTTTATTTAAGCTTAGTTGTTTGGATTTTTATCTTAATTATAGTCAGAGAAAACACAATTCTAATTTCCATAGAAAGCTAAGAATAATTAATCTATAAAAGCAAGGAACTTAACTGAGAAAGCATTGAAATCTAATCTAAAAAGCTTGAAATCTAATCTATGAAATCAAAATAATGAAATCAAGAAATATTAATATATAAAGTAGGAAACTTAATTTATGAAATAATGAAATCTAATTAAATTTAATCTAATCCTATGTCTACACTCATCAGTCTATCATCAATCAATAATATCTATAGATGACAAGGGCCTAAAGTAGTACTTCAAGAACTGTCTATTGACTAGATATGTAAGCTCATTACCTTGGAGGTAATTTAGATGAAACATGTTATTTCCCATGATATTTGAAATATGGTATGGTCCAATCCATAGTGGGTCAAACTTGTCATATTGTCCTTTATTTTCATTGGATTTATCCCAAAGTAGCACTATATTCAAAATCTTGAATGATTTGAATTTTGCTCTCTTATCGAATCACCTCTTGACTATATCCTAGTGTTTATTGAATGTTTATAAGGTTTTAGTCCTTGATTCTTCCATTTATATTATTTAAAATAGTTTTGTTTCTACTTTATCACTTGGTTCTATGTAGTTCTATATGAACTAATATGTGGGTAAGTTCAACATAATCAAGAATACAAGTTTGCATCTATACACCAGTAGGTATGGAAAAGCTTTAAGGGGTCACTTATATCTAGTCTAGTCTACATAAAGAGAATAATTTAATAAATTATGCCAAACCCTAGGCTTGTCCACTACTAATTTATTAATTGCATTAATCATATTCTTATTCATTGATTCTGCCAATCCATTTCCCTGAGGGTAATGGTTAGAAGTTGGCCTGATAATAATAGGTATTCAATGTGATAAGGGAATTTGATCTAATAAAATAATAAAAATTTCTAAATTTGTATTAATTAATTTGACAGCAATTTATACATGCCTAGTAAAATTATTCAATTGTGACACCATCCAAAATAATCCATAATTACCTACCTTCATCCTGAAGACTCAAAAATATAGAAATACACCCAATCTGTAAACTAGTCCCAAAGTGTCAAGATTTATATTTTCCCCTTTCTTAAAAGTTTATTTAATATTAGTTATTTGTATTTTTATCTTAGTTATAGTCAGATCAAACACAATTTTGATTTCCATAGAAAGCAAAGAACAACTAATCTAGGAAAGTAAGGAACTTAACTAAGAAAACATTGAAATCTAATCTAGAAAGCTTGAAATCTAGTCTATGAAATCAAAATAATTAAATAAAGAAATATTAATATAGAAAGTAAGAAACATAATATATGAAATAATGAAATCTAATTAAATTTAATCTAATCCTATGTCTACACTCATTGGTCTATCATCAATCAATAATATTTATAGATGATAAGGGCCTGAAGTAGTGCTTCAAGAACTATCTATTGACTGGATATGTAAGCTCATTACCTTGGAGGTCATTCAGATGAAACATGTTATTTCCCATGATCTTTGAAATATGGTATGTTCCAATCCATAGTGGGGCAAACTTGTCATACCGTCCTTTATTTTCATTGGATTTATCCCAAAGTAACACTATATTCAAAATCTTGAATGCTTTGAATTTTTTTCTCTTATTGAATCACCTCTTGACTATATCCTAGTGTTTGTTGAATGTTTATAAGGATCTAGTCCTTGATTCTTCCATTTCTATTACTTACAATAGTTTTGTTTATACTTTATCACTTGGTTTCATGTAGTCCTGTATGAACTAATATGTGTGTAAGTTCAACATAATCAAGAAAACAAGTTTGCATTCACACACTAGTAGGTAAGGAAAATATTTAAGGGATCACTTGTATCTATTATACTCTACCTAAAGATAATATTTTAATAAATTATTCCAATCCCTAGGCTTATCCCCTACTCATTTATTAATTGCATTGATCATATTCTTGTTCATTGATTCTGCCAATCCATTTCCTTGAGGGTAATGGTTAGAAGTTGACCTAATAATAATATGGTTGTGATGTGCCCACTAAGTAAATTTTGTTGATATGAACTTTGGTCCATTATCACAAACCAAAAAAGTTGGTATACTAAATCTAGTTGTTATGTGTATCTCTAATAAGTTGATCACATCTTGTGCTCTATAATTCTTTATGGCTATGGCTTCGGTCCATCTAGTGTAATAGTCTATAGTAGTAAGAAAAAACAATGGCATATCAAAGAGTTTGGTTTGATGATGCTAATGAAGTCTAAACCCCACTAGGAAAATGGCCTTCCTTTAATACTTGGCTATAAAGGCATTGCTACATGTAGTTATCTCTTGGATAGAGCTTGGTATTCATGGCATGTTCTGACATGAGTATGAGCATTCTTGAAAACCATTGGCTAATATTATCCCATTATTAAGATCTTGTGAGCTATGGTATTCCTAGAAGGATGACCACTACTTATATTTTGATGCAAGTTATCTAATATTTCTTTAGATACATCTTTAAACACACACCTGAGATAAATAACTTCAAATTTTCTTCTATAAAGGACTCCCTTATTTATCATGTGGTGATCATATTTAAACCTTAAATCTCTTCTTATCTCTCTTTTGAGCTTAGAGGACCAAGTTCTTATAAGTAAATACTATACTATATTAGTGTACCATTCTCATTTAGATACTTGGTTTTCACATACCTCTTCAATGGTGATATAAGGATCTAGTTCAATCATAAGCTGAATAATGACCTCATCTTGAATGATCTTTTCTAACTTGATCTCTATGTCAAATTATTAAAGCTTAGACATCCATTTACCTCGGCATTCTCCTAGATCATTCTTTGATAGAGTGAGATTGACAATAGGATTTGGCATAATGGCGATGGTTTTATTCCTTAAAATGTAATGTTGAAACTTATTTACTACCTTAAAAAGAGAAAAAATTGTATTTGTTGACAATAGAATATCTAAGCTCTGCATCCTTTAGATTTGTGCTCAAAAATGCAATCATATGTTGAATATCATCATTCTTTTTCATGATGATATTACTAACTGTATGCTCTAAAGTGAATGAATACATGTATAAATCTTTATTAAAATTTGGACTAATCAATATTGGATATTGTGATGTAGCATCTTTAATGTATTGGAAGGACTTTCTAGCTTCAACTATCCACTCTATTTTGGCATCCTACTTGAGCATGGAATTCAGAGGTCTAATGATATCTTCAAATACTAAGATGAACTTCCTTACAAAGTTAATCTTTTTGAAGAATGGTTTAAGTTCCTTCTTGCTATTTGGTGGCTAAATTTTTGAAATCACCTAAATTATATCTAGATAAATGGTGATGATATTACCCAAAAGCATTCCTTCAATATATACAAATATATTTTTCTTTGGGTTTATAAAAATACCAAACCTTCTGTATCTCTCAAATATAGACTATAGATGGCTTGTGTTATCTTTTGTATGCTTTAAAAACACTATAAAATCATCCATGTAGATGATAATGCATTTTTCTGTTAGTCCCTTAAAAGTATGATCCATGTCACATTGAAAGGTCACTCTTGCATTTATTAGGCTGAATGGCATCCTCTTATATGCATAAGTTCCCCACTTCATAGTGACAATTATCTTCATTCTATCCTTATATTTCACTAGTACCTTATTATATCATAAAAATCCATCCAAAAAGGATATCATTTTAGAACCACTTACTATTTGTATCACCTCATCTAGAGAAGGCATAGGATCATTGTCTTTTTTGGAAGCCTTATTCAAGCTCCTAAAATCTAAACATAATTTGATCTCACCATTCTTATTTCTTACTGGGACTAAATTAGCCACCCAAGTAGAATGCCTTACTAGAAAAATGATTTTTGCAACCAATAGTTTCTCCACTTCTCTCTGAATGAGAGGCTCCAAAATATGATTGACTATTCTTTGCCTCTATCTAAATGTCTCATGATCTATCTTCAAAGGAATCATATGAGTAATGACCTATAAGTCATACACCTTCAAGTCTTCTTATGTCCAAGTAATAACATACATGTATCAAGTGATTAGATCCTTCACTTATTGTCTCTCTTTTGGGGTGTAGTTGAGACCACTATTAACATATCATGGGCTATATACTCATCTCCTAAATTTTATCTTTTGAATTTTGACTCACTAACCTCAGGCTACCTAAGTTTCTAAGCTTGAGGGTCTACATTAAATGGTCTTTCCAAATAGACCAACCTGGTTGGAATTTGATTCTCTTTGAGATAGAAAATGCCTTGTTTATTTGATTCCTCTTGTTAGAGGTGATTAATGTCCTTGTCATCAATGATTTAGGATTTGAACTCCCTTAAATTAGTTAAAAACTAGATAATCTACTAGTCATTATCAAAGACCTAAGAAATTTCTACATTATCCAAAATGGAAGGACAGGGTACCAATTCAATAGAGAGCCTTTTTACCTTAGATTCTTATAATGGCTCTAAATTAGTAGTGGCAATAACTAATGAATCATTAGTTTGATTTTTATCTATGGGAAGTAGCACTATGTTGAAAGCTTCAAATCTTTCAATTAGGTCCCATGCTCTATGCATATACCTTTTTAAATAAGATAAATTACATTGGTATTTATTTTTGACTTGATTGATCACTAGCTTTGAGTTGTCAAATACTGATATTTGCTTTACTTCATTCTTAATTGTAAACTATAATCCCAAAATTAGAGCCTCATACTCATCTCTATTATTTGTGCATGTAAATTGTAACCTATGTGTTGCCAATAACCTTTTACCCTATGGATCAATCAACTTGATTCCCATGCCTAATCCTTGCTTGGATCTAGCATCATTAAAGTTCAAAGTCCATAGCTGATTATAACCTTCCAATTTTAGATTTTGCACTTGATTCTACATATTAAAATTATAATACCAAGGTTAGGAGATTAATACTTTACCTCTTCATTTTTGGCATTATACTTTGTAATAGGATACTTCATTCTCAATTCTATTTCAATTCTCATTTGTTTTAAAACTCCTTTCCATGGCAACTAGATATGAGAGACGTCCATAGAGAGATACATGTTGAGTGTTTTGAACCAATATATGCTAAGTAATAGTCTATATCCTTCTGGTATGTTTACCATGAGAATATCACATGTGATCTAGACTCATAGTTTAGATGCTACTTAAATGTGCACATTGGTCAATTCTCCAACTATTGGTATTATTATTTTATCCAATTGTGAAACTATTCTCTTTGAAGGACTCAAAGTGAGACCTAGATTTTGACATATAGTTGTGGACATGATAGTTGTAGATGCTCTATAATTACTAGACAATTATGAATTTTTTACCAAATGATCAGATAGTCAATATAAAGGGTAGAAATTATGGATTATTCTTGTAGATGACATTGGCATCAATAAATTTTAATTTGTCTATAGATACTTTATCTCTTTATATAGGATATTTACCAATAATTGACTTCCATAGTAGCTTCTTCTATTTGGGGATCTATGCTAACTCATGAAGAGGTATGATTGCCTTGATGTTTTTCATATCTTATACAATGTTGTATCTTCCTTTGCTTGGTTCTTATTTATTTTTTGGCTGATCATTCCTCTTTAGAGGGGGTGAATTATTGTCTACTTTAGGATTAGGATGAATCACCATTGTATTTGGAGGAGTTGATGTTATAATCAACTATTTATTCCTTAGATTGTATGCACCTCAATAGAAATACTAGAAAGTGTGAACCTCATCCATATTGTGTTTTGGTTCTTTATCATCTTGGATTGGGAAGAGAAATTCATGAGTTTATAATAAAATGATAGTTTTGGAAAAATCAAGATCTAAGTGATGCTCAAGAAGATTATACATTTGATCTTGTCTAACCACCTCTCTTTGAAATATTTTAAATGTTGTACAAAATTCAACACACATAAGCTCACCATGCTCTGAAGTATTGTGAATTCTACACCAATTAGGAAGGGTCATTTCTACTATGTTGATCTTTGGGAGCTTGTTAGTCTACTCCACATTGGTTGTAGGCCTATTGAGTTGTGTGTTGTATCTTTGAAATCTAATGTTCTAATTAACAATTGGGCACTGGTATTGCTCATCCTCCTTTGCTTATTCAATAAATCATTACCTCAAATTTTGAACCATCTTTTAGATAGAATCTAGTTCTACCTTTGTATAATTAATACCTTGTAAAATAAAAGTGGAGAGTGTAACTAATTATTGATTCTACTAATAACTATTACCTATTGTATGATTTTTCAAGAGGCTAAAATTTCGTTGTGTTGTTTATGTCAATGAAGGTAGTGTGTACAACTGATTTTGATTAAATTTAAGAACATTCTAATTCACATATGGTATTAGATTTAACATGGTAAGGTTATTGTTTATATTATGCACCCTAGGCATCTGAGGATTAAGTATATTGTCTATATTGAAAGCTTCTTTGAAAAACCATGCCAAATTATTGCTACTAGTTACTCTTCTCAGGAACATAATAGTAATAGGATCTAGTGAATTATTTTACATGTATAATGTTAATGGCTCATCTAGTTCAACACTTAGGATCAACTAATTGTACATCTTATAGAACCTTTCATTGAAACCACAAATGCGATCATAAGGTTCTCTCCTCATGATAGTGAAGTGTTGGTATACCAAACTAGGATTGTTGACCTATCCAAATTATGCAAGAAAATTTGCTTGACATTCATCCCAAGAAGTGATCAAAATTTCCATTATATTTAATACCAATCATAAGAAACATCCATTAAATTAAAAGGGAATAATTTTCATTCAACATCCTCATGGATAACATTCATTAGCCTTAATATACCTTTAAAACATCTAATATGTTCTTCTATTATCCTTGCTCCTGAAGGAGCAAAGGATAGTACATACTTTTCAAGATTTCAAGGAAAATCATGCACATCTCTTGGGATAGCAATAGTAGATCCAGCTAACTAGGCTGATCCATTAGTTTAGTAATAGGTAAAGGGCTACTTACAGGTAAGGGGTTCTATACTAGAGGAGGTGGATTGTTCTAAACTAGAACTATTGGCATAGTTTTAGGTCTCCTATGATTTGTCAGGGGCGAGATTCGAAAACTAGCTTGGGAATTAGATCTAATCATTTTCCTAGGTGAATCCAATACAAATCTATGTAAAGGATAACTACTATTATCAGGGGTGTTGGCCCTCCTTCCAAAACTAGTGAAACTATTGATGTAGGTTTTATGCACACCATAATCAAATGAGGTAGCCTCTAACATTTCAGGATCTCAATGGAGTAAACTCCACTCTAAGTCACAAGTTTTAGGTATACAATTTTTTACAACCTATTGATCGAATAATGGGTAGGGAATGCAAGTTTTTGACAAGGTTTTTGTATGGAGGTGTGGTTCCTAAAGGTAGTGAATCTCTACGTGAGTTATATGGATGGTTGGATTCTAATCTAAAGTGGGTATATCTCAAAAAAAACTCAAAAATTAGGGAAGGGTAAAGAAGAAATGAAATCTCTATGGTTGTTAGAAACTACTTCCCTAGATGGTTTCTAAAAGGATAAGTGCTCTCATAACCTATGCCTATTTCTAGTAGCAATTATGCACACACAATTAGACATGAATAAAAAGTCTAAGAATTGGCAATGTAGGAAACTCAAAAGCTTTAGACAAAGGTTATTCCTTTTAGGGTAGCTATTGCACACTCTTACTCATGATGTTATGGCTCAGGATAGTGAAGTATATGAGGTAGCTATTGTATACACAAAAAACTACTTCAAATAAATCACTCATGCACATTCAGAGTTATGAATCAATTTGAACTTAATTATTATAATAAGTATATTTACCAATCTTTCAATATCTATAGATCATTACATCGATTAGTATAATCAATAATCTATTCATAACTATTACACACTAAGGACAATTGAAACATACAACCAAGAAGTAATAACTAATTACACAAAAATTGGAAAGAAAATAAAAAACATTTTTTGATGATCAAAATTGATGTTGCTCCTATATTCAAAATTATATAAAAAATACAAGTTGTATTATAATTGTTTATATATAATTGGGGAAGGGGTCACCTCATTCTCCAAGTTTATGCAAGGTTGTTACATGTGATAGTCAGAACTTGAGTTCTAACTATGGTTAAAAATTGTATAAGAGTCTACTTGTAGTTGTCAGTTAAAAATAGCCTTTACAAAATTTATGCAACATGTGCATGTGTATAAAGATAGGAAAATTTTACAATTATAAATCAAACTGCATGCAAAAATTTAAATATATGAACTGTTTACAAAACTATTCATGTATAAAGTTTTAGTCTTTCATAAATTGTGAGAAAAACCTATCAATAATTTTAGATTAACGGGATTCAAATAGAACTTAAGCAAGAATAAAAGATAAGTATCATCATATAAATCCCTAATAACCCATGTAACTATGACTAACAAAAAATAACTATGCATTGCATGTTTCCTTTGCCTTTAATTAAGTCTAGATCTTTGAAAAGTCCACTATCAAATCACACCATCAAATATTTATGCATGATGGAATGGGAGCCTACCACTTAGCAACTCCATGGTATCTCTAAGAAAATTTTATTGTTATAGATTGAATTTATTTATGCCATATGGAAGATTTTCACTTATCTCAAGACCTTTGAAAATTCTCCATCAATCTCATATTAGGTTTTGGAGCTAAAGCCTTCAACTATGCAGACGAAGAAGAGAGGTTGCTGAAGTTCTAGAAGTATCAGAATCGGCAGTATGACCGACATTAGTCATGATGAATAAAGAAGGCAACCAGCATTGGCAGGAAGTTAGCTGACGTCGGTCAACACTAGTTAGACAGGGACCGATGTCGGTCGCCTGTGTGTTCTAGAACTGCTCATTGCATGAACAGTTAGTTAGTTGAACTGAGTGTTTACATGTAAAGGCTATTTCAAGTCTTGAGCTATGTGGATAATTATAGTAAACTAAGAGTATAAGTTATTGTTTAAGTTTGGGATCTATTTATAGACCCATTGGCATGTATTGTAATTATGAGCTGAAAAAGAAGGCAAGGAAGATCCTTCCATTGTAAGATCATTGAGTTGCAGGTTGTTGCAAGCTCATAGGAGATCTACATGTGTAAGTATGGTCTATTGAATTGCAGGTTACAGATTCATAGGAGATCTACTTGAAGTACTTTAGAGTGCTTGGTACTGGCGGGGTTATTATTGACTGGTTGGAGAGGTGAACACCAATTATGTGTGTGAGTTGTGTGTTGGGACCGTTTTTGGTAGGAGAGTGAAGAAGAATTACTGTACACTTGAGGTGTGGCAAGCCTCTATAAGGTGGAAGAGTGTGGCATCTCTTTATTGTATTCTTTTCTATACAAGTGTTAATACAAGATAGTGTATTGTCTCTCATATTCTGTGTTATTTGTGAATTCTAGTTACTTGTACTTTTGGTATAATTTCCGCATGTTTAATTTCTTGTATTTGGTAATCATATTGTGCTCTTTTTGAGGAACAAGATCCTAAAAAGTGGGATCAGAACAAGGTGTGTTGTTCTTGGATTCCTTGACAACTAGTATCAGAGCTTTTGGTTGGGATACTAACAGGTTGGATTAGATCTAGTTAGTATGTGTTGATTATAGGTTACTCACAGGGGTTTCTATTTGAGTAGGAGTAGAGCAATGACAGAAGATAGTAAGCTATGACTGGAGAAGTTTAATGGCAAAAACTATCAATTATGGAGGATGCAAATTGAAGATTATCTCTATCAAAAATATTTGTACTTACCGTTGGGTGGGGTTGATTACAAGCCCTAGGATATGAAGGATGAAGAATGGGAGGTTCTTGATCGGAAGGCTCTGGGATCTATAAGATTGAGTCTTACATCGTCTGTGATTTCCAAATTATCACATGCTAAGACAATGGTAGAGTTGATGGAATCTTTGGCAAATTTATATGAAAAACCCTTAGCTTCGAATAAGGTATTTCTTATGAAGCAATTATTTAATTTACAAATGTTGGAAGGTGGATCTGTACATAGTCATCTTAGTGATTTCCATGGTTTGGTAAACTAGTTAAATTCAGTCAATATTCTTTTTGATGATGAAATTAAGGCTCTCTTAATCTTATGTTCATTACCTAAAAGTTGGGAGAGTTTGGTAATGGCAGTTTCTAATATCGCGTCTGCTTCAAAAATCTTAAAAGTGGATGATATTGTGAGTGTAGTCTTGAATGAAGAGATATGCAAGAAAATCACAGGTAAATCATTAGGGGATGCTTTGAGTGTTGAAGGCAGAGGAAGGCAAAGAGAGAAGATAGAGCATGGGAGATCAAGGTCCAAAATAGGTAGGAGATCCAAGTCCAGGTATGGTAGAATAACCTATTGGAAATGTGGAATGCAAGGGCACTTAAAGAGAGATTGCAGGTCAGGTGAAGATCAGCATGAAGGACATGAAGAAGAAGCAGATGTTGTAGATTTCATTGCACATGATGCTCTGGTATGTTCTTTGGATAAAGTAGAATCTTGGGTTTTAGATTCTAGTGCCTCTTTTCATGCATCCCCAAATAGGGAATTTTTTCATGAGTATGTCCAGGGAGACTTTGGAGAAATTTCTTTAGGGGATGGTAAGCCTTGTCAGATGGTTGGCAAAGGGAAAGTGAAGCTGAAATTGCAGATAGGTAACACATGGGTGTTAAAGGAGGTCATGCATGTCCCAGTTCTGGAGTGGAATTTGATTTTTGTAAGAAGTTTGGGTGATGAGGGTTACACAGTAACTCTCACAGTGGACTCTTGGAAGGTTACCAAGGGTGCACTTGTTGTAGCAAGAGGTAAGAAAGTAGGTACGTTTTATCTATCTACTTGTATTACTGATTCTCTTTCTGGGTTATCTACTTTAGCTATAGATTCAAAGACGTGGCTTAATAGCCTTGGTCACATGAATAAGAAGGAGATGCATGTTCTTGAGTCAAAGGGTATGCTTTTAGATTTGAAGAGCATAGATCAAGATTTTTCTATGTAGAAGAAGAAGGTGACATTTCTTGAGGAATTTGATGTTAGTGACAAGAACAAGAAAGCCTTGGTTTTTAAGGAGAAGGTGACGGACAAAGTTCATCACAAGGGGTAGAAGAATTTTGAGTAGAGCAAGGGTAATTTGGACAAGGGTTTGATCCAAAAGGAGCTCACGAGAAAAAGTCAGTTCTCACAAGAAAAACACAGAGACCGACGTCGGCTAGAAAACTGACATCGGCATCCAAACAGGGACCGATGTCGGCTATGTGCAGCCCAACGTCAGTGACTCAGGGCAGATAAACACTAGCATCGATCAAGGGGGAATTGACATCAGTGATGAGGTAGTCAGAGGGAACTGACATCAGTCGGGTGCAGACTGAGATGTGATCGGCATTGATCACTGAGATGAATTTTGGGTGGACAGCAAGCTGTCAAGGAGTCTCAAGCATCCATATGGAGGACTTAAAAGGTATGTAAGCCTCAAATTCATCATTTCCCTTCTTTACACTACTTGTTGCTCACTGATGGTAAAGAACCAGGAAGTTTTTAAAGAAGCAAAATAGGTACATAAATAGGTAACCAACTAGTGGTTTTATAAAAAAATGTATACCAAAACCATGGGGCAAGTCAACCCATAATTGCTCCCCATTAATCATGGGTTATGACACCATACATAACAAGTATAGATAAACCACATCTCTATACTCCCTCCAAAAAGGGGTCCCAAACCCTAGAGATAATACATTAATAATGTACAATACATTTTAATGTACATTATTTAAAATACATTATAATGTGGAAATAGGCTCCACAACATAACAATCACCCACTTGGAGATTGATTTATTTTGATAGTGAAGGGTTGAGAAATTGATTTTGATGAGATTTTTTATCATCTCATTTCTTACCTCTTTGGCAGCAACATACTCAACCTCTATGATTTAAAAAACCACAAGTTTCCATAGTCATGAAATCTAGCTCACCATTGTGTCAACTATAGTAAATAAATATCTTATCATGGTCCTCCTACTATCTAAATATCCAACCATGTCCAAATCTACATAACCATGCAAAGTGGTGTCCAATCCACTGTAGCTTAAAACTATCCCCATGATACCCCTCAAGTATTAAAGGATCCATTTCACACTTACCAGTGCTCTCTACTTGGATAACTCATGGACCTACTTACTAATCCTATTACATGGGAAATATCTCGCCTAGTACACACCATGACATACATCAAGCTACCAAATACTTTTGAGTAAGGTACATAGGACATCTAGATTCTCTCCTCATTTATCTTGAGACAATTTTCCTTTGATAACTTGAAATAGCCTACCAAAGGAGTCGAAATCAATTTAACATCATGTATACTAAACCTCTCCAAGAACTGTTTAATGTACTCTTCCTGAGATAAATTTAGCTTTTGTTTCTTCCTATCTTGAGTTATTCTCATACCAAGGATTTATTTTGTTTCTCTTAAATACTTCATAACAAATTAATGACTAAGTTGCTCCTTGAGTACCTTTATTTCTTGCATGTTCTTACTTGCAACTAATATGTCATCCACATATAGACATAGGATAATGTAACTACAATAATCAAACTTCTTGATATATACACAATGGTTTGAATGACACCTAGAGTATTCCTTCTTCATCATAAAACTATCAAATTTCTTATACCACTGTCATGGAGCTTGTTTCAGGCCATACAAGATATTCTTCACTTTACATACCATTTTCTTCTTCCCTATGACCTCATATCCTTGTGGATGCTCCATGTATAAGTCCTCCTCCAAATCACCATGAAATAATGTAGTCTTCACATATAGATACTCTAAGTGCAAGTCTTCCACTGCCAATATCCTAAGAATAGTCCTAATAGAAGTCATCTTCACCACTACGTAAAAAATCTCATCAAAATCAATTTCCTTCTTCTATGTAAACCCCTTTACCACAAATTAGGCCTTATATCTTTTATTACCTCCATCATCCTCTTTAATTATATACACCCACTTGTTCTAAAATTCTCTCTTACCTTCAGGTGGGTTTCCCAAATCCCAAGTCTAATTTTCCATGAGAGACTGATGCTCCTCATCCATTTCTTGCTCACACTTCTTCTTAACATCAAATTGTATTGCTTATTCAAATCACTCTAGCTCTAAATTTTTAATGAGTAATAAATAATTTAGAAATGGAGAAAAACATTCAGGTTCCCTTCTTACCCTTTAATATCTCACCTTAATAGTTTTGGATTCCTATGGATTAGGTCCCTGAACTAGTTGTTTGGACACTTTACAATATGCAATGTCCTCCAACACTATGTACTCTTTTCTAGAATCTTCTCTCTAATCCTAAAAATAATATTTATACATGAATTTTTCATTAAATACCACATCCCTAGACCAAAATATTTTCTTTTCCTTAAGACTTCAAATTTGAAAACCAAATTCATCCTCACCATAACCAATAAAGGTGAATTTTTTAGACTTAGCCTCTAATTTGGTACTGTCATCTTTATTAATATGGACAAAAGATTCACATAAAAATATACTAAGGAATAATCAACCTTCTTACCAGACCAATACTCCTCAAGTATGCTTCCATTTAAGTAAGATGAAGGTCCTTTATTGATCATATATATAACTATGTTTATTGCTTCTATCCAAAATTGAAGGGGTAGACCTATATGAAAACTCATGCTCCTAACACACTCCATGCTAGTCCTATTCATCCTTTCTGACACTCCATTCTATTATGGAGTTATTGGAACTATCCTCTATCTATGAATTTAATTCATATAATAGTAATAAAAAAAATTCATTACTGTAATATTCCCCAACATTATCTGACCTAAGACATCTTAAATTGAGCCTATTTCATTCTCAACCAAGGCTTTCCATATTTTAAATGTATTAAAAAAATCATATTTTATCCTAATACCATACACCCAAAATTTCCTAGTTTCATCATCAATAAAAGTGACATAATAAGATGATCCATTGATAGAAGATACATGAGCCAACCCCTATACATCTGAATGAACCAAATCCAACTTATTCTCTTTCCTCATAGGTCTAACCTTGAGAAACCTTATCCTTTTATATTTTTTGCACACACAGTCTTCATAGAAATCTAAATCAAACCCTTTTAATTTGGGTGACCTATCCTTCAAAATTTGCATTCTTTTTTAGCTCAGGTGACTGAGCCTGTTATGCCATAAAGTTACATTTGCATCTATAGAAACTAAATTACAACAATCACCACTAATTGATAAATATACAGTATCAACCTTATTACCTCTTTATACCACAAGATCACCCTTGGTCGCCTTCTAAGAATATACTATAAAAGTCACCATACAACAACCTTCACTACCTAGTGACCCTGTGGACACCATATTCTATCTTAACTTAGGCACATACCTGACATCCTTCAATAGCCAAGTGTTTCCATTATTCATCTTGACTTCAACAGATCCTTTTCATACTATACTACAAGGCCCATCATCACCTATATAAACATATCCAAAATCCACTTGAGCATAATCAATAAAAATAATTCCTATATGGTGTAACATGAAAAGAAGCTCTTGAATATAAAATCTAAGACTCAATAATATTACCTATGGAAAGAATTAATGCATCTTGACAAACATTACCTACTACCACATTCATCTCCTTTGTGTCTTCATGAGTTTTATTCTATTTTTTGAAGAACCCAATAATCCTTCTTCACATGCTCAATCTTTCCACAGTGATATTAAGCAATCATACTCTTTAATTTTGACCTTCCTTGACCATTTGACTTTCCACACTTTTTTTCCTCTATACTTTTATCTCTCTCTACTCTTCAATACCAAAGCATCACCTGAAGTTGATGTTTTTGTATAGTTTTTCAATAACATTTCCTCACTAAGGATTACTCCTATGACATCCTCAAACTTCAACTTGGCATTATTAGAGACTAGGTTGCTCACAACCATTACCAGGTCATTCCAACTCTCTAGTAATGAACACAAAATAAGTATAGCCCTGAAATCATCATCAAATTTAATTTTTATATAGTCTAGCATGATCACAACCATAATAAACTCATTCAAATGATCAGTAATTGAACCATTTTTAGACATTTTCATATTAAATAACTTTTTCAATAAAAAATATTTTATTAGAAACAAAGGGTTTCTCATACAACTTCCCTAACACCTTTTTCAGACTTTTCATGGTTTTCTCCTATGATATATTAAACATGATCAAAGATGCAATGTATAACTAGATGGACCCAAGTGTTTTCCTACCAAGTATCTCCCAAGCCTCATTTATCATACCCACTAGTTACTTTACTTTTCCTCCTAGCAGAGAATAGAGGTCCTTCTGATAGAGGTAATTATCCATCTATATCTTTCATAGATAAAATCTCTTCCCATTAAAATTTTCAACCTTTGATATAATATAATTAACCATAGCTCCCACTTAAACTAATAACCCTTCTTGTGATTCAACACTTCAATAAATACAACCTAAAGATTTTGATACTAGTTGTTAGGAATAAATCAAAAACTTAAGCATAATAATTTCATAGAATTGCAATAACAAGATCTGTGAACAAAGATACATAAAGAACACAAATAAAAATGCACATCAAGAAGATAAGATTTAACATGTTTCGACCAATATGGGCTACATCCACCAAGAAACACTTGCTCAAATTCTATTAAAATCTAACAAGAGTACAATCCACTCTCAAATCAATCTTCTCACAATTACAATGTATAAATATTTTTTGGAGATGCACTCAACAAAATCTCTTGAATTTGCACTTGAGTTCACACACTATGTTCACCTTCTCAAAAACTTAGTTCTTCTGATGTACTACCTACTATATGTCCATCTATAATACATGAATAGATAATTGACATAGCAATTTTAAAAAATAATGGGTACCAAAACCATGGGCCAAGTCAACCCATAATATTTCCCCATTAATCATGGGTGATGACACCAAATATATACAAGTATAGATAAACCACATATCTATACTCCCTAAAAAAAGGGGTCTTGAACCCTGATGAGAATATATTAAGAGTGTATAGTACATTTTAATGCAAAATATTTGAAATACATTTTAATGTGTAAATAGGCTCCATAACATAAAAAAAGAATCATTAGGTTTATTTAGTGGGTATTAACATCATTTATCTTTAAATTTTATAAGAGTAGTTTTGGGCATGCAAAACTATGCCTAATAATTATGGGGGTCTCAAACTACATGAGATGGGAATGTAATAATAGAAATTTAGTGCCATAATGGTGAACACATAGTGGATAATTATATTTTTCCATCCACATAGATGTTGTAAAAGGAATAAAATTTAAATAAGGAATAAGAAAGGAGATGACAAAAAAGGGTAGGAACAAGATTTAGAAATGGGAGCTTTGGATTTTGCAGCCACTAGAATTCTATTCTAGAAACATATATACTCTGATCAATTAGGTCATGTATTTCATTCATGCATGGAAATAAGATGTAGTTTTCTTGCAAAGGGAATGGATTGAGTTTTGTTTGAAATCTAAATAATGTTTTGCATACCAGTTTAGGGTAAATATTATTTGCATAAAATGGTATAGTTTCATTTTATAATAATAGGGTTCCTTTCTAGGTTCTAGGGATGGAACTTGGTTCCAACTACAATACCATAAAAATAGAGAAAATATCTATTTAAAAAAATCCAAGTGTAAAAATATTCATTATTGATGGTTTAACTTATGTACTATGAAGATGATTTATTTTTAAAAGAAAAATAGTAAAATTATATTTATAAATCTATGTTAATTTTGTAACATTCTAAGTTAAAATATACATAAGGGAAACTATAGGTTTATCTATAAATACCTAGAGATTATATCAAATGGAATAAGGGCTATTATAGCCTCAATATTTTTCAATAATTATTATACCTTCAGATCTATTTTGAAATTAGGGTCCAATCTATTTTATATAATAAAAAATAACCTATAACTATGTACCCTTTCACTTATGTATGTTTAATATAACTATCGATGATTCACTAAGCATATACCAAAAATTGTTATTGCATATTGGATGATCTATTATGAATGTATACTTTTATTTATACATGGAAAACCCTGATTATGAAGTCTTGTATGACCCCATAGTTTCATATTTATGTATTTTACTTGTGATTATTTTTTTAGTGGATTAAAACCTATCGAATATGGATGATATAGATGGTAATATAGTATGAGATAATTCTTATATCAAATTATTAGTAGTTTACAAATATATATGAACACACACACACACACACACACACACACACACACACACACACACACACACACACACACACACACACACAACAACTACTACTACTACTACTAAACAACCTTTTAATCTAATATGAGATAATTATTATATCAAAATCTTAGTAGTTTACAAATATATATGAACACACACACACACACACACACACACACACACACACACACACACACACACACACACACACACACACACACACACACACACACACACACACACACACAAACTACTACTAAACAACCTTTTAATCTAATATGAGATAATTATTATATCAAAATCTTAGTAGTTTACAAATATATATGAACACACACACACACACACACACACACACACACACACACACACACACACACACACACACACACACACAAAACAAACAAACAAACTAACTAACTAATACTAAACAACCTTTTAAATTTGAATGCGAGTATATTGATATATAAAAAAGGAACAAAAATGAGAGTTAAAAAAGGTCTAAACACTAACAACACATCAATCATATCAAATTATTAGAATATAATTCCAGGTAGTTCACATTATTAATTAAAACTAAGTCTTTTGATATTTCTAATACCATACAGGAATCAAATAATGATTTGTACGATGTAATTTATTACACAAAAGGGAAAAATAGTTATAAAGATTTGTTAATAATATAAATTAATTTCCAATAAGAGGCTAAAGTAAATTAAAAACAAGTTATATGATATAATATCAAAGTTGAATCAAACTATGTGTCACTTAATGAAATAGATTGTGTAATGTTTTGGGAGTAACTATAGTATTAAAAACATGTATATCTTAATCAAGGGTTAGTATAGCCTAAATAATGGTCAACTAACCCTAAGAATTAATAATTATCTTGTATTCCTCTTATATTTCCATAATGATTCAACAATTAGTTTATAAAAAAATTGTGATGCTTATGAAGGATGGTAACATAATAATTTCTATTCCATCCCCATTTTATAGATTTTTATTATGTTGATTTTTGTAATTTAAAATCCTATTTTATACAATTATTATCATCAAGTTTATGAGGGTTACCTTTATTTTTTAAATCCACTTTTCTTTTTTTTTCAGAATGTTCCTAATTTTGACACTTTTCTTGTTCTAATTTTTCCTTTTTTAAATTTTACTTTTCAAAATGTTCCTTTTGTAGTCCCGCTTATTTAACTTGTTATTTTATGTTTGAAACCTTAACAAACACATTTCCATCATTATAATTTGTAGGCACATTTTCATTTTGGCATTCCTTTATACCTAATTATTTTTGGTAAATGTTTTATTTATCTTTAACTTATTTTTATGCAAAGGAAAATACAATCGACCTAGTAATCAATCCTAGCTCAGAGAAGATAAATACTACTTAGACTTCTAATTATTGATACATTATATATTTGGGGTCATGACCAAGATGGATCTACTAGACCTAACCAAGGGATATCTTAGCACATTAACATCACTAGAGAGGGTTCCAAAGCCTATAGTAAATCAACACCATGAAATAACCCTAGCTAGGTCCTATGTTTTTATATTCATGAAGTATATGCAAAGCAAAGCAAAATCTAATCTAGTGCTCACCAAATCTTGTGGCCCAAAGTGGGGCTAATAAACATAAAAAATAAACATCCATAGGAGAATATTAATTTAGTTATGTATAGGTTATATATAAAGTTATAAATGTTTTGATACATACATACATACATATACACCCATCTGGTCATATACTTAAACTTCTTTCTTTGCACACCTATTTATATATAAAAAACAATTAGATGAATTGAATACTCATCTACAATCTAAACTATAACTCATATGATTATCATATACTCAAATTATTAAAATATACACCCATATGGTCATATACTTAAACAAATATGCAAAGAAACAAGTTTAAGTATATGACCATATAGGTGTATATTTTATGAAGATGAGTATATGATACTCATATGGGTTATAGTTTTAATTGTAGGTAAATACTCAATTCATCTAATTGAATCAGAGCAATATGAATATGTTTTTTATTTATGTGATACTCATTGAATATGAATCTTAGTATAATGTGGTAGTTATATTTTTGGTTATTACCAGCTATAGTTCTTTCCTTGATAATTATAAACCACCTATATGAGTTTTCACTAAATAATAGACTATGTCAGTGAATTTTCTTCTCAATTGAAATAGATATTTTCATATGGGAATGTGTGTGTGTGTGTGTGTGTGTGTGTGTGTGTGTGTGTGTGTGTGTGTGTGTATAACATCATTTTATAAATAGGATATATAAACCAAATGTGAGATTGAATAGCTAGGTTTGTGTGATATCTCTTGAGAAAATATATGGAAAATATGTATATGAACATTTAGTACAACTAAATAGGATGAGGATTGGATAATAATACTATGAATTATTTTAGGGTTGATATATAATCCTAAAGGGTTAATGAAATGCCAATAAGCTTAAGAGATAGACTTTGTGGCTTAATTTTATTGAGTTTACATACATGACTAAAATTGATAAGTGTCATTATCAAATATTCTATGCAATATTGTCTATGTGGAAGAGTTATTAAATTTTAATTTTGTAATAAACAATGAACAAGGAGATTAGTGCATATATGTTTGTAAAATTTAAACATATGGATATGTTTGGTTATAAGTGGAACATAGGTGTTTTACTTGGTATGACTCAAGTAGTGGCTTGTTGATTGATTTGACTATAGTTGTATGTTGCAAATCTATTGTTTTTATGATGTAAAAATTGATTATGATATATTATCTTATATATATCATTTGATAATGGTTGATAAATATGTGGGTGTAGGTTTTCCTTCATGCCATAATTTTTATCATCTTATTATAGTTTTCCATATTTGTATTACTATATCAAACTTGTCAATATAGTTATAACATTTTGTGCATAGTTTTAACACACAATCATATCAAAGACACTCCATTTAGTTTATGTTTGTATTCACCAAACACAAGTAACTTGACTAATCTGGTTGACATAATATTTTTACTTAGTGAGATTCTACCAACTAAGTCAACCTAGTTGACTCTATTTGTAGTGCTTATTTTTTATAGTCAGGTTCTACCAACTAAGTGAAACCAATTGACTTAGTTTTTAATATTTATTTTTGGCATATAGGGTTTTGTAAACTATGTCAAGTTAGTAAACCCATTTGGTAGAAATTCAAATAAATATTTGAGCATCAAAATATAAAATATTCTAATATTAACTATCTTTAAGCCCACCAAGATTCCTCTCTTTCCCCTCTCTACCATTTTAGTATTATTTTTAGTTCTATTTTTCACAATTTAGTAGTCTTTAAAACTACAACCCTATATCTAACTATGTTGATCTAGTCAACTTATTTATTTAGTGTATCTTCTATCTGAGAGACATAGTTAACCTGTTCAACTTTGTTCTTAAGGATATTGCTTTTATAAAATAGTAGTGACCCAATTGACTCTATTTTGTACTATTTACATACAGTGTCACTATAACCAACTTTATATTGTTCTTATTTAAGGAATTAACAACTATTTTATAGTAATTAATTCACATTTCCTTTTTAGTTATTTGTATGCGTAGAGTAACTCACATATTATATATAGGTGGTTTTTCAAATTACCATTTTTTTACACTATTTTACTCTTTTGCACACACTACCAAATCAAATATCATTCAAAATTCATTTAAAAACTTATCTTCTTAAGGCCTACCTAATTGGATTTTATCACCAAGGGGGAATCTAACTTGGTTTTCTAGCCAAGTATAAATACATGGTTAATGGTATATACTATACAGTCACCCAATACCCTTATCACTATGGGATTGTGTTGTGAAGGGGTAGGCCCCAGTACCATTATTAATATAGATTTGTTTAAGCCTAAACTACCTAAAAACAACCTTAGATTGTTTTTTACTTCTTTATTACACCCAATTCTCTATCACATTAACTACAACATTTATTATAACTTAACAACACTTAAGAATGACCACTTGGCTAGATTTTAATTTCAAATTGTTTCTTGCTCTCTGATCATTATATTTTGTATTAAAAAACTTGCACTAGCCAGTGTTGGTCAAATATTTGTGTTATGTGCTCCAATCAAACTAATCACATCAATCTAATTACTTGTATGTTTTCTTTCATATGCTTAGAAATAATCTTTATTATTTTTAGAATACTATCATTTCTGTCAACACAATCTGTTATTGACTGATTCACCTTTTCTACCTATAGTACATAGTCAACCTATTCAACTCTATATTATTGTTATTCAATCAAAATTTTCTCTATATAGTACTAAGTTAACCTAGTCAACTTAGTACCTATGGGATGACCTTGTTCTTTTTCGGGTGACTTTGTATTAATCAAAAGCCTTACTTCAAAGTAGTACTAAGTCCAACTAGTTAACTTAGTACTAATGGGCTGACCCTGTTCTGTGTTTAGTCAATTATCTTCATTTTGTGTCTAAACAATACATAATCAACCCTATCAAATCTATATACATTGGATGATACTATTCTATGTGTGGTTATATATTATTATTTCATAATTATGTCATATTTTTAACCTCTACTTAGTCAAGAACATTACATAATTAATGATTTAGATTAGAACCTCACTTATTTTGTTACTTCAAATGAAACTATTCAATTTCTTCCTTCATCTTATCCTAATCCAAAACCAATCACTACACAATGTAATATAGTTTAGGTCCTTTATCATAGTCATCCTCGTAATAACAATGGTGGGAATCCTTTTTTTACACACATAACAAGAGTACCTAGCATTATCACTTCCCAAAATAACATGGTTGAAATCAATCCAATTGTGATCTTGATGATTCTCGATTATTCAAAAACATTAATGATAATACCATTTACACTCCTAAAAAGAATGGTGGCTTTATCAAGATTACTTATTCTTCTACCATACTTAGATAACTAACACTAATGTTGGGAATCTTCCTCCCAATATCAATGTTTGGTATCCTCCACCCCATACCCCTCCTCCCATCAACACTAATAATCCCCCTCCTAACAATACTAGTACCCCACCTTTAAATACTAATGCATAAATATACACAACTCAATTTTTTGTACAAATAGTTTAATAAATGAACACCATGAAAATAAATAATCATTCCCAAATTATGCAAACAAAAAACATTTATTACATATGACTATTCAACCACCTCAAGTCATCATTCTCAACCAAATCATAATTTTGTCCCCATTCCTCTTAGAGATGCCAATGGAAATATCATCCCTCAATGAACTTTTCATAATAAAACTCTTCAAAATATTCAAAATAAACCTTTATCTCCATTCATTGCATCCATAGAGATTGGAAACATTTCTCCAACTATCACATATGATGGGACTAAGGACCCTACTATTTTTCTTAAGTTCTTTTTGTAATATCTATAATTAATGGGTGCAAACTAACACCTTTGTTTCTACCAATATGTTATCCAAAACCTTTTTTGATGATGCACATGAATGGTAAAACCAACTTCCTAAACATTTCATCTCACAACTAGAAGATTTAATTAATGCTTTAGTGAAGTAATTCCAACATGATGACCTTATTGACAATTACCATAGCCATTTCATCAATGACAAATAACTTCCTAATGAATTTTTTCACACTTTCATCTAATTATAGAAGTATATAACACACAAATTGGACCATAACATGAATGATTATACTCTTTTAAAACTATTTTTTATCAATCTCAAAGATCCCCTTCAATATAAAGTTAGAATATTTTCCCATAAAACTTTAGAAGAAGCCTTAGACCAATAAAAAATTTAAGACTTTCTTATGACTCAATTTAAACAACTCAAACAACTATTAAAAAACCTTTCCAATAATTTTATCATAACATTGATTCATCAAAGCCTCTCTAACCTCAAAATGAAGCATCTAATTCAACCAATTTTAATCCAACCCACCATTCCTTGAGTCTAGATCAACTTAAGAATAAATTTCCACCCTTTAAACCCATTATCTTTGAGCCTTTCAAACCTCCTCCAGAATGATACAATCTTAATAACTTTTGTTGGTGTCATGATAATATAGGTCATTATCATGAGTCTTGTCATGATATTCATCAATTTAATTCTTCCTTGCTTAGTACACATTTAAATCTTATACTATAACAAAATAATGATATCAATACTATATTCAAACCTCATAAATTTAATTTAAATAATCACAATCACATCAACATCAAGTACCTAATGAAAAACAAAAATTATCCCATACCTACACCTCATCCACTAAAGTTGTTAAAAAAATGATCCTTATTACTACACCAATAATGAAAGGATAGATAACATGGACACATTTATACATATCATTTTATCCATTGAACCTCAACCTCTTAGGCCACATGAACCAAAGGAGCACCTAGCTCAAATGCCTACTCTAAAGCACATTATTGTCCTCCTTTAGTTCCTTTACCTCTTCATACCTCTTCTACACAATTTATGTCAAATTCAATATCCTTCATATATAATAAACCAACACATTTACCTATCTCCAAATTCACCTACCAACCCAATGAAAATCATTATAATGGTTCAATGTTACCTCACTCCACACCACATGTTGGGGCATATTGTAATACCCATCCACATATCACCTCAGACCTTGGGGCATATTATTATTCCCACTCTAATTTTAAAATGAATAATAATAAGCAAATTTATCTTCAATAAATATTCAAGACACATATGCTTGTATTTCATATGCTTATCTTTGATAAAGATGTTAGCATAGATCTTACATATTATTTTTTGTCTCATGTTTCTTTTTTTTTTTCACATTACTTATTTTAGTTTCGTTTTTACTTGAACCATTGTTTCCTTTGGATTCTTTGGTTTTATTTCACTTTATAGTTTGTGAGTTATATTTTAAAACCTTGGATAAGACCAGGTCTTCCTCACAAACACATTTTACTAGCATCATTATCATCTTTGGGTTTTTTTTTCTTACATATTACATTTGGCATTTATTTTCATTTAGGTTATTATATGTATCTTTCATTTTTATCTTTTTATCTCATTATTTGCCTTAGTATCTTTATGATTATTTTTACCCCGCTATTTAGTATTCACCTCATTGGTGTTCACCTTGTGATTTATAGTGTAAGACCATGGATAGGACTAGGCTCTCCTCAAAAATTACCATATTAAAAAATATTTAAATTAATTTCCCCATATTTTAGTATTATTACTACTTTCATTCATTCTTATGCTAGATTTGTTGTAGGTTAGATGGCTTCTCTAGTGACATGACTATGATAGCATATCCCCATCCCTTTCATAACACTATTTTACCTCTTTGTGACTATAAATGAGAATATTCCTCATTATATCACTTATTTAATATATGTATATCTCATTATCCCAATATTTACCTTATTTCCTTTCATTTGAGGCTCACATCAATCATGTTTTAGATTGCACACTTACTAGTGGGCAAGTCTAGGAGTCTGTTGACACCTTGGTCTTTAAGTCATTTTATGTAGAAACCAAGTGTAAGATATCTTATTTTTATAACATATTTAACTCATGTTTGGTTATCTAAATCCATATGGATTAGGAATATGAAAATCCAAAACAAGTTAAAATCATAATCATAAAATACAAATAAAAGGCAATGATTAAAAGGTAAAAACAATCTTAAAATTTAGATCACACTAAAAGAAATGATCTATATTTGTCACATATCCTATCTTATTCAAATATCAAATTCCATAGTTATCCTCATTATAGAGCCATAGTCCATTGGGGAGTGGTAGGCTAGTAGATTATGGTAGGAGATCCCATTATATCACATACTTTATAGTTTCACCAACTTTGACACACAAGTATCCAATCTTCATAATAGAATGATGGCTCTATAAGGGGTCTTGAATAATTGGAAACATGTTATAGGAAGGTAGGTCCATTTTAATTTTCATTCATATAGACTTCATGGTTTTATCTATGTACTTCACTTATTAGCCCTAGTTTTGTGTTCATTAGTCAAAGCGGCCCAAGTCTTTTGTGTTGATAGTTCTTAGCCTTGCTCATTTTCTTATTGTGTCTCATTCTTTATAAGGATTTAAAATCATTCATGTGGTGCCTCATGTTACTTATTTACATCATGTTTTCCTAATATTCCCCTTATTGGATATTTCATTTAGTTTATCACATCCTTGATCACTCTACTTACTTATGTCTCTTTGACTTACTTTGTGAGTTGTATTGTAAGAACTTGGGTAGGAACAAGCCTTCCTCACAAACACCATTACACCATTTTTTTAACACACCATATCATTATAATTATATTCATGTCATTAGATGGTTGTGTTTTCTTATACTATATCTTAGAAAAGCACTAAGTTTGAGTTTTCATCCTTTAGAGCTTTTAATTTTCATTTATCCATCATATTCTTAATATATTTTTGTAAACTTATCTTATTATACATATGGAATTTTAAATTATTAAATTTTTATATTTATGTATGATTTATTCATGTTTGTCTTACATCTTGACTTACATTTCATTTTTAGTCATTCATATTTTTCTTAATGTTTTATTCAACATGCCTATCTTACATGGGGTTACTTTTCAATTTCTCACATATCTTTGTTAGAGTTTTCTTGAATTGATATTTCATTTGACATTCATGTTTGACATGCTTTCCAATGTGATTTAGTATGTTATACATTCATTTTTTACATGCTTCCCAACATGATTTAGTGTGTTCTACATTCATTTACCATCATTTTGTCATTCATTTTCCATCAATGTTTTTTTTCTAACCTTGTATTAACAATCTTAATTTTATATTTTTTATAAGTGACTCATTGATGATTTTACCATCCTATGTATGCATTCATTACTTCTATTATTAGTCTTGTATCCCTAGGGTTTCTCAAATGTAGGTACTATACACTTCATAATTAAGACTAGGATGTTTGTATGAAATAATTTAGTGAAAAGGTAAATTTAGGTATGTATATGGTATTTTTAATTAATTTTAATTAATTTTATCATTAATTTCCATATGTCACTTTTAGTTATCTCAAATTTGTGTATTGATATGTTCTTTCTCAAATCACCATCCCCTATTACACTTGTGTAACATGTGATGAGCTTGAAATGGGGCATATGTATACACACACTATTATTATTAACTTTACCACTTAAAACACTTTATATCTTGAAGGAACCCATTTATTTTCAATATATCTAAGTACACACCTTAAACGGTACACTAGGAAAGGGGCAGGAAGACCATTAGTGCTTTGAAATATTATTATGGCTTTGTATCATTCCTACCATTTATCTAACCACTTGATATAAATAAAACCTTCTCTTATGTAATTACCTAAACCTTGTATCCTCTCTTGCACCCTTCTCTAGTCATTTTCTAACTTAATTTTCCCTTCTTCCTAAACTTAAAACCCTTTTTAATATTTTAAAACTCAAATTCCATTAGGTCAAATTTATATTCTAATTGATATTTTGTTATATAAGTTAACAATACAAAGTCAATTGGGATGACTCTATCGACTAAACTTTTGGAAAGAACTTTAGGCTTAGATCTACCTAACATCCATTTCATCATTTATTATATAAGAGAAAAAGAAGGGATATATTATGAATTTGTTTATCTACCATTTTACTTGAAGAGCATAGCTTAGGGTTTCATACTTTATTTGGAGATATGGATCTTATCTTTTGTAAAAGTCTTTTGGATGCATTGATAAGTTATGTAGCCTAGAGATGATTTATCCTTGTCATTTTTACATATCAAAATAACCTATTAATAATCACCTTGGCCAAGGGAGAGATTGGTGCCCAACGGGTTCATCTTAATAGGTAAGTAATCCTTACTTTGTTCCTCCTTTATAAGAGTAGATCAATATGCATTTTTACTTCTCTCCCATACTTTAGGATTCCATATACATTGACATGATTATATGTGTTATATGCAAACTTAATTTTTGTGTTTATTACCCCCACTTTGTTCCATAATATTTGAAAAGCACTAGATTAGACTTTTACTTTACTTTTTATTAGTTTAGTGAATATGAAAACATAGGACCTAGTAAGGGTTATTGCATAGTTTTGCTTGACTGGAGGCTTTGTAACCATCTATTGTGAATTTATTATAGTAAGAGATCCCTTGGATAGGTATAGTGGGTCAATATTGGTCATGATCTCAAATATATAATGTATACACAATCAAATGTCTAAGTATGATTTATCTTCTCTGAGCTAGGATTTATTTATAGGTCTATTACATTTCCCATTATATATAGAAAACACTTAAGCAGTTCATTATGGTAATGATTCCAAAGTCAAGGTTGACAGGTGCTTAGTAGAATGTAAAATAAATTTTCTTAGAATCAATTATGGTAGTTGATATTTATGAAACACCACTAGGATCATATGATGTGATCTTAGGAGCAAATTGGCTCACTAAGCATAAATATAAGGTTGAATGCTACCTAAAGAAGGTAGAATGGTTAGATGATTTGACAAATCAAACCTAGATTCAAGGAGATAAAATAAAATTAATATATAAAAAAAATAGTTATCCAATTAAGAAATTCCCAATGAAAATTATGTCAAGCATTCATAGTCAAGATGAATGAGATGAAATAATCCAAAGAACCTTCCATTGAATACTACCCATTTTTACAAGAGTTTTGAGATGTTTTTCTTGAAGATTTTCTTGTTTTACCACCTAAAAGGGAGTTCTAATTCATCATCAACATCATTATAGGATTATAAACCTAGTATAAATCTCCTTAAATGATGACAATAATTAAACTGGTTAAATTAAAGGCCCAACTTAAGGAGTTATTGGCTAAAGGTTTGATTTAACTAAGTGTGTTACCGTGGGTGAACCTATAGTATTTGTGAATAAATATGGGACCTTTACCTTTAATATTGAATAGAAGATGTTTAATAAAAAAAATATCAAAAATGGGTATCCTCTACCCCACATTGATGATATTTTAGATAAAATGTATGGTGCATCAATATTTCAAAAGATTGTTCTTTGAGATGGGTGGCATTAATTTAGAATTAGAGATAAAGACATTAGAAAGACAAATTTAAGGAATATATATGGGCACTATGAATTAACAGTGATCCCATTTGCATTAATGAACACACCTACAACATTCATTAATCTTATGAATAGTCTTTTTAGAGATTATCTTGATCAATTTATTTTAGTCTTTCTCGACAATATTCTCATCTCAAAATGAATAGGAGCATGTAGATATTTTGAGATTGGTTAAAAAATGGTTGTATTAGAATAATATCTATGGGAAATTATCCAAATATGATTCTTATATAAAAGAGTGCAATGCTTAAGACATATCATTTTTGCAACTGGAATTTAAGAAAATCTGACTAAAATTAGAGCTATTATGGAATGGACAACACCTAAGAATGTTAATGAGGTACATATATTTATGGGTTTAGTATGATATTATAATAAATATATATTCCTAATTTCTCCAAGATAGTTGATCCAATCACCTCTCTTCAATAAAAAGAACAACAGTTTGTGTGGAAAGATAAGTCCAAATAAGACTTCTAAATCTCGAAGGAAAGGCTCACTTTGGAAATTGTGTTGAATATTATACGTATAAATGGTCATTTTTAAATTATAATAGATGTATCATGTGATGTTTTAGGATGTGTTCTAATGTAGGATGGTGTAATTATGGATTTTGAGTCTAATAAAATGAATCTATATAAGGCAGATTATGCCCTACATGACTTATAATTGGTTGAAATAATATATGGATTATAAGTTTGGAGGTATTACTTGTTCAATTAAGATAACTTAGGAGTGTTGAGAATGGAAATTGATTCTTGGTTTTCATTGATATCAAAAAGATCATGTGGTGCTAGTTCATTAATGATAAAGTGATCAGATTGATGGTTTGGAGAGTGTTTAGCTTAATAAGGTAAGTAATGGATGATATTGATGGTATGGACATGTTGTAGAAAACCTATGGGGTTTTATGAGTTCTTATAATCTTATAAAAGTGAATGTAATTCACCAAAATAGTCATATGAATATATAATCTCAAGTAGTCATCTTGACATATAAAGCTAAGTAGATTGATGACATCATATTTCACATGTTTGAAGGTTTCAAGAACAAATTGATATATAGATGGATTCCCCTATGAATGGTGATACTATGGTTTAAATTTTAGGTCATAAGGTTGAATGTATAAAATTTTATTAAGGTGTAAATTTGGCTTCTTAGATAGAGTTTACCAAGCTCCCATATTTAGCCAAATTTATGATATCAAAGATTTATGGTGAGCATTAAATCAAATCAAAGATCTAACAGTGAGAAATTTATCTAACCAGATAAAGATCTAATAGAGCACATGATATTATCAATATTGATCCAATGGAATGCGTGAGCATGCACTAGTGACATGTGTATCAATCTAATTAATTTTATATAAGATAAAAGACATGTAATTGTTCATATAGATGGACATTAATGGAGTGCATTGAGAAAAATAGTCAATCTATGTAGAAGGCACATAGACCTATCAAGTGGCATGATCATAAGAATGAGGATCTTAGATCAATGGTGAGTGATTAAAGGTTAAAGTTAGGAGACATTATAGGATATCAATGGTGTGTATTTTTTGAAATTTTCCAAGGAGCATGAATTGAGGTCAAAGTGTCTGATGTTTAACATTTGCTGAGTGACCATTGGAATTTGAATATTAAAATTAATGAAGGAAAATTAGTATGTAGTTTTTGAGATATATTTTTTCATATAGGATTAATTTTATGGTGGTGTAAAAATAAAATTTGAAGAGAACTTCAAGGTTCATCCATATAATCTAGTTATAATGTTAGAATGTTTGCATAGTAAAATTTATTAAGCTCAAAATTTGACTATGTGTTTGACCATATTCTACAACTAATTTGAGAAAGATAATTGAGTTGTTATTAATAGTATGTTGATATTTAAAGATGAGATAATTATTATATAGTGTTTTAGACTCCATGAGGACCACTTGTGTGTATTTTTGAGGTTTGGTAAATCCATATTCAATGTGAACAATTACTTTAAAGTGGGATGTGTTTGTTGAATGCACTAGCAGTTAGAGTGACCACTTTACAGAAGTGTGTTGGAAGAGTTATGAGAAGAATTGAAGAATAAAATGATCATGGAGATGTTATAAAAGTCTCAAATTATTATTATAAATGTTTTATTATCATGGTTTTTTCTTTATTAGATAAGGTGAGTTAAAATAGTATGACTATATTTTGACCATGTGTGACTAGTCTAAATGGTCATTTTGAGAGAGTTGATCTGAGTGCTTAGAGCCTATGTTGGAGTGTCTAAGTAAAATTTATGTTTTTAATAGGTAATAAAGGGTTCCTAAATGTTATATAATCATATGTCTATGTGAAATACTTGAGTGTTTGCTTCAAAAGTTTGAGACTATGTTTTCTGTGTATGAAGGCCTATATAGCAAGATACCTAATTAGTAGTTTTAAGGTGTGAATTGGTATTTCATGTGGCACGGAACCATATGAAAGTAATAAAGGGGATATTTTAAATATTATTTATGTGTTTGAAGCATTGGTAAAGGATTAAGTTGGTCTAAGTAGTCTCACATGTAACGTGTGAGTATGAAGGCCTAATTGTTTTAGGTCTCACTAAGACCTAATGGTGGTTTAGGGATAATGAGATATTTGATGACCTAAGGAGTCTATGGTTATTACGTGTAATTTTTATGAGTACCCATTTAAAATTTGGTAAATATGAAAATCATCTTGGCTGACCAAGAGGGGCTAATAAAATAGAGTGGTATAAGTACAAGGTCTAATTAGACTAATTATGTTAGTTGAGTGTGTGTGGATTAAATTGAAGGAGAGAAAATTTGAAAGAGAAAGTATAGGTCATTGATGACAATAATAGATCAAATAGGATTAGTAATTTTTATTTGATTAAGCTAATATAGGTGGATACATAGGTCATTTGACCTAATAAGCCTAAAAGATGGAGATTGAGTGAGTGAGCCCTTGAGACTATTTGGGTGAAAGAGTGAAGGTGAAGATTAAAAAAAAAGGTGTTAATTATCAGTTTAAGTGTATAAATATGTGTTTAAGGTGATATATATAGTTAGCTAAGTGGGTGTTTAGTTTCTTAAGGGGTTGGTTCCTCATTAAAAGGTAAAGCTTGCTAAAGGTCTAGTTATTATGGGTGTTCATCTAGACAGGGGCAGTAGCTCCTTGTGGGATTTGTGTCTCACTAAACTAAGGGATGGATGTTTTTTGATCAATTCGTTCTTGTATAAATTTTGTATATTCTTATTATAAGACTTTAGTCCATATTATAGGATTTAGTGGGTTTTATCTCCCACGATGGTTTCTCACATATATAATGTGTTAATGTGATGTATGCTCTTATGTATGATTTAGATGTATGTTCTTTGTTTTGTGTTGCTTGATCAAATTGATATATGTTGAATATTTAAGAGTTGGGAATTGAATTGGATTATCTTACATCACTAATTCACCCCCTCCCCCTCTTAGTGATTGTACCTCTAACAATTGGTATCAGAGTAGGACCTTTTATACAAGTTTAACCACTTGAATTGAGATAGCTAAGTAGTTAAGGAAATAAAATTTTGAGTTGAGGTAAATGGTCAAAAGTATTGAAGAATAGATTAGTTATATTGAGACTGGGAAGATTAATTATAATTCTAAGGATGATGAACATGAGATGAGGCTTGAGGAGCTTAACAAATAGTTCCTAAAACATAATGAAAAGATAGGTCATATTCAAAGGAAGTTTGAGAGATTAAGTGAAATAGTCAAAGAAGACAAGATGACCGTGCAGGATCTTGAGGATAAATTAAGGGTTACAAAGATTAATATGAGTTCAAAAGAGGAAGAATGTAAACATCTCAAAAACTTAGTTAGAAGAAACAAATGCCAAGTTGAGTTCAAAGTAAGGTGAGCATGATGAGTTGAAGTCCAATATTGATTATATAAATATTATTGAAGAAAAATCATGTAGATTGAAGGATAACATGGTTAAAAAATCTAAGAGGGATAAGGAGACTATCCAAGTTCTCATAATTCATTTAGAGGCTATAAAATCAAATATGAGAGAGAAAGAGGATGAGAACATTCAATTGAAGACCAAGCTAAATTCATTGAAGGATGAGCATGAGCAATTTGTTGTCAAGGTAAGCAAGATTGAGAAATAGAAAGAGATGTTAGATCAATACAAAAAGGATGAAAGCACCAAAATCAACAAGAAAATATCCATTAGGTATCCAAGTGCCATGAGGTATGAAAGATATTTTAATTGTCATTATTATTCTTGTCATAGGTTTGGTCATATTGGAAGAAACTATAAAAGGAAGAGCAGTTGGTCAGCTAGAGATATAAATAATGTAGTCTACCATAATTTAGAAAGAGAAAGAGAGGCTAGATCAAGACAAAAAGGATGCAAGCACCAAGATCAATAAGAAAAGATCCATCAAGTAGCCAAATGCCATGAAGTATGAAAGATATTTTAATGGTCATTATTATGCTTGTCACATGTTTGGTCATATTGCAAGAAACTATAAAAGGAAGAGTAGTTGGTTAGCTAGAGGTATGCATAATGTAGTCTACTATAATTTTCATGGCATGGGACATATCGATAGATTCTTCCATATAATGCATGGGAAAATATTAACCCAAGTATGGAGACCAAATACAATTAAGCTTTATCATAATGAACCTAAGAGACAAGATGGTATGTTTGTTGAGATTCATAATATTCATCAAATAGAAGGTATTAATTCTCATATTTGTTTCAATTATCATCAAGTTGGTCATATTTTAAGATACTATATAAGAAATCTCTCAAATCATAAGGAGCATGGACATCCTAGTGTGCTCAAGAAAGGTTAATCCTTGGAATGGAACCCTAAGGAAGTGAAGACCAAAAAAACTCTTTTAGTTGAGCTAAAAGATCAAGGTGGAATTCATTATAAAGCAAAAGAGGAATCAAATATGAATAAGGTTTAGAATTCCAATAAAATGTGTCATATATCCAGATAGAAAAGGATAATCGAAAGTTAGTTCAAGTCAAGCTCAAAGAAAAGACCGAAGTGCTAATTGAGGCTAGTTCTAAGGTATGTATGGTTCCAAGAGAACATCTTGATGTTGTTGAGCAAGTTTGATGAAAATAAAATCAAATTTTAATGCCTATCAATGAGGTTATTTCTTTAGATGAAAAGGTATGTCATGAATATTTTTTATGTCCATGTATTGTCAATTCTTTCTTAAATGAAAATAAGAATATTGTAGTGGATTATAATGTTACTTCTCTTAAGTCTAAAAATAAGAATAAGAAATATTAGTATAAAATGACCAAAAAGGAGAACAAATATGATGAGTTATGGGAAACTCTTAGTTTCCCATTGTTCTAGGACGTTATGGCTTAGGGTGTCTTTATCTAGGCTTCAAGGAGACACTTGATAGCAAGAGGAAGCATGATGAATGCCAGTTGAGCTTTGATTGATGTTGTAGGATAAAAAAGGTTGTAAGAAGATGTGTTGGTTTACTATGAAAGGACATGATAAGATATTTTAATACATAGTGATCCTAAAGTTAAATTTTTGATCAAATATGAAGGATGGTCTAATTGGTCAAATGATGAAAAATGAAGATGTTGGTTTTAAAGATCTATAGGCAAAGAATGGAGGTTTTCAAGTGTCTAATAAAAGATAGTGTGTAATTAAGATATTCTATTTCATAGAAAGACTACAGATAAAAATATGAGGAGAATTTTTTTCATATCTTTGATATCATGAAGAAGGTCTGAGAGTTCTATAGATGATAAGTTGTGTATGCCATGGAGTTAAGGGGAGCTAACTCAGATAGTTTTAGAAGCTTGAAGAAGATGTGCATGATGTAAGGGGCAGCATATGTGAAGATGCTTTAGTCATGATACAAGTGTGATGATGTTTGATATAGTTGTGAATTTTATTAGATTTATATGATGACTTGATCAAATCAAGTCATGTTTTGACAAGGTATTGAATATTTATGCATGAGAAAAGAAAGATTGTGAGTTTTGTAGATAAATAGGTCTAAGGATTATAAAATCCAAATTAAAATTGGTGCATGTCAAAGAATAGATGACATGAGATGGAGTTTGATTATAGGGGGAGATTTCTAAGCTCTATATGTATTTTCTCAGGTCCAAGGCTCAAAGAAGTCCAAATTCAAATTGGTACATGTCAAAGGGGGAGGAATTGATTCATATGATTTAAATTTTGTAAGTATCCTGAGAACATTAAATAGTATTTGAATACATACATGATATTAAGGAATGATAGTTGGTATATTAATGAAGATACACTTTGTCATTAATGTCAAAGGGGGAGAAAGATTAGAATGAAGAAGTTAAATTGAGAAAGAAGTCATTCTGAGGGTGTTTTACCATCAATGAAAAAGGGGGAGATTGTTGAGCATGTTCATTGATGTTTGGTTATCACTGGTGTTAAAAAGAGCATGTGGTACTAGTGCATTAATGACAACATGATCAAATTTATGATTTAGATAGTATTTAGATTAGTAAGGAAAGTAATGGATTATATTAATGGTATGGACATGTTTCAGATACCCTATAAGGTATTTTGAGTGCTTAGAATACTTATGGAAGTGAACATAATTAATTAGAATTGTCATATGAATGCCTAAGCTCAAGTAGTCATCTTGATAGATAAAGTTGAGGAATAAAATTGATGATGCCATATTTCACATGTGTTAATTTTATAGGATAAACTTGATATATGGATGGATTCCCCTATGAAAGGTGATCTTATGGTTCAAATTTTAGGTCACAAGGCTAATCCTAACAAAAGTTATTAAGGTACAAAGTTGGCTTCTTAGGTAGACTTTACCAAGTTCCTGTACTTAACCAAATTTATAATATCAAAGATCTATGGTGAACATTAAATTGGATAAAAAATATAATGGCGAGTAATTTATATAATTGGATAAGGATCCAATGGAGTGCACAACCTTGTCAGTAGTGATCCAATAGTGTGTGTGTGAAGTCAATATGTCAAAGGATGCTTAGAAGGCACATGTTATTGGCATGTGTCTCAATATCATTAAGTTGAAATAAGATAAATGGCATGAAAATGTTTGTATAGATGGAGATCAAAGGAGCAAATTAAGTCAAATAGGCAATGTCCATAGAAAGCATGCAAAGATGTAAAGTGGCATGATCATGGGAGCAAGGATCTAAGATCAATAGTGAGTGATTACAGGTCAAAGTCAAGATACTTATAAGGAGATCAACAATATGTATTTTTTAAAAGTTTCTAGGGAGAATGATATGAGATCAAAGTGTCCAATGTTTAACATTTGTTCAGTGACTGTTGGAATTTGAATATTCAAATTAATGAGGGAAACCTAGTTTATAGTTTTTGAGCTATATCTTTTGATCCAAGATGAATTTCATGGTGGTGTAAAAAAAATTGAAGAGGACTTAATGTAACATATATATATATATATATATATATATATATATATATATATATATATATATATATATATATATATATGTATATATATATGTATATATGTATATATATATGTATGTATATATATATATATATATATATATATATATCTATATATCTATATATATATATATCTATATATATATATATATATATATATATAAGGTTTAAATGTTCATAAAATCAAAGATATTAAGCTCTAAAGTTGACTATGTGTTTGACCATATTCTACAAGTGACCCGAGAAGGATAATTGAGTTGTTACTTATAGTATTTTGATGTTTCAAGATGAGATAAATATTGGAGAGTGTTATATACTCCATGAGGAAAATATTAGTGTATTTTTTATGTTTGAACAATCCATATTCATTGTGAAAAATTTCTTAAAAATTAACTATGTTTGTTGAATGCACTGGTAGTTTGAGTGACCACTTTGAATAAGTGTGTTGGAAGAGTTTTGAGAAGAATTGAAGAATAAAATGAGCATGTATATGTTATATAAGTCTCAAAGTATTATTATAAGGCCTTTTTTTTCAAGTTTTGATCCTAATTAGATAAGGTGAGTCAAAATAGTATGACTATATTTTGGCTATGTGTGATCAATCTGAATGGTCACTTTGAGAGAGTTAATTTGAGTGCTTAGAACTTATGTTGGAGTGTCTCAGGCACATGAAAGTGTTTAAATTTCCATAATGGATCATAAATGTTATATAATATGTTTATGTGAAATACTTGAGTTTTTTCTTCATAAGTTTGAGATTATGTTTTCTATGTATGAAGGCCTAAAGTGCAAGGAGACCTAATTGGTAGGTTCAAGGTATGAGTTAGTGCTCCAAGTGGCATGGATACATATGGAAGTAATAAATGGTATATTGGAAATAGGTTCAATTTTTTTGAAACATTGGTAAATTATGAAATTTGTCCATGTAGTCTCACATATAATGTGTGAGTATGAAGGCCTAATTATTTTAGGTCTCACCAAGACCTAATGGTTGTTTGGGGATAATGAGGTATTAGATGACCTAAAGAGTGTTTATTTATTAAATATAACATGTATGAGGACATATTTAATTTTTTTTCAAATATGTAAAGCATCTTATCCAACCAAGATGGGTTAATATAAGAGAGTGGTATAAGTACAAGGTCTAATTGGACTAATTATCCTAGTTGTGGCTGTGTGGATTGAAGTGAAGGAGATAACATTTAAAAGATAAGGTATAGGTTAGTGAGGAAAATAAATATAAAAGATGACTATTCATGTTTATTTGATCAAGATGATGTAGGTGGATAGATAGGTCATTTGACCTAATGAGCCTAGAAGCGGTAGATTGAGCGAGTGAGCATTTTAGACTATCTGGGTGAAAGAGTGAAGGTGAAGAGTAAAAACAAATGTGGTCATCATCAGTTTAAGAGTATTATTAAGTGTTCAATGTGATCTATTTAGGTAGTTAATTGGGTGTTTGTTTATCTAGGGGGTTGGTTCCTCCTTACAAGGTAAATCTTTCTAAAGGTCTAGTTGTTATGGGTACTCAACTAGATAGGGGTAGTAGCTCCTTTGGGATTGATGTATCACTAAAGTAAGGTATGGGTGTTCTTTGATTAGTTGGTGCTGGTATAAATGTTTGATATTGTTATTATAGGACTATATTCTATATTTTAGGGATAAGTGGGTTTTATCTCCTAAGAGGATTTCTCACATATATGATGTGTTCATGTGATGTATGCTCTTATGTATGAATTAGATGTATGTGATTTCATGTTTACGTTTCTTGAAAAAATTGATATATATTGAATGTATTAGACTTGTGAATTCAGTTAGATTATCTTGCATCATTGATTAATCCCTCCTCTCATTGATTATAACTTTAACAAGGAGTCCAATATATTTTCGCTCATCAAAATATAAGTGCTTATTAGAGGTGGGGGATAGAGTTTTTATCATATTATGATTTTGACATTAGTTACATTAAGGGAGAAGACAATATATTTGTATATTCCCTTAGATATGTAAGGTATATATAAATGTTTTCTACTATACAAAGTACCTTCCATGATCAGGTAGTGAAATTATCACTAGGAGATGAATTCTATGAGTAGCTAATGTGAGCTTTGTCAAAAATATCTCAAGATAGTAGGTATAATGGATTCAAATTTGAGAATGATGGAATATTGAGATTCAATATAAGAATATATGTTCCTAATAAGAAAATTGTGATGAACATAATTCTAAGAAATATACATAATAAAAATGAATTAAATACTATATTTTTGGAAATGAATTAATAAAAATGTAGTAGATTTTATTTCTAGGTTCCTAGAATGTCAACAAGTTAAGGCTAAACATGTTCATCCAGATGGGTTTTTATACCTTCATTACATACCAAAATATAAGCTACATGTCATTAGTATGGACTTTATCCAAGGATTTCCTTTGTCAAGTAATCATCATGACATGATTTTGGTGGTTATTGATAAACTCAACAAAGCAGTACACTTTATTCTAGGTAATTTGGCAAATTATGCACCTATGCTTGCTAAGAGGTTTGTTAAAGAGATGTATAGATTTCATGGGCTTCCAAAAAAAATCATTTTAAATAAAGACCATAGAATGAAATCAAGGTTTTGGTTAACTCTTACTGCAGATTTGGGTACATAGCTAAATTTTAGCATAGCTTACCATCCATAAATAGATGAACAAACAAAGAGATTAATTCTAACCTTAGAAGATATTTTAAGGATGTATTGCATGGATCGACAATACAAGTTGGAATAATACATACCCTTGGTCTATTTTGATTATAATAACTCATACCAATCAATTTTGAATATGGATCCATTTGAGGCATTGAGTGATAAGAGGTATATAACACCAATCAACTAGAACAAACTAGAAGATAGACTAGTTTTTGGACTTGATATGCTTAATAAAATGGAGGAATATGTAAAATTAATAAGTCAAAGGTTGGATTAAGTAAATGATAGGTAGAAAATATATGTAGATCTAATAAGGACAACAAGGAAATTCATAATTAGAGATAAAGTTTTTATATGGGTTAAACCCCAAAAATGTCATAATAATTTTATAAAATTAGCTAAATTGTCACCAAGATCTATGGGACCCTTTGAGGTTCTAAAAGTGATTAATCCTTTAGTGTATAAATTTATTTTTCCACCAAGTTGATATTAAATGCATAATGTTTTTAATGTATCTTATCTTAAAAGTATGTAATTGATCCTTCTTGTATTTTAGATTGGAATGCATTACAACTTATGGATCCTAGGATGGTCATAATAGAACCAATTAGAATAATTGATACTCATAATCTTAGCTTGAAAAATAGAGAAGTATCTCAATGCAAGGTCCAGTGAGACTAATATTTTGAAGATAGTGATACATGGGAGGATTATTACGAATTCTCTAGGCTAATTCCTCATTTATTTGAATAATTTTTAGCTAACCATTGATTTATTTCTAGAACTTTTGTTTAAAATAAATTAATAGGGGTGATGACTTATTTTAAGGGCAAAGGATGTCACATCCCACTCCTTAAAAGACTACATTAGTGTTAATGTAGAAGTGAAACTCATGGTTTATTAGTTCTAATTTATGATTAATTTATTTGATATTATTATTGTATAGTGACAACTGTACAAATTATTCATGTTCAATTATGATGTGATGTTTTTCACATGCTATATGATATACATTATGATTTCATTATAAAATATCATGATTGATTATGATTTCATTAGTATATTTATTCTTATGGTACAATAGTTATTTAGTTGATGATTATGTCATTGATTTATTATAGTATGAACTAACTACCATTTTGTCTTGACTGAGGTGGTTGCAAGACTATCCCACCCTCACAAAGTGGTATATAGGGAGAGTATAATATGGGAGTAAGGAGTATATATTAGTATTTGGAGTAATGAGAAAGAAAATAGAACCCACACAGACCAATTTATATATGTTGATTGAATTTTTACTTCATGTTTTCTATGTTATGGTTTATTGTGCATGTTTGAATTTACTTATGAGATGTTATGGTCTTATATACTACTTTATTAACATGATATGTTAATTCTTTTTGGAATAGTTGTATTTCAATAGAATTGTTAATCAAACTAGATCATGTTGAGTGTGTACATAATGAGACTTCCTTATGCATTTTGAGACATGCAGTAAGAAGTTAAGGTGTTAAATTGGTTTTTAGTGATTGATTTGTATTATGAATGGTCTTGAGTTATTTATTACTCTTAATTACCTCTTGGTATCCTAAGTGGTGTTAAATGGGGTAAAATGCACCCAAAATCCTATTTTAAATTATGTTAATCTTATAAACATGGGTAAATGGGTTTAAAGTTTTATGAGGATTCTAGAAGCTCATTTATTATGCTTTGAGTCAAAATCTACAAAACCATCATGTGGAGTTATAATAATCATTATTTTTTATTTATTGGTTATTAATATTGGTTGACTTTGTCATTTGTATGAGTGGTTGTGGGCATGTAGTACCATGCTAAAGTTATAGGGGTTTCAAACTACATGAGATAAGAATAAAATAATAGAAATTTAGTGTCATAATGGTGAACACAAATTGGAAGGTGAGATTTTAACAGCTATGTAGATGTTGTAAATGGAATAAAATTGAAATAAGGAAGAAAATATGACATAGAATAAAAGAGTAGGATGGAGATTTAGAAATGGAAGATTTGGATTTCAAATCCACTAGCAATATATTCGAACATCTATACCCTGATAAAGTAAGTCATGTATTTCATTCATGTATGAAAATAATAATTATTTATCTTATAATGGGAATGGAATGAGTTATTTTTGAAATCCAAATAATGATTTACATACACAATTTAGTGTAAATATTTGTTGAATTAAATGGTAGAGTTTCATTTTATAATAATAGGGTTCATTTTTATAGGCATGGGGATTGAACTTGGTTCCATATGAAATCCCATATAAATGGAAACAAAAATCTCTATTTAAAAAAATGAGTGTAAAAATATTCATTTTCGATGGTTCAACTTATGTACTATGAAGATGGTTTCTTTTTTTTTAAATAGCAAAATTCTTTTTATAAATCTATTTTATTTTTGTAAGATTCTAAGTTAGAATCTACATAAGGGAAACCATAGGGTTATCTTTAAATACCTAGATATTATATTTAATTAAATAAGGCCTATTATAGCCTCAACATTTTTCAATAATTATTATAGCTTTAGATTTACTTTGAAATTAGGGTCCAATATGTTTCATATAATCAAAAATAATGACCTAAAACTATGTACCCTTTTGCTTATGCAAATGTAAAACTATGGAAGTTATGAAAGATAACATAAATATGTTTACTATATATATAGATGACTCATTGAGCATACACCAAAAACTATTATTGAATGATGGATGGCCTATTGCAAACATATAGCTTTCTTTATATAAGGAAAACACTGATTTTATGAAGTCTCATATGACATAGGTAGTTTTATATTCATGTATTTAATTTGTGGTTAGTTTTAGTGGATTAAAACCTATCAAATATGGATGAGATAGATAGATATTATATAATATTTAATGCTCATATCAAAATCTTAGAAGTATATATATATATTAACTCTTTTTATCTCTATAATAACGAAAAAAGAATTGTGTTTATATAGGTGGATCTAACCATAAAGCCTTTCAAAATTTTAGGCTGACAAGGTCAACCTAGTTGACCTATTATCATAATTGACAAAAATAAACTAGGTCATAGACTAGGTTGGCCAAGGGCCAACTTAAACCTTAATAATTTTTATAAAAAAGAGTACAAGATTGATGGGGCTGACTATGTAATGTAAACTATCAAAAAAGGGGTTTATGCTAGGGAAAGGATAATGAAGGTAGTAAATGACTAGAGGAGGGTGAAAAATTGGAGGAAAATATTAGGGGAATGATTTTAGGAGACATGTGTGTAGATAGTATGTGGCAAAAAGGGATAATAATATTTGAAGCATCAATGGTCTTCCCACCCCTTTCCCAATGCACCACTTAAGTCATGCACTCAAAGATATCGAGACTCAATGGGTTCCTAAAAGATAGAAACCATTAGTATTGATAAAATTTGAAATATTATATGTACACACACACACACACAGATATATATATATATATATATATATATATATATATATATATATATATATATATATATGTATGTATATATATTTGTGTGTATGTGTGTGTACATATAATATTTCAAACTTTATCAATATTGATGCTTTCTATCTTTTAGGTACCCATCAAGTCTCAATATCTTTGAGTGCATGACTTAAGTGGTGCACTGGGAAAGGGGTGGGAAGACCATTGATGCCTCAAATATTATTATCCCTTTTTGCCACATACTATCTACACACATGTCTCCTAAAATCATTCCCCTAAGATTTTCCTCCAATTTTTCACCCTCTAGTCATTTACTACCTTCATTATCCTTTCCCTATCATAAACCCCTTTTTTGATAGTTTACATTACATAGTCAGCCCTATTGATCTTGTACTCTTTTTTATAAAACTTATTAGGGTCTAATTTGGCCCTTGGCCAACCTAGTCTATGACCTAGTTTATTTTTGTCAATTATGATAATAGGTCAACTAGGTTAACCTTGTCAGCCTAAAATTTTGTAAGGCTTTATGGTTAGATCCACCTATATAAACACATTTCTTTTTCCATTATTAGAGAGATAAAAAGAGTTAATTATTAATTTATCTTCTTTATAATTTGCACTTCTACCATTCTACTTGAGGAGTCTTAGCTTAGGGTTTATACTTCAATAAGAATCTTCTATTTTAGAGAAATGGATGCTTTAGGATTTCTTAGTGATCTTTATAAATCATGAAAACCTATTTCAAAGCACCTTCGGTGAAGGGAGAGATTGAGTCTTGATGGGTTCATCTTCAATGTAAGTATCTTTAACTTTGCTCCTCTCTTTAGTAGATAGAAGTAACATAATTAATTGATTTTAAATATATTGCTCTCTCCATGCATTAAGGTTTTACCTATACATAGCTCAATTAGGATTATCTTATGCATGTTTACTTTTATGTTTACTAACCCCCACTTTTTGACACAAACTTTGGTGAGTACTCATTTAGACTTTTCTTTACTTGTTATTAGTTTAGTGAATATAAAAACATAAGACTTAGGATATTATGTAGTTTTGCTTGACTAGAGGCTTTGGAACCCTCTTTAGTAATATTATTGTGGTAAGAAATACCTCGATTACATCTAGTAGATCCATCTTAGTCATGAACTTGATTATCTAATGTATCCCCAATCATAAGTGTAAGTAGGATTTATCTTCTCCAACCTAGGATTGATTTATAGATCTACTACATTTCCTATTGCATACATTCTAGTAAACTTGACATAAATAAAACCCTTGTAGGTTTATTTCAAATTTTCATTTTTATCATCTTATTATTTTTCTATATTTGCAGTACTATATTGAACCATTTGGTATAGTTCTAACTTTATATGCATATGTTTAACACACAATTTTATCAAAATGACTCTATTATTTTATGCAAGTCTTCATCAGATACATTTTATTGGATATAATAGGTCAACATAGTAATATTATTTAATCCCAAATAAGAATACAAAGTCAAACAAGTCAAATATATCATCTTATTCTCCCTACCCACATTCAAACCAACAAACTAAGTCAAATAGGTTGGCTCTATCATCTTATTCTCTCTACCCACATCTAGATCAATAAACTAGGTTGAAGTTTTTGACTTTTTCATCTTATCCTTATTCAATATATAGGGTTTGTCACAATTAAGTCAAACCAATTAACTTAGTTTGAAAATTTTTGAAAGTAGCATTCAAGGAACTTCAACATAAAATTTGTAATCCTAATCATCTTCCAACCCACCAAGGTTCCTCTCTTTCTTTTCTAAGTCATTTTAATATTTCCTTTTAGTTATATTTTATACGAGTTAACATTATTTAAAACTATAAACCTACAACCAACTAAGTTGACTTGGTCAACTTAGTTTTATAGTCTATCTTCTATCTAAAACACTTAGTTGACCCATTCAACTCTGTTCTTGAAGACTTTTTACTTCTTCAAAATAGTAGCAACCCAATCAACTCTATTTTGTACTATTTACATATAGTTTTGTTTGAATTAACTTTATATTATTCTAAATTTGAGAATTAATAAATATTTATTAGTAATTAATTCACACTTACATTTTTAGTTGTTTGCATTCTTTGATTAACTCACATAGTCTAAATAGGTGGTTTTTCAAATTGCCATTTAGTTACACTATTTTTCTCTTTTGCACACACTACCAAATCACACAATATTTAAAATGCATTTAAATGCTTGTCTTTCTAAGGCTTACCTAATTGGATTTCATCACCTGGGGGAAGCCAACTTGGTTTTTTGACCAAGTATAAATATGTGGTTAATGGTATATATTGTCAAAGCATCTGACACCCTTATCACTATGATATTGTGAAGTGAGGGGGTAAGCCCCAATACCAACATAGATCCCTTTCAATCTAAACATCCTAAAACCATCCATATATTTCTTTCTAGTTCCCTATTTTCAGCCAACTTTCCTATCACACTTAATTAATACTTTCTAATAATCTAATAACACCCATGATGACCAATTAGTTAGCAATTACTTTTTAGTTGACTACTTGCACTCTGATTATTGTGTGTTGTATTGAAAAAAATTCATTATCCAGCATTGGTGTAAAGTTTTACGTTGTGTGCCCCAATTGGATCACTCATATTTATCTAATTATTTATGCATTTTCTTTCAATTACTACATCATTTATATTACCCTATTTAAGAACACTATCATTTTGGTTGATATAGTCTTTTATAGACTCTATCTTTAATCCTACCAATAGTACATAGTTAACCAACACAAATGTCTCTTATCTATCTATCTAGTAGTACATAGTCAAACTAGTCAACTCTATATTTTTCTTATCCTCTATCCAATAATACATAATTGACCTAGTAAATTTTCTACTATTCTTATCCCCTATCCATTAGTACATAGTCAACCTAGTCAAATTTGTAATCTTCTTAACCCCTTTTCAATAGTAATTTATTGACTCAGTCAACCTTGTATCTTATTGTTAACCTTGATTTTCTATCTGATTGATTTAGTTCTTTGTCTATATGAATTTCTTCTCTATTTGGCTGACTTAGTTCTCTATCCCTTCTTTCTCTTTCTTTTTTATAAAATTTTTGTTCATTTCCTTAAAGCATCATAAAATACCCTATTGGAATATTTTTTGATAACTTAAATCCATTTAGACACTATATGGGTTATTTTTTTCTCCTTTCTTTACCTTCCAAGAGAACCCTCACTCTTGGAGCACCTCTTTTTCTCCTTCATCTATGGATTGTAACATGGTTTCAATCACACTTCAAGATGAAGTAGATGGATCTAATCCTTTTTATAACTATCAATAAAATTCTCGTATTCAAGGTTTTTAACATAATGTGGGAGCAATTGACACAAGTCTATAAAATAATCCCACTAGTAATCCACATCCCATTAACCCTCCGTTAATACAAATTTGGTGAGTCCTCCTACAAACACCAACTTGCCAATTTATATGACTCAACTTCTTGCACAAGTCATACAATAAATGAACATAATGCAAAATTATAACACATCTAAAATGATGAAATTACAACATCATTTAATCAATATGGCTAACCAATTAACAGTCCTAATTCTTTAAACTATTTCAAATTTTAATCCTCCACCTCTTAGAGATGCCTCAGGAAATGTTACTCCTCAACCTATCATGAATAAAAAAATGCTTCAAAACATCCAAAATGAGACTTTATCTCCTTTCATCATTTCCATTGATATTGGAAATATTTATACAACTATCAATTATGATGGGACTAAAGACCCTACATCCTTTCTTAAATCATTTATCATTATTTATAATGAGTGAATCCAAACTAATACTTTTTCCACCACTAAACTTCTAGTTAAAACCTTCAATAACAATGTATTAGAATGGTATGACAGACTTCCCCAACATTCCATCAGGAAACTATAGGATTTATTCAATACTCTAATTAAATATTTTCAACACAATGACCTTCCTAAAAATTTCCTTAGTCATTTCATCAATGCTAAGTAATCTCCCACCAAATTAGCTTATGATTTTATCAAATAATAGAAATCTCTAGCCCATAAGTCTAACCATAAAATGACTAATGATAATTTTTTCAAACTCTTCATAGCTACATTAACTACTTCTCTTCAATATAAGGTTAAAATGTTTGCCCCTCAAACATTTAACATAACTCTTGACAAAGCCAACTTTCAAGACTTACTCATGAAGCAATTCAAATCTAATACCAAATTTGTTCCATAAAGGTTATTTTCAAACTTATACCAATGCCATCACTAGAAATGCTCCTCAAACCAAACTAGGAGATTCCAAAGATGATAATACCTCATCTTCTCATATACCACTAACTATGAAGCAAATGAAAGAATTCTTAACACCCTATAAACCCTTTACTTATCCTAATAATCCTCCTAAATGGTTTGACCCTAATCAATTTTTTTAGTTCCATGCTGACATTGGTCATTAACATGAAACTAATACATGGATTACCAAATTTGACGTCTCCTATATACTTGGTGATTCCTTCAATCATAAAGCCATGATTGAACCCCATCATCAAGAATATAACACTGCTTCTCAAAAATGACAAGCTACCAAAAATTCTTCTAATATCCAAAAATATTTTTTCACATCTACCACTAAATAAAATACCAAGGATGTTTGCGTCATTGATGTTGTCTATGACCAATATTAAAACTATTCTCAATATTTATATGTAACTAAGGTCAACAATCATCACAAACTAGCACATAAAGATCTTGACACAAAACTTAAGAAACCATCTCTAGAAGAGCAATTTATCAAATATACTACAACCACTCATTTAGCTTCAAAAGCCAACAAGGAACCATTTCCTTCTTATAAACACCCAACCACTTCCATTCCTTCAAAATCTACCTTACCTTCTAAACCTTGCACTGGTTCTTCTTCTAAATCCCATTATAACTTTCTTGAATAACTTAACTCCATGATTTATAAGATTCCCCTTACAAAGTTAGTTTAACCTCCCCTTATCATCATAAGTTACTCATAAAACAATTACAATAAATTAAAGATCGATATTTTATAAATGAAGAACCACCTTGTATTGAGCCTCAACTTACCAACATGCATAACACTAAATCCATTTATCTTTATTCTAAGCCTTCTATTGAATTTATCTAAGAATACATTAATAATGATGAGATCCTCTTTTTGCATCGATGATCCATCACTACTAATTAAATAACCATTAATATTACCCTTGTTTATAAAGTATTAGTTGACAAAGGGTCTAATGTTAAGTGATATCTTTGTGGCTCATCTAAAAACTTATCTATAATAAGGATAAACTCAAGAAATCCCACCTAAATTATCATGGATTTTATAAAACTAATAAAAATACACTCAATTGTATTTGCATTTCCCTTACAATTATACCTAAGACTATTTGAACTAAAATTATGGTCCTTGATATACCCTGATCTCATAGCATACTCTTAGTATGACCTTGGACTCATAAAATATGGGCTATCACCTCTTTCAGTAGATAATGCATCAAGTTCTTGCATAATGGAAAAAAACATAAACATGAGGATGATACCAACCCTTGGATTATTCAACTTGCCAATTCTAAATCTCAATATTGCATTCTTACCATTCCAACAATCAACAATGCTTCCTTACCTAAATTCATGAACATTAATCCAAACTTATAGGTCATTCTTATTAATTGATACAATGATGAACCTAATGAATTTCAACATAATTTAAACACTAATAAGCTACCTCCTTACATCTTGGAATGGCTTCTTCCTTCTTTATTACCTCATAATTGCACTATTCCTCATATTGATGAGATTGCTAATTTTCCCTCTCCATGCAATGTTGAAGATGTTTCTTACCTAGAATATGCCTTTAAATGAAATAATTATGGAGTAGCCAAATTATTTCAATATCCTTTAATCATGTCTTCATGAATATTCAGTGATCTAGGAACCTCCCCTTTTGAAATTCCTCCTTTGATCATGTCTCCATGAAAAATTAGTGATCTAGAAATCTCCCATTTTGAAACTCTCTTGAATCTCAAGCATGTACGATTTATTCAACCTATTATGATAACTACATCATGACCCAAGCTCAATCTTGAGACTTAGATATTGAGCATCATCAATAAACTTTAGCCTAAATACATGATGTTCATACCATTTATACATATTTTGAATCAGCTCCTGAAGGTCATGTACCTCCCATTAATTCTCCACTTATTATATTACCTAGGTGGTAGAATAAATCATGCATTCCAAAAATTTGGAAGTTCCTACATATTTTGTACTACCTACAAATCTAATCATTGTATCCACTTTTTCCTCCATTAAAGAAACTAAAGATATACAAATCTCATATGATTAACCTACTCCTCCTACTCTTGAGATTGCATTAGATGCCAAGGACACCAATGTCCATCAGATACGATCTAAATATGATTTCCATGGTAATAAAATTATCAATATTAAAGTAACTATCAAGTATGATGGTCCCCTTCCCACATTTCCTAGTGATGAAGCCATTCTTGAACTATTTCATGCCTGAGAACCTCAACTTCCTCAAAAACATAAAAGACTTGGGAATTTCATAAATAAATCCCCTTGTTTCAACAAATTCATCACTAGCATTGATCCTAAATTAAATCCAATTTCCTCGTTACCTAGTTCACTAAATCATTTCCAATATGGAAATGTTATGCTTATTGATGAAACTACTCACATCAAATATGGTATTCCATTAGGCCCTCAACCAATTATAGTTTCTCATGAACTCACACCCACTAAACATGAAAAATTTAGTTTATTTTTTGATAAATATCATGATATATTTTCTTGGTCCTATGAGGACATGCCTAGAATCAACCTTAACATTATGGTGCACAAAATTATCACTTGTCTTGATGTTAAATGTATGCACCAAAATCATGGAAATTTTTGCTTGAAGTTTCCACCTTATGTCATAAAGAAATTATCAAGCTTATTGATTCTAAGTGTATAAAACCCATAGACTATTCTTAATGGGTTTATAACATAGTCCCTATTTATAATAGGGTCACCATGGTCATTCACATTTTCATAAATTTCCATAATATTAATCTTGCTTAACCCAAGGAAAATTTACCTCTACCTTCAATAGATGTCATCATCAATTCAAAAACTAGTTACAAAATGTTATCTCTTATGGATGGTTTCTTGATTTATAACCAAATTCACATCACCCCCAAAGACCAACATATGACAACTTTCACCACATATTAGGGCACTTATTACTATGTTAAAATGCCCTTTGGCCTCAAAAATGTTGGAGCCACCTATCAATAGGTAATGATTGACATATTTGATTATCTTACTTACAAGATTGTATAAACCTATTTGAATCACCTCATTTATAAATCCAAATGATGTAATATTCATCTCTCTAATCTTGCCATCATATTTTACCACCTCCTTAAATATAAAGTTAGACTAAATCCCTACAAGTGTGTTTTTTGTGTCACATCTAGTAAACTATTAGATTTTTAGTCTCTCTTCATGATATCAATGTCAACCTTGCCAAGATTAATGATATCATAAACATGCCCATCCCTCAATCTATTATAGACATTCACACTTACCTCGATAAACTTGGGGAAATTAGAAGCTTCATTCTCAAAATGGCCTACCATACCTATTCATTCATTTCTATTCTTAAGAAAGGTAATGCTTTAGAATGGATGGATCACTATCAAAAATCATTTGATAATATAAAATAATCATTGCTTCACACACCTACTCTTTATCCCCCTTAAAATAATTGAACATTGATCTTTTGTACCTCTTCCAAACTGATATTAGTTGGGGCAATGCTCACCCAACATGATGATACTAGAAGGGGATATTCCACCTACTATATCAATTGAGGCCTAATTGAGTATGAGAAATGTTACACAAAATTTTAATGTGATTGCCTCACCATTAATTTTTCCACTAAAAAACTTTGACATTATATGATTTATCAAACCACTTCATTAATTCCAATACCCTTTTTTGATTTTGCTCCAAAGATTTTATTCCAAAATATATAATTAGCAAGTGGATGGTCCTCCTTATGGAATTTGATCTCCAAATTATTACTCAAAAAAGTTATCAAAGGATAAATAATTGTTGATCAACTTACCACATATCTTGTTCTAGCTACCAACCACATTAAGATAGTGTTCTCAATGATAATATTCTATATATTGAAGGTATCACCTAAGATGTATCTCTTAAATATTACTTCCACAACTTCACTTCTGACATGGAAGTAAGTAATCTAGATGAGTTTGTTATCTTCCCTGATACTACTAAACTGAAAGTATTTATCAAATAGCTTCTTGAAATAAATATCAATTTACATGAAGATACTTGGAATATTCATTTTAATAGCACCAAATGCCTTCAAGGACCTTGGGTAGGTTTTATCCTTATGATACCTCTTGGGAAAATTATCCCATTATCTTTTTTCCTCACATTCGATGTCACTTACAACATGGTAGAGTAAAAAGCTTTAATGCTAGGAATGAAAGAAACCTTTGATCTAGATATCAAATATATGAATGCTTTAGGTGATTCCCAACTCAATTTCCACCAATTTAATGGTGATTATCAATTTAAAAGTGAGAATCTCATTTTTTATCATCAAATCACAACTACCCTCACCAAATATTTTATTTCCTTTACCATTGATCCTATACCTTGAGATCAAAATTCTATTGCCTATTTTATTAATGCTTCAACATATCTTTTTCATCCACACCAAGTTACTACCAGGCCCAATTTTTTATCCAAATAATAAAATCCCCATCTTATATTCAACCACAATATTCGCTTATCTACCACATTTAGGCTGTCACCATTCAACAAAGCCCATGGTATAAAAATATCATTCAATTTTTGGAACATAAAACTTATCATCCAAACCTTAATTATTATGAAAAGACTCATATTTGAAAATAATCTTTTAAGTATGTATTTAGATATAACATCCTATATTATCACAATGTTGAAGTTACCTTACTCTGCTATTTTATGAAATAATAGGTTCTTCCTCTTCTCAAACAAACACATAGGGGCATTTATAGTGGCCACTATAGCAAATACGATACAACCCACAAAATATTATGTATGGGATATTTTTGTCCCACTTTTGAAAAATATTCCATCAAATTTTCTAAAATGTGTGCTCCTTTCCAACTTCATGATGATCTTATTCATCCACCTCCATCCAAGTTTCAACCCATAAAATCTCCTTGGCCATTCTCCATATGGGGATTAGATCTCATAGGTAAATTACCTTGATCTCAAGATGGGCATGTATTTTTATTCACACCCACAAAATATTTTACCAAATGGGTTGAGGCATTCCCCTCATCAACTTCATCAGTATCACCATATCTAAGTTCATCATAAATTAAATAATTTGCCACTCTAGTATCCCTCATGATATCATTTTAGACAATGGTTGTAATTTCAAAAACAAATATATCAAATAGCTTATATTTTCCAAGGAAAGGCCACCAACAAAATTATTTTAAAAAATCTCTAAAAGATAATTTGTGAAACCCACATGGATTGGTACCTTCATCTATGTCATACTGTTTGGACCTATCACACTAACATACATACTACCATTGGGGCAATGTCGTTCTCTCTAGTCTATGGTTCTAAATCAATACTCCCATTATAATTTTAGCTTCCCTCTCTCCTAATATCTCTTTATGGTATAATATTTGATGTATAATTACATAAAACTCACCTTCATGATCTTAATCTTCTTGATGAACACTACCTTTCTAATTTACAACATAATCACCAATACAAGGCCTATATTACGAAACAACATAACAAATGAGTTAAAATTCACACATTTAATATTGATGATCTTGTCCTTATATTAGACTACACTCATGAAAAAGAAGTTAAATATTCCCAAAAAGGGTGGGGCCCTTATTTAGTCAAAGATAGTCTAGGTCTAAGTACCTATTGCCTCAAATAAATGGTCATATTTTCAAGGATCCCACCAATGTGTAACTCCTCAAGAAGTACTTTGCCTAAATACTTCCCTTATTTTAATAATTTATATATGATATATACCTAACACTTTTTTTTAGGATACTTACATGGGTCTCACCCTCTATCATAGTTCTCTCTTCTCATAAACCTTATTCCTTCCTATACACATAATATTTTCAAACATTATCAATTAATAATGTTTTTTATCTTGTAGGAACTTTTCGAGTCTTAATATACTTGATTGCACACCCTAAGGGGTGCAAAAATAAAGGGGTGGGTAGATCATTGGTGCTTCATAAGATTTTTGTCCCTTATTACCACTTGTTACCAATCCAACCAACTCCTAAAAACATTACCCTAAGCTTTGCCTCTTCTTTTTCACACTCCTCCAAACATTTACCACCTTCATTTAGCAATTTTCCTAGCCTAAATACCTTTATTATATTTAACATGACTATATTGGTTGTGGTGACCTTTTAATCTTAATGGAAAAACTTATTTAGGGTCTAGGTTAGCTCTTGGCCTACCTAGTCTGTAACCTAGTGAGATTTTATCAATAACAATACTAGGTCGATTGGGTCTACCCTGTCAGCTATAAACTTTCGAAATAGTTTAGGGTTAGAACCACCTATATAAACACATACATTTATCTATTATTTGAAATTAATACAAGACTTATTATTCATTTTCACTTCTTTTCAATCTGCTCTTTCACTATTTTACTTCAGGAGTTTTAGCTTAGGGTTTCTACTTGGAGAAGAATCTAGTATTGAGGATAAGTCTTGGATGTTTTGGCCTTTCTTAGTGATCCTTACAAACCACAAAAAACTTCTTTCAAGTCAACTTTATCCAAGGGAGAGATTGAGTTTTTATGGGTTCATCTTCTAGGTATATATCTCTAACTTTACTACTCTCTTTAGTAGATATAAGTAGTATAAGTAATGTATTTTGAATAATATTACTCTTCCTCTCTATGTATTAGGGTCTTACCTAGACATATATTAATTAGGATTATATTATGCATGTTTACTTTAATTTTTTCACTAACCCCCACTTTATGCCACAAGCTTTGGTGAGCACTAGATTAGATTTTGCTTTATTTGCTATCACTATATAAATATAAAAACATAGCACCTACTTAGGGTTATTGCATAGTTTTTCTTGACTAGAGGATTTAGAACCCTTTAAAGTGATATTATTGTGATAAAATATCCCTTGGATAGGTCTTCTAGATCCATATTGGTAATGACCACAATTATCTAATGTATCTCTAATTAGTAGTATAAGTAAGATCTATCTTCTCTGAGATAGGATTGATGTGTAGATCTAATGCATTTATGATTTCATACATTATAATGAACCTGGCATGAATATGACCCTTGAAAGTTTTCTTTCAAACCTTTCATTTTTATAATTTTATTATATTCTATATTTGTGATACTAGGTCTACCAAGCATGTATAGTTTCTAAATTCTATGCATATGTTTAACATATAATCACATCAAAATGACTTGGTTCTTTTTGTGTAGGTCTTCATCAAATATAGATTATTAGATTGAACAAGTTGACACAATAATATTATTTAGTTCTATATATTAGACTATGTTGAGTAGGCTGACTTAGTCTCTTATTTAGATCTAGAACAACAAACTAAGTCATGAGAGTCTACTTAGTATTCCAATCAGCTCCCAAAAGTCAACCTATTCATTTTAACAAGATTTAGCAAACATAGAATTATAGAACTAGGTCAACCTAGTCGACAAAGTTGGCAAAGCTTGTAAGTAGCATCCAAGGAACTTCAAAATAAATTTATAGTCCTCAACATCTTCCAACCCACCAAGGTTCCTTTCTCTCTCTCTCTCTCTTTCAATTCAATTTTACATTACAGTTTTATTTTGTACAAGTTTGTAGTCTTCAAAACTGTAATCCTATAACAAACTAGGTCAACCTGGTTGACCTAGTTCTATAGTCTATCTTCTATCTAAAAGACTAAGTCAACCTATTTGACTTAGTTCTTAAGGACTCTTCATTATATAGTATAGTAGTGATCCTATCGACTCTATTTTTTATAATATTCATATACAGTGTCATCTAAATTGACTAAGTACTATGCTTAAATTTCTAATTAATAACTATATGCTAGTAATTAGTTCACACTTTCATTTCTATTTATTTTCATGCTTCAAGTAGATCACATAGTCTAATTAGTGTTTTTTTAAATATACCATTTAGTTGCACTATTTTTATCTTGTTTAAACACACTACAAAATCACATAATTGCAAAATGAATTTAAACATTTATCTATCCAAGACCTACCTACTTGGATTTCATCACCAAGGGGGAATCCAACTTGATTTTCTATCTAAGTATAAACACATGGTTAATGTTATATATTTTCAAAACACCCAACACCTTTATCACTATGAGATTATGAAGTGAGGCAGTAGGCCCCAATACCAATCAAATACCATTGCCAACACAAACCCATTTCATCCTAAACATTTTGAAACCATCCATAGATTATATTCTAGTTCCCATCTTTCAACCAACTTCCCTATCACACTTGAAATAAAACTTTATAATAATCTCACAACATTTAGGATGACCACTTAGTTATCATTTACTTTTCAGTTGATTGGTTGCTCTCTACTCACTGTGTATTGTATTGCAAAAACTTGCATTAGCCAACATTAGCCAGTATTGTAAAAACATGCTATATTCCCCAATTGTATCATTATCTTTGATATAATTATTTATGTTATTTATTTCATTTATTGTTTTGAATTACATTATAAAATATTTCCCTATTTTTAGTACATTGTCATTTTTCTCGACACAATCTCTTAAAAACTAATTTTCTTCCTACCTATAACACTAAGTCAACCTAATCAACTATATATCCCTTTTGCTAGTTATTTTACAATAATAAGTTGACTTGGTCAACCCTATATCTTTATCTAACTATTTTTTTCCCTATTTGTAGTATTACGTCAACTTGGTTGACTCTGTACTCTTATTATTAACCTTGATTTGAACGTAGTTCTTTATTTCTCTTTCCTTAGCATTTTGTTCATTTCTTAAAATCATCATGAATTCACCTATTAGAATCTTCCTGGACAACATGAATCTATTTAGACACTATATGGGATATTCATTTCTCCCTCTTTTTTCCTCCCAAGAGAACCCTCAGTCTTGGATCACCTCTTCCCCTCCTTCATTTATGAATTGTTACATGGTTCAAATCACACCTCAAGATGAAATAGGTGGATCTAATCCATTTTGTACCTATCAAGATAATTCTCATCTTTAAACCTTTCAAAATAATCCGGGATCAATTGACACAAGTCTATGAAACAATCCCATTGGTAATCCACCTTCCAATAACCTTCACCCTAATACCAATTCGAGGAGTTCTCCTAAAAATACCACCCAACAATTGATATGACTTAACTTCTTGCACAAGTCATACAAAAAATAAACATAATTCCAACTTTTAACACGTCTCAAATGATGTAATTATAACATCTTTTGATTAATAAGGGTAATCAACCTCTGGCTCTCAATCCTCAAGACAATCTAAATTTTATTCCTCCACCTCTTATGGATGCCTTAAGAAATGTTATTATTAAATTATAATAAGTAAAAAAATGATTCAAATAATCCAAAATGAGACTTTATCTCTTTTCATCATGTCCATTTATATTGGTATTATATCTCCAACTATCAAGTATGATGGGACTAAAGACTCCACATCCTTTCTCAAATCATTTGGTAATCTTTATAAAGAGTAGATCCAAATTAATACTTTTGCCACAACCAAAATTTTAGTTAAAACCTTCACTATCAATGTATTGGAATGGTAAAACCAACTTCACTAACATTCCATTTGGTAACTTGAGGATTTATTCAATCTTTTATTTAAATAGTTTAAACATAATAATCTTCATAAAAATTGCCTTAGCCACTTCATCATTGCTAACAAATGTCCCACCAAATCAAATCATGATTTTATCAAACAATGGAAATCTATGGCCCATAAAGATGGCAATAACATGACTGATGAAAATTTGTTTAACTCTTTATAAATAGTTTAACTCCTTTAATTTAATATAAGGTTCAAAAAATTTCTCCATAAAGACTTAATTAAACTCTTGACCAAGTTAAATGTCAAGACTTCCTCATGAAGAAATTTGAACCTAATATTAAATTCCTTAAAGGATCTTTTCAAACTTCTACCAAAGCCATCACTGATGATACTCCTCAAACCAAACAAGGAGTTGAAAAAACTATTGTTCTCCCATCTTCTCACATACTACTAATTGTATAACAAGTGAAACAATTCTTAACACCCTGTTAACCCTTTAATTATCCTAATAATCCTCCTAAATGGTATGACCTTAACCAATTTTGTTGGTTCCATGCCAACATTGGTCATTCCCATGAGAATTTTCAAGGTCTTCCTAAATTTTTTGTCTCCTACATACTTGGTGATTCTTTCAATCTCAAAGCCATGATCTAAATTTGTTGTCAAGATTACAACACTATTTCTCAAAAATGATAAGATTTAAAATCTTCTTCTAATAACCAAAAATATTTTTCCACATCTAATGCTAAAAAAATACAATGGATGTTTGTGCTATTGATTCCAACTATGACAATTTTACACAAAATCTCAATATGTTAACACAACTAAGGTCAATTGTCATTATAATCTAGCTCACAAAGATCCTATCACAAAACCTGAGAAAGCATCTTTGGAGGAAAAACTTCTCAAAGATAATAAAACCACTCATTTAGCTTTGAAATCCCCTAAGGAACCACCTCCTTCTTCTGAATCCCCAAAAACTTCCATTACTTCAAAATCTACCTAACCCTCTAAACTTTGTACTTGTTCTTCTTCTAAATCCCATTGGAACTTTATAGAAGAACTTAATTTCATGCTTTACAAGATTCCACTTATGGATTTAGTTTTTACTTATTCTTATCATCATTATTTACTTATGAAAAAACTATAAGAGATCAAAGATCCATCTCTTATAGATGAATAACCACACATATGGAGCCTTAACCTACCAATGTGTATACCATTGAAAGTATTTGTTCTTATTCTAAACCTTCTATTGAATTTATTGAAGAGAACATGATTAATGAAAAGATCCTTTTTCAAACTAATAATCAACCACTATTCATGAAAATAGACATTAATACTACCCTTGTTCATAAATTTTTAGTTGATGAAGGGTCCAACATTAATGTGACATCTTTGTTTCTTATATAATAAATTGGCTATAATGAGGATAATCTCAAGAAAACTCACCTTACTTGTCATGGATTTTACAATACTAATAAAAATCCACTTGGTTGTATTTGGATTCCTCTAATAATTGTACTTAAGGCCATTCACACTTAACTTATGGCTCTTGATTTGCTCCTATCTTATAACATAGTCCTTGGTCTCCCTTAGACTCATAGAATGAGGGACATCACCTATTTTGGTTTCCAATGCATTAAATTCCTACATAATGATAAAAGGTATAAGTATGAGGCCAATACCAACCCTTGGAGTGTTCAACTTCCTAATCCAAAATCTTAATATCGCATTCCTACCATCCATACCATCAATAGTTCTCCCTTACTTGAGTTCATCAACATCAATCTAGACTTATAGGTCACTCTTGATAATTTGGATGATGATGAAGCTAATGAATTAAAAAATACTTTCAACACTACTAAGCTACCTCCTACCTATTTATTGCCTCATGATTAAACTATTCCTCTCATTAATGAGATCACTAATTTTACCCCTCCATGTAATGATTAGGAACCCTCTTACCTAGAATATTATTTTACCTACAAAGACTATAGAGTGGCCCAATTATTCCAATATCCTTTAATCATATGTCCATATAAGTTCAATAACCTCATAATTTCACCTTCTAAAACTCCCCATAAATATCAAACATGTACCATCTCTCAAAGCTATGATGATAACTACATCATGGCCCAAGCTCAATCTCAAGACTTGGATGTTCAACTTTATCAAAAAACATTATCTCAAATAAATGATTTTAACTGAGATGTTCACACCATTTTCACAAATTTTAAATTATCTCCTAAATGTCATGTACTTCTTACTAATGATCTTCTTTTTTATACTCCATAGGTGGTTGAATAAATCCTTCCTTTTGACCCTCTGTAGATTATTGAATCTTATTTACCTCCTACATATCCCATAATTACACCTAATTATTCTCATATCAAAAAAACTAATGACACACTGATCCCTTCTGGTCAATCTAATCCTCCTACTCTTGAGATTACATTACATGTAAAGGCCATAGATGTTCATCATATTCATTCTAAATATGATCACCATGGTAATCAAACTCTAGATATCAAAGTAGATGTTTATTACTATGGTCCTCTTCCCACTTTGACTAGCGATGAATCTATTCTTGAATTACTTCATGCACGAGAACCTCAACTTCCTTGATAACATCACAAACTTAGTAATTTAAAAAACAAAGCCCATTGTTTTAACAAATTCATCACTAGCACCGATCCTAAAGCTAATCCAATTTCTTATTTACCTAATGAACCCTACCACTTCCAAGATGGAAATGCTATGTTTATTGAAGAAACTACTTGCATTGAATATGGTACTCCATCATGACCTTGACCTATTATAGTTTCTCATAAACTTTCACCTACTAAACATGATAACTTTAGTTTATTTTTCAGTAAATGTCATGAGATATTCATCTGGTCCTATGAGGATATGCTTGGTATTGAACCTAACATTGTGGTGCATAATATCATCACTTATCCTAATGCCAAAACTGTGCAACAAAAGTAATAGAAATCTCCACCTTATGTCACAAAGAAATTATCAAAATTCTTGATGCTAAGTTTATCAAACCATTAGATTATTCTTAATGGGTTTCTAACATAGTTCTTATTTGGAAAAATATCACCATGATCATATGCATTTGCATTGATTTTGAAATATTAATCTTGCTTATCCAAAAGACAATTTCCCTCTACCTTAAATAGATGTTATTGTCAATTCCATATTTGGATATGAAATAGTATCTCTTATGGATGGCTTATCAATAAATAATCAAATTCACATTTCCCTCAAAGACCAACATAAGACAACTTTAACCACAAAATGGGGTACCGATTGCTAAGTTAAAATTCCCTTCAGCCTCAAAAATGCTAGAGCTACTTATCAATGAGAAATGAATCATATATTAAATGGTCTTATCTATAAAATTTTATAAACCTCTGTGGATGAACATATTACTAAGTCTAAATGTCACAAGACTCATATTTTTGATTTTGCCATCATCTTCAACCATCTTCTTAAATATAAAGTTAGACTAAATCCTTACAAATGTGTCTTTAGTGTCACATCTAGTAAACTATTAGGATTCTTAGTTCTCTCAATGGAATAAATGTTGACCCTACCAAGATTAATGATATCATCAACATGCCCATCCATCGATCCATTTCAAACATTCACACTTATCTTGGTAAACTTGAGGCAATTAGATGATTCATCCAAAATGGCTTACCATATCCACTCTATTCATTATCTTCTTAAGAAAGGTAATGCTTTAGAATGGATGGATCCTTGTAAAAAATAATTTGATAATATGAAAGAATCATTGATTCAGCCACCCACTCTTTGTCCTCATTATAAAAATAAACCTTTGATCCCATATACCTCTTTCACACCCATATCAATTGGGGTAATGCTTGAAAAACATAATGATATTTAGAGAGAGTATGTCATCTACTACATTAGTTGAGTCTTCATTAATTATGAGAAACATTACACAAAAGTTGAATGAGATTGCCTTGTCATTTATTTCATAGTTGAACAAATTTGATATTATATGTTTTATTAGACCACTTATGTTATCATTCATTCTAATCCCCTTTGTCACTTATTTTTAAAATCTTTTATTCTTAGATATATAATTGGCAAGTGGATGGTCCTCCTCATGGATTTTGATCTTTGTATTATGACTCAAAAAGCTATCAAAGGACAAATCATCATTGATCAACATGTTATTTACTCCTATGCCTACTATTGATGACCTTCAAGATAGTCTTCTTGATGATAATATCCTTTATATTTAAGGTCTCAAATAAGCCATATATCTTAAAGATTACTTCCATAACTTCAATGTCAATCTTAAATCAAGTAATCTTTATAAATATGCTATTTTCCTCAATACTACTAAACCAAACGTAGTTATCGAAGAACTTCCTAAAATTAATGTCAATTTACATGAAGATAATTAGACCCTTCATTTTTATGGTGTTAAATGACTTAAAAGAGATGAGGTAGGTTGTATTATTACAATCCCTCTTATCAAAGTCATCCCTTTTTCTTTTTGCTTGATATTTGACATCACTAGTAACATGACAAAGTATGATGCATTAATCTTAGGCATGAGAGTTGCTCTTGATTTATATATCCAATATATACATGATTTATGTGGTTCTTAGCTCATTTTATGTAAATTCAAGAATGATTACCAAATTCAAAAGTGATAATATCATTTTTATCATCAACTTGAAACTACTCTAGCTAAAGATTTTATCTCTTTCACCATCGAGCCTATCCCTCAAGATCATTATTCTATTACTAATTCCCTTGCTTATTTAGCATCTCTTTTTCATCCACACCGTGTTCTTATCAATCCCACTTTTCTTATCCAAATAAGGAAATCTCTATCCTCTATTCAACTAAATGATTCAATAATTTACCACATTGAGGCTGTCACCATTTGACAAAGCCCAAGGTACAAAGACATCATTCTATTTTTAGAACATGAAACTTATCTTCTCAACCTAAACTCCAATTAAAAGACTCATTCACAAAAAAAGTTTTTAATTATGTATTTTGATATAACATATTATATTATCACTATGTTTAAGGTACATTTCTCCACTATGTTATGAAATATGAGGTTCTTCCTCTTCTTGAATAAGTACATGGGGGAATTTATGGTGGCCACTATAGTGGACATGCCAAAACACAAAAATTCTTATGTATGGGATATTTTTAGCCCACTATTTAAAAATATTCCATCAAATTTGATAAAAATGTACTCCTTGATAGGTTCATGATGATTTAATTCATTACCCTCTATCCAATCTTCAAAACTTAGAATCTGCTTATCCATTTTCCATGTGGGGATTAGATCTCATAGGTAAATTACCTTGATCTCAAGATGGGCAAGTATTTATAATCATAGGCACAAAATATTTTACCAAATGAGTTGATACTATGCCCCTTGTTAAATTCATCAGTACTACCATCTCCAAATTCATATTTAATAATATTATTTATCACTTTGGTGTCCCTTATACCATCTTTTTAGATAATGGTGGTAATTTCAAAAATAATGATGTTAAACACTATGATAAATTTAAAATCAATCACAAATTATCCACACCCTATCATACACAACATTATGTCCAAGCTAAGGCCACCAACAAAATTCTTGGTCAAATTATTTAAAATATAATTCATGAAACTTGTATGGATTTGCACCTTCATCTCTATCCTGATTTATGGGCCTATCACACTTTCATACATATTACCACTGGGGCAAACTCATTCTCTCTTGTCTATAGTTTTGAATCAATCATTCTATTAGAATTTGAGATTCTATTTCTTCATATATGTCTTCATGGTTTTATACAAAATGAAGAATTACATGAATCTTGCCTTCATGCTCTCGATCTTCTGGATGAACACCATCCTTTTGGTTTACAACACAATCACCAATACAAGGTCCATGTTTCCAAATAACATAACAAATGAGTTAAAATTTGTATGTTTAATTTTGGTGATCTTGTCCTTAAATTAGACTAAACTCATGAAAAATAATGTAAATATGCCTAAAAATAGTGTGGGGCCCTATTTAGCCAAAGATATTCCCTGTCAAAGTACCTACCACCTTCAAACCAATGAAGGCCATATTTTCAAAGAGCCCACCAACATGCAATTCCTCAAGAAGTATTTTGTCTAATCCTTCCCTTCTTTTCATGATTTATATATGCTATTTATCTAACATTTTTTTTGTAGCATACTTACATGGGTCTCACCATTTATAGTAGTTATATCTTTGCACAAACCTTAGTCTTCCTTTTTGGTCTTTTGGTTTCCATTTTGTTCATGAGTTACATTGTAAAACTATGGATAAGGCCCAGTCTTCCTCATGATGTACTTTTATCCTCTTTATTCCCATACATTTTACACACTTTTTGACACCCCTTAGGTTTCTCTTTTATGATTTAAAATGTAATATTATGGATAGAACTTGGCCTTCATCATAAATACCACCTTATTATTATTTCATTTATTTGTCACATGCTTCAATACCCTCATGGGTTTTTTATTTTATGAGTTGTAGTCTAATATCATGGATGTGACTTGTCCTTCCTCATAAAGTCACCATCTTATCATTATTCTTCTAGAATGTGTTTAAAAATGGTTATAATTTCTTGATCTTTGTTCTCAACTTTATCTTTTGCTTCTTTTGATAGATTAAATTTGAAAAAAAATCCATGTTAGCATGTTTTCCTACATTTCCCTCATTCTTATGATAAGGAATCACACTTTCATATCATTATATCCCTTTTTTTCCCTCTGTCACATTAAATTTACAATTTGAAGTAATTCAAATTGTTTTATGCTCATTCCTTTTGATTTTATTTCCTTTAATTACATATTGGATAACACAAGGTCGAAGTCAAGATATCACTTTTATTTCACCTAACTTTATGAGACTCTTAGACACTATACTCTTTGAAGTTATCCCCCTTAGTAACCAAGTCCCAAGTATTCAAATGGAAGTCATCATTAGCACCCATGGTTGGTTTTCCAAATTCATATAGAGGAAGAATAAAAAAATCCATCAAAATAGTTAAAAGAAAAATCATTTGAAACAAAAGGCAATGATATACAAAATGAAACATACAAATATCAAAAATTATAATAACACTAAAATAATGATTAAAAGCACATCTCTTATCTCTAATTAATGATCAAATTCCAAAGTTGGCCTCATGATAGAGTCAAGGTCCAATGGGGTATAGTAGGCTAGTAGATTGGAATAGGAGAATTACCTAACCCTATGGTGCTACCTACTTTATCATGCAAGTACCCAATATTCACATTATATTTATGGCTCTATAATGGGTCCTAAGGAATGGGGAACACATTTTGGTAAGGTAGGTCTATTTTACTTTTCATATATATAGCCTTCATGGAATTATCTACATACCTTATTTGTTGACGTAAGATTTGTGTGGCTAAGATAATTTCTTTAGAGTCCTTAAGGTTGAAAGTCCTCTTGTTTTGACAAATGTAATTTGAGTGTCTTCACTTTGATAAAATTTTTATCTACCTTGGTTTTCCCTTCATTTCCCCTCCACCCATTTCATTTCCCCCCTTGACAGGCATGTGTGATTCTAAATTTGTTTTCCATTATTCTATACTTCCTTCATATTCACATCTTATGAAAATTATATCACTACTTTATTTCAAAATTATCTATCCTTAAATTAAAAAACATGTTTGAGAAACTATGGATTACTTTTATTACACCATTGATCTATATTTCTAGACTTACTTTGAATTCTTTTACCATTTATTATTGTTGTAATACCCTTTTTTTCAGACACCTAAGTCTATTTATACTTTCATATACTTTTTCCATGGTTGAGTGAGGTTGGTTTGTTACTTCTCACTCATCAATGTTATTTTCCCTTTTATACACATTTTTCTATTGATGATTAATTAAGGATTGTTAATGCTCGATCATCAATGTTATTTTACCATTTCTACTTGGCCATATTTATCTAAGCAAAGATTGTTAATTATTTTACATTAATGTTTGATTACCATCATTTTTACATGTATCTCTTATTTTATTTGGTGAGTTTGCCTTTATTACTTAAGGTTTACTTATTTGAGTTATTCGATCTTTAGTAGCCTTGAATTTTTTGTTATCTTATTTACTTTAAATTTTGACTTGGTCATTTGGTCTAACATAACACTTATCATACCAGCTTGATAAATTTTAATGTATATCCCATCTACATAACACCAATTATCTTGGCTTTCCTATGTTTGTTTATTTTTTATCTTTAGTTTTGTATTATTGGGTTTGTTGAAAGTAGTCACTACATCCTCCACAATCCAAACTACAAACATAATAGACAACCATCGAGTGATAAATGTAAGTCAAGGTATTCATGCATTTAAATTTTCAATTATTTCATTTTCAGTCATTTACTTTTAGTTATTTTTACTTTAAAATACAAAAACTTTTTTTAGCCTCAACATTGTGTGTTACTATGTTGTTTATGGGTATATGTATACACATAATATTTTCAAACTTTAGCAATTATTGATGATTTTTATCTTATAGGAACCCATAAAGTATCAATCTCTTTAAGATCATGCCCTAATGGGTACACTAGGAAAGGGGTGGGCATAACATTGGTGCTTCATAGGATTTTTGTCCCTTATTTCCACTTATTACCAATCCAACCAACTCTTAAAAACATTTCCCTCCTCTTTTGCACACTCCTCTAGTCATTTTCCACCTTTATTTAGCCCTAATCCCAACCTAAATCCCATTTTTATAGTTTACATGAATATGTTAGCTATGCAAACCTTGTACTCTTATTGGAAAAACTTAATTAGGGTCCAGGTCATCTCTTGGCTGACTTAGTCTATGACCTAGTGAGTATTTGTCAATAAAGATATTAGGTTGGCTGGGTCAGCCCTGTTGGTCAAAAATTTAAAAAGTGTTTAGGGTTATATCTTACTATATTAACACATCCATTTCACCATTATATATAAGTAGAAAAATATTTATTATTAATTTATGCTTCTTTACAATTTTCTCTTCCACTATTCTACTTGAGGAGTCTTATCTTAGGGTATTTACTTGGAGAAGAATTTAGTTTTATGAAAAAGTCTTATATAGTTTGGCCCTTTTTAGTGATCCTTACAAACCAAAATAACCTATTTCAAAGAACCTTTGGCCAAGGGAGATATTAATTCTTGATGGATTTATCTTCTAGGTAAGTATCTCTAATTTTTCTCTTCTCTTTAGTAGATAGAAGTAGCATAAGTAATGAATTTTGAATAATATTACTCTTCCTCTCCATGCATTAGGGTCTTACCTATACATAGCTTAATTAGGATTATCTTATGCATGTTTAATTTTATTTTTTCACTAGCCCCTACTTTTTGACACAATATTTGGTGATCACTATATTAGATTTTGTTTTACTTGTTATTAATGTAGTGAATATGAGAACATAGGACCTAATTAGGGTTATTTCATAGTTTTGATTGACTAGAGGATTTATAATCGTCCCTAGTGATTTATTATGATAAGACATCCATTTTATAGGTATAGTAGATCCATTTTGGTCATTACCTTGATTATCTAATGTATCCCCAATTAGAAGTGTAAGTAAGATCTATCTTCTCTGAGCTAGTATTTATTTGTAGATTTGATGCATTATTGGTTACATACACTTCCTTTTTGTTATTTTGGTTTCCTTTTTCTTCATGAGTTATATTGTAAAATCATGAATAGGACCTAATATTCATCATTATTTTCCACTTCTTATCCTCTTTATTTTCTCACTTTCCAAACTTACATGTTTTGGCAGCCCTTGGGTTTCTCTTTTATGAGTTGCAGTATAAGACAATGGATAGGATCTAACCTTCTTCATAAATACCATTTTTTATTCTTTATTTATTATTCACATTATTTGTATAACCCTTGAGATTTTATTTTATGATTTGTAGTGTAAACCATAGATAGGACCGAGCCTTCCTCATAAAATCACCATTTTTTCATTCCTTATCTAGAATGTGTTTTGCAACAATCACAATTTTTTTATCTTTGTTCTCAAATTTACATTTTGATTATTTTTATAGATAAAATTTTGACAAAAAATTGTGTTATAATTTGTTCCTAAACTTACCTCATTTTTATGATAAGGAATCACACTTCAATGTCATTGAATCCCTTTTTCACCCTTTGTCACATTTTTTTTATTTGAAGTAATTTAGATTATTTCACATTTCATTCCTCTTGAATTACTTTCCTTTCACTCAAAATTGGATAAAACAAGTTCAAAGTCAAGATAACACTTTTATTTCACTTGAATTTATGAGACTCTTAGAAAAAACGCTCTCTAAGTTCTCTTTCTTAGTAACTAATTCCCAAGTATTCAAATGAAATTCATCTTTAGCACCCATGTTTAGTTCTCCACATTCATATGGAAGAGGGATCAAAAAATTCATAAATAAAGTTAAAATTAAAATAATTTTAAATAAAAAGAAATGATATATAAAAGGTAATATACAAATTTCAAAAGTCAAATCACACCAAAAGATATGATTACAAGCACATCTCCTCTCTCCAATAAAATCTCAAACTCCATAATTGGCCTCATGATAGAGGTGAGGTCCATTAGGGTGTGGTAGGTTAGTAGATTATAATAGGAGAATTCAAAAAACTCTATGGTGATACTTACTTTCTCATGCAAGTACTTAAGCTTTATAGTAGACTAATAACTCTTTAAGGGGTCCTAAGGAACATGGAACATGTGCTGGGAAGGTAGGTTCATTTTTACCTTTTCATGCATATAGAATTCACCAAATGATCTACATACTTCATTTTTTGACGTAAGACTTGTGTGGCTAGGAGACATTCTTTTGAGTCCTTAAGGTCAAAATTCCTCTTGTTTTGACAAAATTAATTTAAGTGTCTTGAATTCGATAAAGAGTTCCTCTACCTTGTTTTTATTTCATTCTCCGCTCCACCCATTTTAGTTCCCCCCATGATAGGCATGAATTATTCTAAATTTATTTTCCCATTCTCTATGTTCCCTCTTCTTCACATCTTAAAAATATTGTAGCACTACTTTGTTTCAATTTTATGTATTTTTTGAATAAACAATATGCTTGAGCAACTATGGCTCATTTTATTTTTACCATGTCTCTACATCTCTAGACATGTTTTGCTTTATTTTACCATTTTTTATTTGTTATACTACCCCATTTTGAAAACACTTGAGTCCATTTCTAAATTTCATGCATTTTTTCAATTATTGAGTGAGGTTGTATTTTTACTTCTCACTCATCAATGTTGTTTTCCCTTTTATGCACTTTTTTCCATTATTGAGTGAGTAAGAATTATTACTTCTCACTCATCAATGTCATTTACCATTTTTTATTATACATATTTGTTTGAGTAAGGATTGTTACTACTTTTAAATTGATGTTTCATTACTATTTTTGACATGTATCCTTGGTTTGACTTGGTGAGTTTGCCTTTCTTACTTAAGTTTTAATTATTTGAGTTTTTCAGTCTTTAGTAGCCTTGGATTTTTAGTTATCATATTTACTCTAAATTTTAACTTGGTCATTTGGTCTAACATAACACTTGTCACCCTATCTTACCAAATTTCTAAGTACATCCTATCCATAACACCAGGTATCCTATCTTTCCTACATTTGTTTATTTTTTCTCTTTAGTTTTGTATCCTTAGGTTTTTTTAAATCAGTCTCATTACTCTCTATGACCAAAACTACAAACATGGTAGATAACAATCCAATGATAATTGTAAGTCAAGGTACACATACTTTTATTTTTAGTTATTTCCCTTTCAATCATTTACTTTCAGGTATGTTATGATCTAAAATGATGCAAATTTTAGTTTTAGATTTAGCATTGTGTGTTTCTATGTTATTTCTCAAATCATCATCCCTTATTTCACCTATGTGACACATGATAATATTTGAGTAGAGCATATGTATACACATAATATTTTCATATTGTATCACTTAAAAATGATGTATATCTTGTTGAACCCATTGAATCTCTATCTCTCTAGGTTCATGCCTTAATGGGTGCACCAAGAAAGGGGTGGGTAAACTATTGGGTTTTCATAAGATTATTGTCCCCTTTTTCAACTTATTACATACACACCTATCTCCTAAACAATTCCCCTAAGCTTTGCCTCCTATTTTTCACCCTCCTCTATTCATTTACCACCTTCATTATCCATTCCCTAACCTAAAGCCCTTTTTTATATCTTACATTACATAGTCACCCCCATAAAACTTCTAATATTATTGGTAAAACTTATTAGGGTCTAGGTCACCTTTGGTCAACCTAGTCCATGACCTAGTTTGTTTTTGTCAATTATGATACTAGGTTGATTGGGTCAACCTTGTCAACCTAAAATTTCAAAAGGTTTTAGTTTTATATCCACCTATATAAACACATTCTAAGAGAGATATAAAGAGTTAATTATTCATTTATGATTCTTTACAATCTATTCTTCTACCATTATACTTGAGGAGTTTTAGCTTAGGGTTTCTACTTAGTGAAGAATCATATCTTGTGGAGAAAGTCTTAGATGCTTTGGCCTTTATTAGTGATCCTTAAAAACCATAATGAAAACTTAGAAATCATATTTGGCCAAGCGAGAGATTGAGTCTCAATGGGTTCATCTTCAACATAAGTATCTCTAACTTTGCTCCTCTCTTTAGTAGATAGAAGTAGCATAAGTAGTGGATTTTAAATATATTTCTATTTCCATGAGTTAGGGTTTTACCTATACATATATTAATTAATATTATATAATTAATGTTCAATTTTATGTTTACTAATCCCCACTTTTTTCCACAAGATTTGGTGAGCACTAGATTAGACTTTACTTTACTTGTTATTATTTAGTGAATATGAACACATAGGACCTAGTTAGGGTTATTGGGTAGTTTTGCTTGATTTGAGGATTTAGAATCCTCCATAGTAATATTATTTTGCTAATATATCCCTTTATTAGGTCTCCAGGATCCATCTTGGTCATGGCCCCAATTTCTAATGTATCCCTAATTAAAAGTGTAAGTAGGATTTATCTTCTCTGAGCTAGGATTGACTTATAGATATGCTACATTTCTCATTGCATATAGTATTTATGTATATGTTTATATGTATTTTATATACATATACATATATATTCATATAAAAATGTATGCAAATAAATAAGTTTAAGAATATGACTAGATGGATATATATTTTAAGAAGCTAAATATATGATACTCCTATGGGTTATAGTATGAGTTGTAGGTGAATACTCAATTTATATAATTATATCATAACAATATGAATATGTTTTATATTTATTTAAAATATATTGAATATGAATCTTGGTATACTGTGTTAGTTAAATTTTTTTTATTACCAACCATTATTTCCTTGAAAACTATAAAATGTTTATATGAATTTTAGTTATATAATATAATGTGTGAGTGAATTATCTTCTCATTTATACTAGGCATTATCATATGGGAATATTAATATAAATAAATAAATCAAATGAAATATTTAATAATCTAATTTGTGTGATATCTTTTGAGAGAATATAGGAAAAATTTGTTTGTGAACATTTAGTAGAACTAAATAGAACAAGTATTGGATAATAATATTGTGTATTATTTTAGGGTTGATATATAATACCAAAGGGTCAATGAAATGCCAATAATATTTAGAGATAGAATTTTTGGCTTACATTTATTGATTTTACATATATGAAAAAAATTGATAAGTGTCATTATCAAATCTTATGTGCAATATTGTTTATGTGGAAGAGATATGGAATTGTAATATTTTAATAATTAATGAACAAGGAAATTAGTTCACAAATGTTTGAAACATTTAAACATATGGATATGTTTGCTTATAAGTGGAAAATAGGTTTTTTACTTGGTATGATTCAATTATTGGCTTGTTGATTGATTTTATTATAGATGTATGATGTAAATATTTCTTTTTTTATGATGTAAAAATCTATTATGAGATATTATCTTATATACATCATTTAATAACAACTAATATATATGTTGGGTTTAGTTTTTGTGTAACCCATATATCTATCATAAAGTATGAAATGATTGAATATGAGGTATTGGTAGAGAGTATGTGTGTGTGGATATGCCCTAATTCATTTTGATCTGAAAATATAAAAAAATACTTGGCCAAAGTTATTTTTATAGCTATAACATTGTCATTCTACATTTTATAAACTAGTTTACATGTGTATACATGATGTCATGATAAAGGAATGGATTTATATTATATATATATATGTATATATATATATATATATTATATATATATATATATGTATATGTATATATATGTATATGTATATATATATATAATATATATATATATAATATATATATATATATATACATATATATATATATATGTATACATATATATATACATATACATACATATATATACATATACATATACATATATATATATATACATATATATTGATACATGTATTAGTGATTTTATAACACATGGATTTTGGTTGCATTCTCTATATCTCCACTGATTTTATTCTCCCTTCTATGAAGGGTAGGTCCACTCCTCAGTTGGGAAGTGTGCAGGGGATATATAGTTCGTAGTTGGATGTAAAGCACTTTGATTATGCTCTCCCTCTCCATTCAATTTTTAACCTTCAGATAATCTTAATCATAGCTATTTATTGATTATTAGATCTATATTTAATGCTCATATGTTATAGGGAACATTTTACTTATTATATTTTGATATTCAATGTTAAGAATTAAAAAAAATACAATTTATATGGGTTATTAATTATAGCATTAGTCTATTTATTGTACATGATTCTGGATATTATCAAAAAAATGGTTGTATTTGTAATAAAGGTTGTAAATATGGCTTATTTGTGTGTTTTGTGATTTTATGATTGGATTCATTTTGAGGGTTTATTGCTATTCTATTTGATAGCTAAATGGATCTTTGTATTAACCAATAGGTTGAAAGTTACTTGATGAATTTAGTTAAAAAATAGTTCACATCAAAATCTAATTAATGATTTAGATGTTTGAGTTAGCATAAGATAACAATTTTATTAATGTAAATTTGAAATAAACTTAGTGGGGTTCTAACACTAATGAATCCAATGTGAATCTTATCCCACCTTTGGTTGGATCATTTTAATATTTTTTGTTTCTTTTTACCACTTATAATTTTATTTACTATCATCATACATTTTAGTGGATTTTTTAGCATAACTATATTGACCAACCTAATACAAATTTATATTTTTAAAATTATATTGGCCAATGTGATATAGTTTATTTTTATTTTCTAACTATATCATCCAACATGATATAGTCAAGTATTTCAATAATAGTTTACCAACTAACTAGATATAGTTTTATATTTCTTAGTTTAATTTCCTACTAGATTGATCATGTTGATACCATCTTACAAATTTTCACATTATTCCTTATTTTTAATCTTTTTATTTCATATTTTCATCATGATGTCTCCTATTAAATTAGTTTTAGTTAAATTTAACCCATTTTAAGTTTTCATTGGTCAATCCTTTTTACCTTATATAACAACCATCGAAGGAAACTCCTCATGGTGTAATTACCCTACTTTGTTTCCTATGAATAAATATTCTATAGATGATTATATTCCCACTAATGTTGATCTTTATCACTGGGGTGAAGACCCTAGTTATGACACTTATAGTGATAAATGATATTATCAATATTTTTTTCCCATTTTTAAAAATACCTATGATAACCCTAATGATCCCATGTTCACCATTTCTCACATGGTTGAAAATACATACAAAAATTTTCCTAGATTTGATTATTTTAATAGAGGTGATATTATGATTATTTTAATAGAGGTGATATATTGATTATTATTTTACCATTTATCACATGAATCATAGTAATATTCCACCCTATGACCCTAATGATCATTATTACTATGGTGAATATATCAATGATGACACTTAAAGATATCAATGATGACACTTATAGTGGGATTAGATATTATTAGTATTGTATCCCCATTGATGATCCATATGAGAATACTAATGATCCCACATTCACCATTTATCACATGTTTTAAAATAAATACAATGGATTTCCAATATATGATTATTATTCTAATGGATTTCAAGATGACATGATAGGGGTTATTCCCATTGATGATCATTACTACATTCAGTAAAATCCACCTTATGATTATTTTATTTTTAGCATCCATTAATTTGAGTTAGGTAATTATGAGGATGATTATGTGTAGATAAAATTAAATTCATCTATATTTTCATAAATTTATTAGGAGCACAAAACAAAGTGATAGAAAATACAAAAATACACACCTAATACCTTGTGAGATCAACAAAATACAAAAAGACTACAATGCTTTAGAGATTCAAACAAATGTAATGTAAAACCTCAATTGTATCTTGTCTTTATTGGGATGAAAATCAAATGTATATTGTGATGATATTTATAAATGATAATTATAATTAGTCACCTCTATTAAATTTATGGACCATTTTGATTTAATCAAAGAGTAGAAGATTGATGCATAAGAGACTTGATGATTTGACAAAAATTCATTGTATACCTTGATCATGTTCAATTGTATTATAAAGAGGTGTATTTATTAAAAATATAGATCAAGGATGACCCTTAATATTTAAATCAAGGTTAATGTTTACAAAATCATCCTTAAAATTGCACATGGATTAATGATGTGATCCATTAATATCAATCAAGATGAAGGGTGGCGGATGATCTTTAAGAATATCAAATGAGAAATAATATAAGACCTTAATATTATTTCCAAGATGAAGCATGAAGGATTCTCCTCAAAATATATTTGTGAGTGTGTATTTAAACCCTTCATCCTATTTCTAAGATAAAGGGAGGATAATCAATCGAAAGGAATCACATGGATCAACTATGTGGGACTTCATCTTGTTTCCAAGATGAAGGGTGAAGAATAATATTGTACATTAATTAATTTATCAATTTAATTATCTCACAAAAGAATAATCCACATGACCTAAAGATCTTATCCTTTGCATGAATATGACCATATGGAGGGAAAATAGGAATTAATTAATTGAAAGGAAATTATAGTTCTATTTCAATAGAAATATAATTATAATAATGATTAATTAAGTTAATTAATGATCAAGTAAATTAATAAAAAGATGGGAAATTTCAATAGAATAATGTTTAATGAAATTAATCAAAGATCAATTTAATTAATACATTTTAGAGAATTTAATTAGAAGAATGATTTATAGAAGGGGAAATATTAGCATTAATTGATCAAAGAAAAGGGAATTATTGAATTGATTGGAGTAGAGAATTGAATAGAGAAATTAACTAGAGAATGATGATTGAATAGATAAATTGAATAGAGAATGATAATTAAACAAATAAATTGAATAAAGAATTATAATTGAATAGATAAATTGATAAAAAAATGATAATTGAATAGAGAAATTGATCAGATAATGATAATTGAATAGATCTAATAAGATGAATTATCTTACCTAGAGATGCCCTGAGGTGAATTTGAACACATATATTAGATTAATAAATAATTTTAGACTAGATTGTGTGAAATTATGATAAGTCATTCAATTTTTCAATTTGACATAGAAGTGATAAAATTGGAGTGTCTAAATATTCCCCTATTTGAGAAGGAATTGTGAGATGTAGATGAAGTAACAAATTTTCAAATAATAAAAAGTCATAAAAATGAGCATATATTAAAATTATATAAAAATACTAGTACATGGGTTAAAATATGACCCAAAGTGATGCTTGGTAATCCCTTAATGCCCCCTCAAGGGGAAAGTCTTAAAAATATTGGTCGAGTGAACCCTCAAAATGATGAAAGAATAGAGGGTTGCATCTAAGATTAGGAAAAAATATGCAAATGCACATAAGATTAGAAAAAAAGTATAAAAATTCATCTAAGATTAGAAACATGTATGAAAATTCATATAAGATCAGGAATAGGTATGTAAATGCATTTAAGTTTAGGAACATGTATGAAAATGCATCTAAGATTAACATGTATAAAAATTCATCTAAGATTATGAATAGGTATGAAAATGCATCTAGGATTAAGAAAAAGTATGAAAATGCATCTAATATTAGGAATAGGTTGATGATGATGAATAATAACAAATTGAATATAACGAATAGATTGAATAGGTCATTATGAACATATTGATAAGATAGATAGACATGTATGTTATTATAGCATTGACATGGTAACCATTTGGAAACTTATTTTTTATATTAAACATGACAATATGCATCATAATCTATGAAGGCCATGATAACATTCATTGGTAAAAATGTGTATCAATTTGAATTCAAAATGCAAATGTATACAAATTAAAACATGATATGGATAATTAATCTTAAAATGTACAACATAATGCACTTAAATCAATTCTAATCTAGATACAACCATTCACAACTCAAAACAATGATATGAATAATCAAGACTTAAGTGGAAAACATAATGTACTATATTAAGGTAACCAAGGAAAAAAACAACACACCAAAACATAATGCATTAAAATTAAGCTCAAATACATTTTCTAAGATCCAAACATATTGATTTAAATAACCAATAGTCATATGAGAAGCAAAATTTAACAAGCTAAGGAACCTGAGAAAATCAATAATCATTCCATTCAAAAACACATAATCAAAATCAAGTACACATTCCATTTAGAAAATCAATGTGTGTGGTAATAAGGTGTTACTTTTTGAGACCATAGGTATGACAAATATAATTGTGACCAAGGAAAGCAGGAATAGAAGAAGGAAGGGATGGTTGAGATAAATATAAATGCCCCATACAAGTGGACACTACTTACATATTCCTATGAATATTGTATCCAACATAGACATTAGGCCAAATGTAGTTCTCCCAAGGATTTGGGATTGAATAAAATTAATGACAAGTTAAGAAGTTACATTATAGAGGAAAAATAGGAAAAAATACTCACACAATGATGAGATTGTATAAGGAACATGATTGAAAAATGAAAATATATATGTTCATAAAATGTTGAGAGAATGGGATAAGGGATGGCTGAGATGGCCTCAAAAAACTAAGCACTACTTACATAGTCTAATTAGACTCAAGCCATTGTAGTTCAACCATAAATTAAACACGAAAAAAGATAAGTATGATTAGGAAAAAAAATATGAACAATTTGAGATAGAATGGTTAAGCTCTCAAAATGGTGAGAGCATGAAATATGAACTTGTAAAATGATAAGACCCTGACTAACTTTCAAAATAATAAGAGCAGGGTTAACTTGCAAAACAACAAGAATGTGGATTAACTCATAAAATGATGAGAGTATGGAAATTTTGTCCCACTTTAAAATATCATATTTATGAATAGATGAAAATAATCAATGAAATATGGCAAGATGTGGAACCTAAATACTAGTAACTAGAAATCCAAGTTGAAATATCATATTTATGAAGAGATGAAAATAATCAATGAAATACAGCAAGATGTGGAACCTAAATACTAGTAACTAGAAAAACAAGTTTGAGAAACATGATGACAACTAATTAATTATTTTGTCCCACTTTGAAATATCATATTTATGAAGAGATGAAAATAATAAATGAAATAATGCAAGATGTGGAACCTAAATACTACTAACTAGAAATCTAAGCTGAGCAACATGATGACAACTAATCAATTATGACATACTATAGATGGGTACCTTGTGGTAAAAACACCACTTTAGGATTTTTTACACTTTTTAATGTTTAGGATTTTTGGGATATTTAAACTTTTTTATGGATTTTGGAATATGATATGAACTAGGGAATTTTTATTAGAGAATGTATAGGAGATAATTAATATATTATCACTCAAAATATTCACTCATCTATGAAAGGATATAATATATACTAATATGTGGTTCTTATACACCTAACATCTTAGACTCATATTCCAAATATCCATTGACTATCTTATTGTAATAATGAGATTGTCTCCTAAGGTGTGGAACTCTTGTGTTCTTTAGGACAAACCACCAAAGTAGGCCAACTTATTTATATTCTAAGCACACTTGATTTAGGACTACCATATAGACCTACAAAGAGTATAATCAAATATATAGCTAGTGCTAAACCTAAAATCAATAGTAGGAAAAGGAAGGGAGAAGGTAATATTTTGATATAAAGTAAAAGGTGATGCACCAATAATAGAGAAATCATCCCACTTGCTTAACGACACAATAAAATTAATAGACTAAATACATAAACATAAAACTAGATGTAATGCATAAGTGTTTCACATAGAGGTAAGTGAACATAGTGCAACACTAAGAGGGACAAAAATGATCCATAAATACTACCTACATAGACCAATGTATATACAAAATACAACTTGCAAGTACTTCTAGTTTTGCACAAAGGTGTGAAAGGAAGATAAAAATGACAGGGATGAACATCTATAGATAGAGATCAACAACCAATAATATGCATAGAATGTATAAAATGAATCTCACATGTCATTAATTATAATCTCACCCTATATCAAGGTAGTAAAATCATTTAATGATGATGTAAATAGGAGTTGGGATCTTTGTCAAAAAAACACATGCCCATGTTCTAAAAATTTGATATCCATCCTAACATTTAGTTATCTTGATTTGATCCCCTTGACATCCAATTAGATCCCACCACTATTTATATTTATGAAAGTCACCAACCAATCCAACTAGGTCATCCTACTAAAAAGTACTTCTAATTTTACACAAAGGTGTGAAGGGAAGATAATAATGAGAGGGTTGAACATCCATAGATATAAATAAACAACCAATAATACACTCAAAATATATAAAATGAGTTAATTAAATCTATTCTTATTAATCTCAAGGTCTAAGGAATTATTACAAACCTGAATGGGTAGAGATTTAGTATACCATTAGAGGGATCTTAAAGGGTAAACTCTAGCAATGTTATAGTGTTAAAATATTTTGACCCTCTTACAATTTAAGATTTGGGATTTTATAGACATTGAGGATCTCATAGGTCATTAATTGGAATCTCACCCTCTATCAAGGTAGTAAGAAAATTTAATGATGATGCAAAGAGGAGTTGGGATCTTTATAAAAAAAGATCACATGCCCATGTTATAATAATCTAATAGTCAGTCTAACATTTGATTTTATCTTGATTTTATCCCCTTGATGTCTAATTAGATCCCACCACTATTTCTATTTATGGAACTCACCTACCAATCGAACTAGGCTGTCCTACTAATGTGTGGCTATGTAAGTGTATCCCTGGGTTCTGCCTCTTCATCCTATGCAGATAATGGAATTGTCATATGCCATATTTTTAAAGTCTTATACATAGATACACATTGCAGGTCCCATATAGAGTTAGATAAACAATATAGCCATAAGCCTGTGAAGGGTTATAAGAGATATCTTTTATGGAAATGCATCATGGCCCAAACTCCTTTTACATGTAGTTTATCATAATAATCTTCATGATCTATACCATTATCTAGAACTTGCATTGGTCTAAAAATAGGATGATACACAATATAAACCATAATATACCTTCTTTTAAGGGTGTAAATGAGAAAATATATAATTTGGAACTAGAATCCATCATTTGAAAGTAAATTTTTTGAATAAGGGTGTTCAAAAATATTAAATATCTTGATCATGATTTTAATGATTGGAAATACTTGGAATACACTTCTCTCTTCTACTACTTGAAGTTGTTAAGACCCGTGTGCTTTAACTTGTGTATTGTGTTGGTGCAATGAAGTATTTAGGCATGGGATATGCATTGGAAACTAATTATAGGATTAGATCAACACTTAGTTGTTATGTGAACCTAAATTGGTCATTGAGTACATTTGTAAATGGGAAGCATCTACATGTGAGATTGTTATGAGAGAATTTAACACTACATAAGTGTGTGATTATTTGTGTAATCCTCATGATTTAAATGCTTATTAAAGGGGTGAATTAAAAATTCAACACTTTTGGTGACCTCTACAGGCCACTTGCCTACTAAGCAAGAATCTAATAGCCTTGAAGTAATCCATTAGACATGGAGTCATATGGAATTTCTTGATCTTAATTCTTGTAACTGTGATTAGATAAAAGAATCCCACCCAACCTTATAAGGAACTAAGATACCTTCCATGATGACAAAAAAGGAAAAAAATCCATTGAATGGTGCTTAAATGAATGACAAAACTAATATAACAAAATTTCACACAGGTACTTGGAAGAAAGAAACTATTATAAACAATTATTGAGGGAAATTAAAACATATAAACTACTAATGACAAGGATGTTTTTTTTATTAGATATAATGATTGAGGTAAATCCCATTGACATGGATAAGAAAACTCCTCTACTTGTTTTTGCAAGATGGTATGCATTGGATTTTTTAAAATTGACTATGGATTATGGGCCACTCCATATAACATCAAAATTTGTATGATTTCTATCCTATTCTTTTTTTTCATCTCATTTGATTACCAAGACTCCTTCATTTAAACTCTTCACATCAACCCTTGTGTCAAATGTTTTGTTGGTCTATGCCTATTAAAGCTCCATAGTGTGCATGACCCATGGCCTAAGTTCTTCAAGCTCCATTATTTTGGCTAACCTTACTATCATGGGATCACCTTAGAGAAATTCCAATTGAGGAGCTAGATCTAGTGAGAGTAATTTGAGAGATGGGGGCACCCTTGCTTCCTTTACATAAACTAACATGAAGGGAAAATTTATTAGTTCCCTTTTTGACATTATTAAATCTACCTAGAGAGCTATCTTGAGCTTGGTATGTTAGGATCATTGATTATCTGCCATGTTTTACTTAATGATGTGAACCAAATTCTTGTTAGTTGATTCAACCAAAACATTACCTTGAGGGTAATAGTTTGAAGATGTGCTCAAATGGATGTTATGCTTGACTAGGCACCCATTCACTGATCTTGGCTTCTAAGAAAATCAAGTGCATTATTTGACATAATAGTGGTTGGGACACCAAATATTATGATAATATTTTCATAGAAGTCTACAATAGATACATCATTAGATTAATTTAGTGTCATCACCTCCATCCACCTTGTAAAGTAGTCGGTCATCATGAGGATCCATTTATGTCTAGCACTTGATGATGGATTTATAATTCTAATGAAGTCTAATCCCTACTATGCAAAAGGTTGATCAACTTGTATTAGGTATAGGGGTAGGGATGCCAATTTTTACTTTCCTAAAAAGAAGGTCCACTTATTTTAGCCTTGAATTGATGCATACACATATTTGAAGAGATTTGGCCAATAATATCTAGATCACATGATTTTTTCCATAGTTATTTTAGGTGAGTAATGGGCTCTTGGAAATCCACTATGGAACTCTTCTAGAATCATAATCACCTAATTTTTCTCTATGTTTTGAAAGATAATTATATTTACATCTCTTTTGAAAAGTACACTAATAAGTACATAGGGAATGGCTTGTAATCTAAAGTGTCTACACTTGGCTTTATTTAAGATATGTGGATACATTCGAGTCTGAATGAAGATCCTCATAATCTCAGTCTAAATTTTTGGGGCATCTTGGTCTTCTTATTAGCTCTCATATAGTGTAATAATTATGTAATCTTTATTCTTCACATCCTCTACCAGTTGCTTGTAGAGTCCTTTGCCTCATACTAGTTTGGTGATTTTAATGTCTATGTCATATTCCATTACCTTTGTGACCCAACCCATTGTCTTATTTCTTATGTCCTTATTAAGTAACAAACCCTTTATAATTGTGTTATTAACGAGTATGTGCCTAAATTTATTGAGAACTCTTATTACATGAGGATATGATTATCTATAAAGTTATAGCATAAGTCATAATCCTTAAGCACCTAGCTAAATAAATTGATAGGTTGATCTAGTTGGTCATAATTCTATTGTGTAATAATATCTGAGATGCATTCAGATCTTCCAAATGCATAAAGGATGAGATACATGATATAATCTAGGTTTATCAATGTAGGTGCTTATTTGATGGTATGCTTGATGTCTTCAAAATTGATTCAACCTTCCTGGCTCTAGCTAAATGTAGAACTCTTCTTGATCATTGTTGTAAGGGGCTTGACTAAAGTTATGAAACTCAAGACAAACCTTATGACAAATTTTATTATTCCTAAGAAGCTTTAGAGACCCTTCTTTTGACCTAGGAGATGGAGTAATAAAATTTCCTCAACTTGTTCAAGATCAATTATGAGTCCCTCTTTGGGGATGATGTGTCCCAAAAGCTTGCCTTCATATATTATGAATACAAACTTGATTAGGGCTAGATAGATGATAAACTCTCAATATTTTTCAAATATTTTCTCTAAGTAACCCAAATGATCCACTACAGGATTTGAGAAAATAATTATGTCATCAAGGTAAAACAAGATGATGCTATTGAGTGATCCAGGTGGATCTCTCCATTTAAAAAAAAAATAAGTCTCCATATTATGATCATAATTATTTCATAGTGTAGATCTCATTGAGACCTTTCTAGTGTTTTTTGTGGTTTACAAAATGGACACCGTATGCAAAAGATATGTTCTGCTGAAGTTCTGATATGACATAAAAAAATGTGGTGTCATAAGATGACGTGGCACAATGTGGACACACCAAGTAGACAAATCACTCATTAACACGTGGCAATCCATTTTTGTACATTTATGCAAAAATTTGGTTTGGTGTTTGGTTTCAACCTCTGGTCTTTGATAGTGGTCATATGGAGATCCATGGGACCTGTTATTGGCTTGCTGGGGGCCCTCAACGAGGGTTGACACACTTGATTAAGGAGGGGTGCCTTAGCCTCCATCTTAAAATCTATATGCATATGCAATTGTATTTAAATTCTTATTATGCATTGTATTTACTGCATGTGGGACTAATTTCTAAGAATTGTAAACTTTACATTGCATTTTAACTAAGCATCAAGTATAGAGTCAAATTCCAACATAATTGACCAATGGTCGAGAGGGAATGGACAAACCTCATTAAGCCACATTAGAGAAATAATAGAGTTTATGTTGTTATGCCACAAAGGCCCTTCTAACCTTACTAATTCATTTCACATGTAGCCGAGTCAAGCTCTAAGACTGAGCTATATTCATGTCTAATGTTGGCATTTATGCTAAGCTCAAAGACCGAGTACCATGCCAACTACACTTGGCCTTGCCAAAAATGCTGAGATTGAAGGCTAAACTACATCATTGGCAGATTTGTTCAAATTTAGTGTATATGCTAAGTTGGTATACCAACCAACAAACTATGCCAATTTAAGCACCTCAAACCCACCAAAAGGGGCATCAGCGTTATGTAAGCAGGCCATTTAACTATTAAAAGACTTGAAAGCCATTTAAAATTACCAATGTGGGATAATAATGACAAGCCAAGCACTGAACAAGGAGGCCAAAGACTTGAACCCTACACCTATCATGCAAAAGGGATAAGTCTTGACTGACCAAGCTACAAGCTAGAAAATAATTTAAAAGCCATGAACTTTTATTTGAAGGTAAGCTTTTGGCCGACTGTGTATTGGAGAATATAGCCCAATTTGTAATATTTGGTCATTTTGGAGCCCTTAGAGGTTGAACCAGAGCTTAGAGTAAACTACAAACTTGTTTATAATTCTTATATGCTCTATGTTTTATATTCATTTTCCCATTTTGGATTGTTGGTGATGTCATTTTGATTTGGAGAAGCCTCTATATGTGATTCAGGAAGGTGAAGGATGTGCTGAGTCAGCCAAGGTCTTTCAAAGGTCTAAAACACTATTTGTACAAAGAGCATATCTATTTTGTTGATTGTAAGTATAATTTTGGCTTGCAAATTTAGCAATATTAATGGATTAGTTTGATAAGAACCTGGGGACATAAGAATTCCAAACCCCATAAATAATTTATATATTTTTGATCTTTGAATTCATTTTTGCATTTTAGTTTCAGTTAATTTGTAGATTATAATTTTAGATTTTATTTAGAATGCAAAATTTAATCATTTGACCATTTATGGAAAATTGAGTAAATTGGGAATTTGGAAAAATTTGACGGTTTCAAAGAATAAATGATGTGAACTTTCAATTCACCTTTATTTTAGTTTTGAAACTTGATTTGAATAAGATTTAATTAGTTTTTAATCATTCCAACATCTTAAAAGTTGAGAAATTTTTGCTTCTAATTCAGTTTAAATTTTAGAATTAAGAACTTAAAAGATCTTGGTAAATGTTTTTAAAAAGTAGTGAAGTTCCTACTAGTGTTTACGTATCAAATTTTGGTATCAAAGCAGTTAGAAAGTAGGGCTAGCTTCTTATTTTGTGGTTTGATAGTTGCTTTCAATTTATTGGTTATCAATATCACTTGATTAGATTGCAGTGTGAAGTTATGGAATTAGCGTGTTTGCAGGAAACCATGGGTAAATTATCACATAAAGCTAAGATGGAATAGCTTGAAGCCATCAATACCCAGATTCAGGATGAGAATGCATTCCTTAGATGCAAGCTCTTAGCTCTTGAAGAATAAGTTGCAAGTTTGAAGTCAAATCTTGAATCTAAGGATGAGCTCTTGATCAAATTACAATGTGGTGAACTGAATAAGGCAATACCTTCTACTTCAGATGTAGAGACTATGACTAAGTGCACTATAATTTATTCACCAAGTAACTCATCTTTTTCTTTCCATTCAAATTTAGATTCAAGTAATGATTCTTTTAGTAGTTTTGAACAACATACTAAGGGTATATGATCCAAATTGTTGAATAAAATGGGATTTAATGGAAGAGGTCTTGGTCGAAATGGCCAAGGAATTACTAACCCAGTACAAGTAGAGCATAGATCTCTTCATACAGGTTTAGGTTACACTAGTGAGTAGGTGGATATTGGAGAAACTTCCTCCATGGCTAAAAGAAGACAAGATTCTAATAGAAAAGGTTTGAGGCCACTAGTAGAGCATGTATAGTGTAGGAGAATAGGTAAACAAGGTATTGAGATTCCACCTCCTAGTTCCTACACTAGAGTTAACACTAAATCTTCTGATCCAATTTTTATGTTTAATAAATTTGGATTTAACATTCAAAAGATGATGCAATCATTTCCTTGTACTTTTTGTTGGATGCATAACCAAAGTGTTTCATTTTTTTGGAACAGACATTCTTTGATTAAGTAGATTGTAGGTGTTAAAGACCATTCTCATCATGGCAAAGTGAGAAGAGGTAAAAGGGAGACCTCACCTAAGAAGGTTTTATGCACTCATTGCCATATGCATGGACATCAGATTGATCATTGTCTTAAACTTCAATCATCTCTCATTCTAGAAATGGTAAAACTAAGATGATTTATCAACCTGTTAATAAGGTCAATGAAGTTAAATCAATCCATAATGATGTTAAGGAATCCACTAAGGAAATCAAGTTAACTAGGCAAAAAATTGATTAAATTGATTTATAATGCATTTATTTTTCAAAGCATTATTAAGAATTATGTTAAAGGAAAGAACAAGCTTTGATGATGCATTAGTAGAGTTTGTGAGAACACTTTGAGATAGGTTTATCATTTGAAGTATTTCAATTCTCACCTTAATGTTGAATAGCTCTATGTTCCTAGAATCTCCTATTTATACTGAGTGAGTTGTTTGTAGGACTTGAACTCATATGATCAATTGGAGATAATAGCAGAATGCATGTTTTGGGTTGATTTAATTCCCTTACAACACTTGTCTCTTGTTTGACTACTATTTTTATAATGTATCTATTTTTCGACATGGATGTATAGATGCATTGTGAGACCCTATGGGCATGTTTGGATGTTAGGCAATATACACTTTGTGTTGTTTGCATTTCCTTAGCATTGTAAGTCCTGTACTAGGGCATTGTATTACAACATGTCTACAAAATTTATTGTATGTTTTCAACATTAACAAACTTGTTTTATAGTTACATTGGGAATTGTTTCAGTTTATTGACAATTCACCACTTTATAGGATGTGACATGGGCAGATAATTTTGGTATGTTTGATCAGTTTATTGGCTGTTGCATATTCCTTTACTCATGTCATGTTGTAAGAATTTTTAGTTGAATTGTGAATCATTTATTTTGTCAATGTTTATCTCTTTCTATGATTGGGTTTTATTTGATGTGATGTACTAGACTAGCTATCATTTTTCAAGAGATAGTAGACTTTTAGAGACTAAAAGCCTCTTTTGTAGGAAAGTTTGATCCATGTGGATCTCTCCATTTGTTAAAAAATTAAAGTCTCCATATTTTGATTAGAATGATTTCATATTGTAGAGCTCATTGAGATCTTTCCATAACTTTTTGTAGTATTTAAAATAGACACCATATGCAAAAGATATGGTCTGCTGAAGTTCTAATACGACAGGAAAAAAATGTGGTGTTGTAAGATGACATGGCACAATGTGGAAACACCAAGTGGACCAATAACTCATTGAAACATGGCAGTCCATTTTTGTACATTCATGTAAAAATTTGGTTTAGTGTTTTCTTTCAACCTCTGATCTTTGACAACGATCATATGGAGATCTATGGGCCCCACTATTGGCTTGCTGGGGGCCCTTAGTGAGGGCTGACACACTTGATTAAGGACAGGTGCCTTGGCCTCCATATTTGAATCTATATGCATATGAAATTGTATTTAAAACCTTATTATTCCTTGTATTTCTTGCATGTGGGACTAATGTCTAAGCATTGTAAAATTTACATTGCATTGTAGCCAAGCATCAAGTATAGAGTCAAATTCCAACATAACCAAACAAGGGTTAAGAGGGAAGGGATGAGCCCCATTAAGCCACATGGGAGAAAAAATAGTTGGCATGTTGTTATGCCATGAAGGCCCTTTCAACCTTTTTGAGTCATTTCACATATGCTGAGTCAAGTTCGAAGACCGAGCTATATTCATATCTAATGTTGGCATTTATTCTAAGCTCGAAGACCGAGTACCATGCCAACTACACTTGGATATGCCACAAATGCTGAGATTGAAGGCTGAGCTACGTCATTGGAAGATTTTTTCAAAGTTAGCATATATGCTAAGTTGGTACACCAACCAATGAACTATGCCAAGTTAAGCACCTATATCCCACCAAAAGGGGCATTGGCATTATGTAAGGAGGCCGCTTAACTATTAAAATACTTGAAAGCCATTTAATACTAATAAGCTAAGCACCTAAAAAGGAGGCTAAAGACTTAAATCTTTCACCTATCATAAAAAATGGATAATTCTTAACTGACCAAGCTATGGGCTGGCAAACAATTTAAAAGCCGTGAACTTTTATTTAAAGGTAAGCTTCTGGCTAATCGTGTATTGGAGAATATAGCCTAGTTTGCAGTATTTGGTCATTTTAGAGCCCTTAGAGGCTGAACCAAAGCTTGAAGTTAACTACAAACTTGTTTATAATTTTGATACACTTTGTGTTGTATATTAGTTTTCCCATTTTAGAGTTTTGGTGACATCATTTTGATCTATGGAAGTTACCAATTTTGATTTGGAGAAGCTTCTATGTGTGATTCAGGAAGTTGAAGGATGTGTTGAGTCAACCAAGGTCTTTCAAAGGTCTAAAACACTATTTGTGTAGAGATTAGATCTATTTTGTTGATTATAAGTATTATTTTGGCTTGAAATTTAGCAACATTAATAGATCAATTCGATCAGAACCCAGGGATGTAGGAATTCTAAACCCCGTAAACAATTTCTATGTTTTTGATATTTGAATTCTTTTTTGCATTTTAGTTTGAGTTAATTTGTAGATTATAATTTAAGATTTTAATCAGAATGTAAAATTTAATCATTTGACCATTTACAATAAATTGAGTAAATTAGGAATTTGGAAAAATCTAATAGTTTCAAAGGATAAATGATGTGAACTTTTAATTCACCTTTATTTCAGTTTTGAAACTTAATTTGAATCATATTTGAATCAGTTTTTAATCATTCCAACATCTTAAAAGTTTAGAAATTTTTGCTTGCAATTCAATTTAAATTTTGGAATTGAAAACTTAAAAGATCTTGGTAAATGTTTTAAAAAGGTAATGAAGTTCCTACTGGTGTTTACAGATCATTGAAGAATCCATATCCATGACCCTATGGAAGGTAAATATATAATTTTTTAAATCAAAGGGCATACTTTGGTATGTGAAGGTAGCCCACTCAGTGGAGAATGTAGTTTTGAACTAATCACACTTTTTTACAAGCACCTAGTTATAACCTATAACTGTCTATCAGTGAAAATATTTCTTGCCCATGAATGTTGGTATAATTTGCTCCATTGGTAGGGTAGGTAGTGGTATTTTAAAGAGGCTTTATTGAGGTCCATGAAGTCTACACAAAACTTTATATCTCCACTCTTCTTACACACTATGACCAAATTGGCCACCAATGAGATTTGAGAGATCCTCACTAAGGGCTCAAGATTTGGATTAACCATCCTCTACTTATATCTAACTAGCCTAGTATTAGGGTCAAGCTCAATCATGTGTTGGGTAATCCTAGATCAAATCCTCTAAGGTCTTTATATCTCCATGCAAATATATCATCATACCTTCTACTTAGCTTAATAAATTCTTTGATTTTGGATACAAATCATACCTCACCAAATTTCAAGAGGTTGTCATCAGAGTAGACACTAGCCTAGAGATTTTATCTATCACCATCATGTTTCTCCTTTCTCCTTTCAACTAGTCATTGAAATTGAATGTAATTTATAGCATGACGAGGTTGCTAGGCATCTTGTTTCCCTTTAGTTAAATAATTCATTATTCATAATAAGCTTGGAATTGAGGTTGTTTGTTGGTATAAAACTTAGCATCATCTTGTAAGAAGTTGATAATTTTTTCATCACTCTTAAAAACCTACCAAATGATTGCATTATATAGGATTGTCAGTCTAACTATGAGTTTTATGAGTTTTGTGGACTCACTCTTTATAATACATGGGGGGTCATACTTCACTCCCTTAGTTACAAGACTTTTGGGGTCATTATTCTACACCCCTAGTATGAAACATATGTTAAAATCATTATACCCTTACATGATGTCCCATGGCCTATGTTTGTAATCTCTTAGTAGATTGTTTTTAGACATATTTCATGATCTGACCTAGTTTAACATTATTTAATTATCTTTGAAAGCTTGAACCACCATGATTCCTCTCTTATGAACTAGTTAGAGACCTTGGATTAGTGCTTCATATTCAAAAAAACTATTTGTGTATCCAAACTACAATTTGCATACATGGAAATATTTATCCTTTTGAGGGCATACCATTACAACACTATCTCATGTGCCATTTTTACTTTAGAAGCCATCTCAGTATAACTACCATATACCTTCAAGGTCTTCTTTTACCTTTATAAGGTTAGGTAATAAGATGTCCTCCTTGAGGATGTAGTATGTGCCTAACTATATTTCCTCTACATTCTTGTATGGATCATTCATAATGTTAATACACCCATTCATCAAGTAATTCATTTGAGTCCTATTTAAGGGGTATGGTAGACTCATGAAGAACTAGAATCTCATCTTGATTGAACAAGGTGAAGTTTGTAACAATAAGGATAGGAGTGTATGTATATGTGATTATGCAACATAGGCTTGGCCTTGATGGTCACATACCTATTTTTAAACGTGTGTCACCAATTCAAGGACATATATTTGCCTACCTTCATAGTGAAATATCAGGAGAGTCATATAACAAAGTAGGGGGTAAGTCAATGACTATGATGTCCTACAATGAAAAGTCTCAAAATTGTATGTAGAGTTAGACCTAGGTCCTTAATAATTCCCATAATTTTGACTATTATTTCATCCAATTAGATGACCCCTTTTAAGCTGGGATCATATGCTATAGCTAGTGTGTCTACAATTTTCTTTAGCATTATTGAATTGATCATGCTTGAATCTATCATATAATTATGTTTAAGATCTTATCAATTATCATAAAAATGTAGAATGGGGGGTCTCTACTTTTGTACACTTATTCATTATGTTTGCATATGCTTGTGTGTGTAGTGGGTGTAGTTTGTGATGGATCATGAGGTTGGAAACCCATTAGGGAATCCTACAGTAAATTCCTTTGGGAAGGAATAACAAGAGTATCCTACATGGAAACATTTAGTCTAGTCTTCTTTATTTTCTCAACTATGTTTAATGGGATTTGAGTCCCTTTAACTTACACCTTATGAATTGTAATATTTTGTCACACCCACACACTAGTTTGAGCTAGGATTTCTCTCTACATAAACTATTCTATATGATTTTTAGGTTGTATAGGTTATTTAACTTGGGATTTTATGTGTTAAACTTAGGGAAATTTTTTTTAATGCATTTAAGAAGGTTCCTCCATCATTTCTATCTTCCTAAATCTTGTGTTAAAAGTAATTAGGTTGCTTCTTATGCTTGGCACTTCATTGTGATCCACATAGTTCAAGTTTCTTTCCTACTAATTTAAGAGGGTATATTTATCCTAATATTTCTTTATTACATATGGTTCATCCCTTGATTTATATGAAATAGGTGGGGGGTCCTGAGGAGGTGGTGCATTTTACAACATAGGTTCCTCATTAGTCACTCCATTCATATACATGACTCGATCATGTGGCTTATCATTCAGATAAAAAGATTAAAATTCCTTTTCCATGTTATTTTTTATAGGTACAAGATCTATACAAGTGATTTCAGTGTTAGGATTTGATGCATAGGGTGGTCTATTATATGTGATCTAGTTTTGAGTAAGTGCAATATGTTGGTAGGGAGGCCTAATTGATTGATATTTCTAGTTGAAGTGTTGATAAGAACTAAAATTATATGATTTTTTCCTTTTGAGAACCACTAGTTAATTCCCAAATATATTTAATAAGGACTTTAATTCATTCAACTCACTCAAGGGCACAAAAGTTGATGGAATTAGCAGGCTAGAAATAATAAGAATGGGGGAAAGAGTTGGAATGGGAGTTAGAAAAAATGAAATTGTATATGGGGGATCAGTATATTAGGTAATTGGGGGTCTTGGCATAATTTTACCTAATTTAATCAAGAAATTTTCTACATGCACAATAATCTCATAGGCATTTGGTAATATTGCACCAACTATTGATTGGAACATTATGACCATGTCATTGTTTAAGTATAAGAGTGTAGTGTTAGGATTAGGCTTTATGAGGGTTAAAATTGGTCCCATATCCTCTATAATATAAATTTAAATTCAACCATATACTCATGTAGATCCCTTTTTATGGTCGTGAGTTGTTCCATCAGTGATAGGTGGTCACTCTATTCTTCAAATTGCCTGCATAGTGTCACATTCAACTCATCCCAATTTTTGATAGAATTTAACCAAAAACTACAATACCATTGGAGCACTCTAACTTTAAAATAAGAGGTAAGGAGTTATACTTCAACACTATATTTAATCACTTTGTAGATAAAGAAAATATTTGGTATGTCATGTATGTGTTCTACATGCATAGTTGAATTTTATCTAGTAAAGTAGGGGATGATCTTAAGATAATCTATGGGATTATCATCATATTGGGTAAGGATAAATGGTTTTAATCTATTTAAAGTAACAAAGGGTTTATTTATTTATGCATCCATGAAATGGACAAGGAATAATCTTCCTATGTGTTCAGGGAATCAACCAAATGGAGGTGTAGACTAAGCTCTTAGAGAAGGTCATCCTGCATTGCTTGGCCTCTTGATGGGAGATAAATATAATTTAATTCCCATACTTCTACATGGTATAACTATCTCCATAAAAATAAAATTAGTTCCCTTTGAAGATGATCTCATCTATCTTGGCATATAGATAAAAGGTTGGTATTATGAACTATGAATGGTTGGAGTCACCAGGTGTTTTATGAAGTTTATTCAACACTTGAATAACTAATAATAACACCAATATCTTATCCATATTTTAACCTTGGTCCCCTTAGTCATTCCATAAATTTTTATCACTTGAAATATTCACCCACATGTGAAGGAATCTCATGCACATTGTCATGTGGATACTCCACACCTAGTGCCTTAGATTTGAATGCTAGAGAGCCATTAAATATCTGATTTTAATAATGGGATCATCCCCCAAGGTGTGGGACTCTTCCAATCCTTGGGAAAAACCTCTATATTAGGTTGGCTTCCTTCTATTCTAAGCACATCTAGTTTAGGACTAGTGTATAGACCTATAAAGATAAGAATGAAATCTAAAGCTAATGTTAGACCTAAACATGACAAGGGAAACAAGGAGGGAGAAGGTAATAGTTTTTTGTAAATTAAAATGTGATGTACCAAGAATAGAGTGATCATACCACTTGCTTAATGACACAATAAAACTAATAGACTGAATACATAAAATTCAAACTAGATGCAATGTATAAGTGTTTCACATAAAGGTAAGGGAGCATAACACATAACTAAGAGGGATGATAATGGTCCACATACAAAACTTATGTAGACCCATATATACATAAAAATATGACCTAAAAGGACTACCAATTATGCATAGAGCTTCAAAGGGAGGAAAACAATGAGAGGGATGAAGATCCATAAACATAGATCAACAACTAATAATACACACAAAATGTAGATAATGAATAAAGTAAATCATTTCTCATTAATCCCAACAATTAAGGAAATACTACAAACTCAAATGGGAAAATATTTTATATACTAGGAGAGGAATTTTGGAGGGAGAACTTTGGAAACATTACAGTGCTCAAAGATGTTGACCCTTTTACAATGTTAGACCCATGATTTTATAGGCAATGAAGAGCCCACAAGTCATTAATTGTAATTTAACCCACTATTGGGGGAGTTATAACATTTAATGATGATGAAAAGAGGTAATTGAGATTTTACTTAGAAAAGATCATGTGCCCATGTTCTAATAATCTAAAATCCACCTTAGAATTAAATTATCTTGATTTGATCCCCTCAACATCTAATTATATCCCACCACTATTTATATTTATGGAGGTCACTACCAATCCACCTAGGTAGTCCTAATTATGTGTGGTCATGTAGGTATATCATTAGGTTCTGCCTCATCATCCTGTGTAGATAGTGGAATTTTCATGTGCCTATTTTTATAAAGTATTATGCATGACTATGTGTTAAAGGTCATGTAGAGAGTTAGATGCACAATGAGGCTATGGGTTTGAAAATGGAACTAAGAGATATCTTATGTGGAAATTAATCACATACCAAATTATTTATGTGCCTAGTTTCTCCTAATGATCAATGTGATTTGTGCCATCATCTAAAACCTGGACTAGTCTGTGGAGAGGATGTTATGTAGTATAGATCATAGTATACCTTTTTTATAGGGGAAAAAAGTGAAAATATATAATTTGGTATGTGAATACATAATTTTAGTGTGAGTTCTTTGAATAAGGGAACATAAAAAGATTTAATATCTTGAGCATGCTCTTCATGATTTTGAACTACTCCCAGCATACTTATCTCTTCTACTACTTGAATTCAGGCAAACCTATGTGCTATAAATTGCATGTTATGCTAGTGTAATGAAGGATTTAAGCATTGAAATGGATTTAAAATTGATTATAGGTGTGTATATCCACTTAGTTGATATGAAAACTTGAACTAGTCATTCAATAAAGGCATGGATAAGAAGCATCTACATAGGAGCTTATTTTTAGATAATTTGACAATGCACAAGAAAAGAACTATTAATGTGATCCTCATGATTTTAATGCCTCCTAAAGGGGTGACTTAAAAATTCAAAAAATCCAAAAACACTGATCAAAGGGAAAGGTAATTATGAGTGTGATTTCTTAATATGGACAAGAGACATGAACAAGGGGAGCTAATCAGACACATACAATTCTATAGATACCAATGAACAATAATGGATAATAGGATACAAACTCTTCCCTATAATAATTAACATGGGTTTGAATGGGTTATATAGTGGAATACGAATATGAAATTTATAAGTAATCAAGGGAGTAGTATAAGTATTATAGGATGATAGATCCAAGCTTTCCATAATTAGAACATTCTTCTACAAAAGAGAGTCCAACACAGAAAACCATATTACACTTTTAATCTTTATTGATATAAAATAATGGTTGGATTAATTTATTGAACTATATTTGTAATTTAACCTAGGGTAATATGACACAAAGTGTGGATTCATTTATTGAACTATATTTATAATTAAATACCCCTAATTGTGGGCAAATAGAAATAGATAAATATATAAAAATCATAAATTCCCCCAAGAAAGAACATTTAGAGTCTAGAGTGTGAGCATGTTAAGCATGAAAGTGCATAAGATTACTAATAGTAATTTATAACCATATTTAGTAGTGAATTTGTAAGCACAGCACCCATATTTATCTATAACAACAAAGGGTCTTAACAAATTTGCTTCAAACTTACCTTTATTTTTTTAGCACAAGATCACCAATATTAAAATATCAAGAAATGATTCTTTTGTTATATCCCCAACATAACCAATTCTAATAAGACATTGGGTGATGACGAGAAGCTAGCTATTTTTGATCCAAAATGTTTAGTTTTGATAATATACTGACTTTATATTCTTGTTCATCTAGAATATCTTATAAAGAACTATGAAAATAAGATAACTTAATATCAATGAGAAGAATGGATTATAAACCATAGATCAAATAATGGGGTGTTACACCTATATGGCTATGAAAAATAGTACAATATGCCGACAAGGTTGGGAAAATTTTGAAATGCCAATCATGACCATTAGTAGTAACAATCTTCTTTAAAATTTTGACCAATGTCTTATTAGAAGCTTCACGTTGACCATTACCTTGAGGGTAATATGGCATAGATAACTTATGATTCATGCGAAATTTAGAATAGAGGGCAGCAACATATTAATTTATAAATGATCCACCATTATCAGATATAATGGTGAATGAAATGCCATAGTGATAAATGATATTATTTAAAATTATATTTGAAATTTCTTATCAGTAATATAATTCAGATGGATTTCCTCTATAATATTTATGAAATACTTAGTTTTAGCAAGAATGAGTTTATGTCCATTAGAAGAAGTAGGGTTAATCTTTTGAATGACATCAAATCCCCAAGTGGAAAACATCCAAGTAATTATAATTGGTTGAAGTGCCTATGTTAGAACATGGATAATATCACCATGTTGTTTACATAGTATACATATCCTAACATACGCACACACATATACTTCAATGGTAGGCCAATAGTAACCAATATATATGAGCTTATTTACTAGGACCATATCACTAGTGTGGGCCCCATAAATCCCTTTGTGGAATTCCCTAAATGATAATTTAGATTCTCATATATTTAGATAATGAATCAAAGTTCTATCATAGCCTATATGAGATAATGAGTTTCCATTTATAGTGTATTAGGAATTATTTTGGATAAATGATTTAGTTTGGTTATGGGATAAGTTAGGTGGAAGGATGTGATCATGAAGATAGGAGAAGATGTCATGGTACTAAGGGGAATCGGGACTAAAAATGACACATATCATCTTTGAATGTGAACAATTGTAAGATAGAACAATAAGATGCTCAATGAGAAACTTTTATTCTAGAACATAAGAAGAAATTTCAATCATTGATCCAATAGTATCCATAGCATCAATTGATTTATAGTTGGCTTTCGAGATTTACTCAAACTAAATGGTTTCAAACTTGACTTTGAGAGCATCCACCATAGTTTTTTTATGTACCATATTTTCATCATTTGTTTGCTATTTATTAGTGACTTAATTTATGATAATCTAAAAATCACCATACACTTGTAAATGTTGAATATCCCATTGCCTATCAAGACAAAGTTTAACAAGTAAAGGTTCATATTCAATAATATTATTTATGCATGGAAAGCTGATGTAGAAATATTTAGGAATAAGAATTCCATATGATGTGATGCAATAATCCTACTCTTACACCATGTGATGTGAAAAAACCATCAAAATAGATATTTAATTCTTTGGCTTTAGTTAGATTCATAAAAGATTCATCAATAAATTCTTTTATGATAGGAACATAATCTTGTATAGGCACCTCAGCCATTTGATCAATAAGAACTTTTCCTTTGATTAATTTTTTATGTGTACTCAATATAAAATTCACTTATCATCATGACCCATTTTTCCATTTAACCCATGAGAGTAATTTTGTCTAATAAATACTTTATTGGATCTATTTTATAAATCAATAGTGTCTTGTTACTCAACATGTAATATCTAAGCTTCTAAGAAGCAAGGACTAATGCAAGGGATATTTTCTCAATTGAGCTATAATTTTGTTAATAAGACACTAATGTTTTAATCAATTAATAGATAGCTTTCTCTTTCCCTTAATAATCATACTAAGTAAGGAGTTCCCCCAAGGTAGTATCAATTTTATAAAGGTATAATAAGAATGGTTTTCTTGGCATAGGTGGAACAAGTACATGAATATTATCTAGATGCTACTTTAATTTATCATATATATCTCAGCATTGTATATTCCATTGAAATTTAATGCCTTTATTTATAAAATGGGTGAATATGAGACAATGATTATCTAGTTGAGAGATGAAACATCTAATAGTTTGTATTTTTTCCTTATATACTATGTAGTTGTTTTAGATTAGAAGGAGATGATATTTCATTGATTGCTTATTCTTTGGCTAGGTCAATTTCAATACCTCTACAAAATATGATGAAGCCTAAATTTTTTCCAAATGTAACCCCAAAAATAAAATTATTAGAATTGATATGTAATTTATACTCATGAATCCAATAAAATATTCTTCATAGCACTATTAGATGCTTTGCATGAGTTTTTATTTGACTAAGATATCACCAACATAGTCTTCAAAAATATCATGCATGAGATCATGAAATATTATGTTCAATTCTCATGGATAAGTAATCCATGCATTTTTCATTCCAAATGGCATGAATTGATAATATAATGTACTCTGAGTAGTTGTAAATGCTATCTTGACTTGATCTTCTAGAGTAATTTTAGTCTGATTATAGCTTAAAAATCCATCCATGAGGGATAGCATTTCATAACCAACTATTGAATCCATGATAATCTCCATATTTACTAGTGGAAAGTCATATTTAGGAAACATTTTATTTATATATCTAAAATCTTTACAAATTTGAATGCCAACTAGTTTCTTCCTAATAGGAACAATGTTGGAAATACAATTTACATATGAAATGTGTTCGATAAAACCTACTATCAGTAATGTTTTTGGCTCAACTTTGACTAGGAGATAAATCCATGGATGCATCTTTCATATATTATTATTAATCAACTTGGCATCTGGATGCATGACCAAGTGGTGAAAAACTAATGATGGATTTGGACCTGACATATCTTAATATGTTGATGCAAATATATCAATGAATTTTTTGAGAAGGGAAATAAGTAATTCAAGTTCCTCTATGGTGAGGGATTATTAAAGTTTTATTATATTCAAATTATTAGGTGTACCAATGTTGACCTACATTGTGTTTTATATTATAAGTTTGAAATCATCATCCATAATAAGAGGAAAATAAGGTAATTGATCATCAGACTCATTAGGTGAAATTACATAGGGACCCATATAGGTAGAATCTAAATTATTTCCTTTAGGTAATAGCCAATGGTCTACCAAGTATGGATTATGTAGAACATTAACTCAAATTCATAATGGTCTTCAGGATTGATATCAACACTATAAGATATATGGTGACTTGTGGACACCTAGTATTCCAATGAGGGAGAGTGAACTTCTTCATCCAATGGTGCCTAAAACAAGTTTTCACCAAAGGACATGTCTTTATCTTTTCTTTTTCCCTAATCCAAAATAACCTTAGAAAGATTTTCACTTAAGGATATTGATGTTTCTTTTTTATTTCAACTTAAGAAGTTCACTTTTTCCCCATATTAGGCCATAAGATCCAAAGTGAAGATAAATCTATGTTTTTGGTCACCTATTGGTACACAATCTCTTAGACCCAAGAACTCTGACAGTGCCTTTTCATTTTCAAATTCATTAAGAGCAATTTCATTTTCATCTTGTTGGTCCCAATCCATAAGGTTAGGATGTTAGAGGGTGAGGGGAATGGTAGGAACAATTGAAATGGTAAGAGCATAATTGGTGTCAAATAGGTTAGTATTGGTGATCTCATTATAAATACTATAAAAGCACTTTGTGTTACTTCTAGGAACATCTTCATTACATGCCCAGGTTAAACCATTTTTAGGATGTTTGGGGTTACTCTAGGTAGTTTTTATCTTAAACCTTATTTATCTAAATGTTTCATTAAAATAATAGGCTCTAATCAACCTTACTCTATGGCCCCAAGTCCATTGCCTTTATAAACATTATGAGACATAATGTTATTAGGAACAAGGTATTGTTTACTCTAAAAACAAGGATCTAAATCCTCATTGTATAACCATGAATTATATTTTTTCCTCAAACCTTCTTGACAAAAACCCTTTCTAGAAAAAATGGGAGAGGTTTTATAGGAGAGGATGTTATTCCTTTTTTATGCCACTCTATCTTCGGTTAACCATAGGACTTTGGTAATCTATGTATTTTAGCCACATGAAAGGCATCCTCCATTTTATATGTTCCTAAGCCTTTGTGATGAATGTTAAAATGGGAAGAGTTTAAGGAGAGGAAAAGTGTTGTATAAGAAGATGCAAGAGTGTTAGGATTATCATAATTAGATGGCGATGGCTTAAAGATTATTTATTTTTTTATTTTTAATGGGAATGATAATTCTAGGACAATAAGTATACCTGTAACCTTATTCTTATAGATGTTTATAATATTGGTATGGTTAAAAATATCTAGGAGTAGTCACCTCTACTCTATCATGAAGAAATTTAAGGTACTGATGTAGAGTACAAGGCACTACATGTATCTTGTGAATCCACATATGGCTAAGAAGGAGATTATATGGTATATCAAGGTCAATTACATGACAGAGGGTGATATGGATAATGGACTCATCTTTAATAGGTAAGGAAATGGTTCTTATGGATTGTTGTTTTTTTTACCATATCCCTTGATGGAAATGGTATCATTCTTTAAATCTACTAAAGTATATCTCATCCATATAACTAGTTTCAATGGAACAATGTTAAGACTAGATCCATTATCTATTAATACTCTCTTGATATTGTGATGGGTAATTGTAACCTCAATGTATAGAGAATTAGTATGAGAAGACCCAAGGGATGATATATCAGTTTGATCAGATGTCAACTATGGACTAGGAGATAAATGTCCTACTAATGATTGAAATTTATCCAGTGTAATATTTCTAGGCACTTGAGACTAGATAAAAAGTTCATATAGGACATTCTTATGAAACTAAGAAGTAAATAGATAAAAAATAGAAATTTCACTTACACCTTATTTAGTTGATCCAAAAGATCATATTTATTTTTGATAGGAGATATATAATTGGATTTAGATTGATTTTGAGTAGGATGAGAGCTAGAAGGTGGATTCTAACCAGGACATTGAATGGTTATATTAAAGCATTGAGTTGTAACAATATAATATTGAGTAGGGATAGAAATGCCAAAACATGAGGATAAATAAATAAGTCCTAGAATAATCACTTGAGGACATGAATTATGAGATGGAGGAACTCCTAAGATAGATGGACATGATCCTAGAATGTAGGGATTTACTTATTGATAATTATTGGAATGGGAGCTGAGATTTATGGTAATGGCTGTAACATGATGTTATGTGACATGACCCATTATATTATATTTATAGAGAGTGGCATGGTAGTAAAAATTGTTGTCCTGAGACCCTTGATTATGTTTACAACTATTAGTCACCCTTTACTTATTTTGATCAATATTATGTTAGGAAATGGATTTTTGTATACTCACATGTCTTGACTAGTGTTAGCAAATAATAAATTGTTCAATTATATTTATCTTATGTCAATAAAATATTATATACTAAATTTGTATACACCTATGAATAGTATGCCCTTTAATTCTATGATATTCACAATACTCATTATCACTATACCATTATAGTTTAGGTTGAGATTCATCAAAAGGATTAGTGTTTAACTATCCAATTAGGTTTGTAACCATAAGTTTTTAAAACAAAATCTTAATAGGTTTTCCCAATTTGGAAAATGGATGTTTATTAAACTACCCTATGCCTTTCAAACATAAGTGGTTGTTGTTAAGGTGCCTTTTGTATGAGTGGTGCTTGAATTATTTGAACATATTGTGCCTCTATAACACCATTACTAACTATATTTTTATTTTGGTTGATAGTTTTTGGCCTGTCTACCACATTTTTTGCATTTGACATTAAAGCTTAGTTATGATTTTAACATTTATTTTGATTTTGATTAGAATATTGACCTTGAAGCTAATTTTAGGAATATATTTTAATCAATACCTTATCTATCAATGATCTCTATATTTGAATACCTTTTGTGATAACACCATCAATGTTGTCTAGATATTATAATTTGAGATTGAGTGTAAGATCATATTTCAATTTTTTCATGAAGATATTGGTCAACTCAATGTATAATAGTGTATATGGACATATTCTAGCTAATGCATGCCACATTTGAAGATAGGTGGAAAATATTTCACCTCCCTTTTGATTGATAACACATAAATCCATTATAGTTAACTCATTTCCATATTATATGAGAAGTGTTTGAGAAACTTCTCTGAGAAGTCATCAAAAGTTGGAATATAATTAATTTGAAGATCTGTATACCACTCTAATACATGCCCATGTAAACTCCATGAGAAAAAATAAATTAGGATGTTAATATCATAACTGACCTCTTTGTAGGCCATAAAAAACAAACATAGATGCTCTCTTGGATCTCCTTTTCATTTATTTTTATCAAACTTTGGAATATCAAAGTGAGATAATAAAGGTATATATAAAATATTATAATTGAATGGATATGAACATATATGATTGATATTGTACTTTTTGTTTTGATTATCAGCCTATAAACCTAATGTGGTATCTTTGATCACTTGTAATTAATGAGCAAATAACATATTTTTGGAAGTGGATGGAAGATTATATGACTAAGAATGGTATTGTGGATTGGTAGGATTTGAATCAATATTTTGTCTTAGCCAATTATAATTATCAATTCTATATCTAGGATTGAATTGAGTGAGAGGGACTTGATATGGATTATAATTAGAATAGATAATGAAAATATGTTGTTATGGTGGAGGAATAAGCATTTTATTTTATCTTTACAACTACTGTTAATTAATTGGAACATATTGTTGTGTATTAGATAAAAATTAAATAACATTAGAGGTACCTTTAGACACATTTGAATGGGGAAGTTGTGAACTCTATGGAATAGTTTGTGGTTCAATGGGAACTTGTTGAGAATGGCCCAAATTTTGTAATTATTATGAAGGAATTTGATAAGACAACTTTGTAAGAATGGGCTTGTGTGGTAATTGATATGGATTGTGAAATGTTTTAATTTATTATAAAATAGGTTATGAATATTCTACAAGTACTCTTTTTTAAGGGGTGAATATTCTATAAGTTCTTATACAACATGTTAAGATTATTTAAAAGTAATTAATTATTACAGGTTATTGGTAGGATTTTTTCACTCCCCATTATCCCAAATAGTCATTATAAGGTAATATTTAGTATTTATTAACCTTTGAATTCCTCCATTAGTGATAATTTTGTGGATAAAAGGTTTCTATTCTAAATTTCCATTTGGCAAAAGTAAATGGTCCCAATATATCTTGTAGTACATGGGTGATTTAGAATGATTCATCAATTGGTTGTCAAACCCTATAGCTTATTATGAAAGGGTCTTTTCCATTTTACAAACACTTCATCCATCAATTTACTAGTGAAGTATAATGTCTAGTACGCACATGCCTTGATGACCTATTGAAAATGTAAGGTTAACTTCTCAACCACCATCCAATCAAATATTGGGCTCAAATTTTATACCCCATTGGATAAGTGGGGTTGGTAATGTGATATGAGATGAAACCTTAGGTAAAATAAACCTTATATGACTCATGAGGAGGTGATTAAATCCTAATTTCTAAGCTAAAATTAAAAATGGAAGGTATTGTCATTCTAATTCACACAACTCCTATTAAGGGTGAGAAAAGAGCATAATAGGAAAATATTTAGGATTTTTAAAAAATAGAATATTTTCATTTTTATATGAGCCAAAGGGGAGAGTATATGTGAAAAATATCCTCATAACACACTCAAGAAGAAACAAATAATACTTGCAAGAAATGAGAAAGCTTTAAACAAATAAGCAAGTGTTCTTTTAAGGACCTAAAATAAATTGTGACTTGATTTTTAGACACTCAAAATGAAATGTGAATTGATTTTTAAGAACTCGACATGAAATATGAATTTAAAATTTGTTTTTTTAAATTAATAATCCCACATTTTTCTAACCTATAAGAAAACAAAGTTAGTAGTTGTGGTTGGTGGGTCTTTAGCATAAGAAAATCTTCAAACAAAATGTCAAAAATAGTAGTTAGTATTTCAATGATAAATTATAAAAAATAAATCATTTTATCATTAATTTTTGATAGGTTTTTATACCATAAATCCTCACACATCAAAAAAATTTGATCAAAATACATAACATATCCAAATTTATGACTATTTTACCTATCATTTTAACCAAAAACTAAAATCAAAAATAAAATACAACATTTAGTAAATTGACCATAAAACCTAAAATAAAGATTAGTTTTCAAAAATCATTTGATAGGTTTTTTAAATGACAAAACATCACACCCATAGAAAAATTATGAATAAAAAAATAATAGATCAAAAGATTTGATCATTTTACTAGACATTTTCTTAGCAAAAAATCAGATTTTTTTCAAAGGAATATTGCTAAAGTGGATCAAAAGAAAGGCGTGGATTGATATTCAAATTGGGTATATGTCGATAGATTGTGAATCCTTTATATTTTCAAAAAGTTTTTAATATCACAAAATAAAGTGATAGTAAATATGAAAATACATTCTTAAGACCTCGTGAGCTCAATAAATTACAAAAAGACTACAATGTTTTATAGATTCAAACAAATGTAATGCAAAACCTTCATTGTAGCTTGTCTTTGTTTGCATTTATCTCGAATGTAGCTTGTGATGGTATTTATCAATATTAATTATATTTAGATAAATCCATCAAAGGTATGGACCATGTTAGTTTTATCAAAGAGTATAATATTAATGCATAAAAAGAATTGATCTAAAAACACTTCATCATATATATTAAATATGTTCAATTATATTTCAAAGAGGTGTATTTATAACAAATCCAGATCAAGGAGGACCCTTTATATTAAAATCAATATGAATGGTTACAAAAGAGTCATAAAGAGTGCACATAGATCAAGCACATGGATTAATTATGGGAGACCTTCATCTCAATCAAGATGAAGGGTGGAGGATGATATTTGAAAATATAAAATGAGAATTAATATAATCCATTCATCTTGTTTCCAATATAAAGGGTGGAGGATTCTCCTCAAAATATCTTTGTGATATTGTATTTAAATCCTTCATCTTATTTCCATGATGAAGGGTAGATAATAATCTTGTACATTAATTCATTTATCAATTTAACCAGGTCATATAAGAATATTCCACAAGATTTGAAGATCCTCTAGTTTGCATGAAGATGCCATCTTGGAGGGAAAAATAGGAATTAATTAATTGAAAGGAAATTATAGTTCCATTTTCAATAGAGATATAATTAGAATAATTTCTAACTAAGTTAAACAAGGATCGATTTAATTAATAAAAATGTGGGGAATTTAATTAAACGAATGTTTAATTAAATTAATCAAAGAGAAATTTAATTCATACAATGTAGAGAATTTAATTAGAAGATTTTTTTAGAGAAAGGGAATATTAGCATTAATTTATCAGAGAAAGCATAATTATTGAATTGATCAGAGGAGAGTAATTGAATAGAGAAATTTACCATTGAATGATGATTAAACATACAAATTGAATAGAAAATGGAAATTAAATAGAGAAATTGAATAAAGAATGATAATTATATAGAGAAATTGAATAGAGAATGATATTTGAATAGATAAATTAAATAGAGAATGATAATCAAACATATATAATATGATGAATTATCTCATCTAAATATGCCCTGAGGTAAATTCAAACATGTATATTAGATGAATTGATGATTTTCGACTAGATTGTGTGAAATTATGAGAAGTAATCCTAAGTTGCAATTTGACACAAAAGTGATAAAATTTGAGTGTTTACAGATTATATTAATTCAAACTTACCCTTTATCCCACTCTCACAAAATTTTCAATGGATGATTCACTAGAATTCAAGTCACATTTAAAATTATCCTATACAACCACATTTTGTCAACTCATCATCTTATGAAGAACACCTAATTCAAATTATTCCCATAAAATGCATTATAGGTGATTATTATCCTTGATATTATATTAATATTAAAACTTATGATACTGGTCTAATTTTAGCTTCAACCTATTCCAGCATACACAAATAACTTCTATAGTCACTAACTAAAAAATATATTAGCCAACCTAATATCATTCACTTGAAACTTCCTATAGTTAACTACATTGGTCATGACACATATTATGCTGATATAATTTTTCCTATTTCATATAAATGCATTAGCCATGAAAAATAATGTGATGATATGTTTCTTCATGTTTCAAAAAACTACACCATCCATAACTTAGAATATGAAAATTCAATTATACTTCTATCTATTATTTCAAGAAACTACACCTACCATGACACAAACTTTTGTCAATATAGTTTGTCATGTTTTAAAAAATGACATTGAAAAAAAATCATAATATGTAGATACAATTATACTTATATCTCTTATTACAAATAACTGTAGTGACTATGACTAAAATATGCTAATATAATTTTTCCTCTTTTACCTGACTACACTAGCCAATAACCATAATAGAGTGACAATATATTTTCATTTATATTATCTAACAATATTGGCTAGACATATATAGTGTCAATATTATTATCCTATTACATTCATATTCTTCCATTTATACTAGCCAAAATTCAAATAGTGCCAGTTCCATTTTATTAGCATCCTCTAATATTTCTAATGATATTGGCCATGTCCTTGGAAGTGTTGGAAAAATATTAGTCTCTCCTACACCTAATCTTAACTATATTTATCATTTAACCATTACACCAAAATAGATTGACCTAGATAATATAGTTCATTGTAGTCCTATTACACTAAACTATATCGACCTAGCCTATGTAGTTTATTTAGTCATTTTTATAACCTTTCTTAGTTGAACTTGTTTTACTTGATGTTTAGTATGTTTTGTTATGAACTATTAAATATGTTGTATATTTACATTGTGTTATAGTTGTATGATCTATGATTTGATCACTTGTGATATTGGTGAGAAAGTTAGTTTATATAATAATTATGATTGGCATCTAGATATTGAATGCTTTCTACATTAATTTCTATTTAATCAATTTAGTTGGATATTTATTTTAAATTAATGATTATCTAGTGTATTTATTTCACTTTATTAATAGAGTTCTTCAAAACTCACATGGGAATGCAACAATGCAATTTTAAGTTATGATTTTCATAACCTAACACAAGGGTTGACTCAAAATTAAATAAGAAAAGTAATGAGACATTCATTAACTTGGAAATATCAACAAAATAGATTAAGTTTCTAAGAATAACTCCTCAAGGAAATAAAGCTAACCATGCCAAGTAAAATTGATAAGTTGTTCCAAAATCAAACTTCAACATGGTTATCGAAACATCATATGAGATTATAAATAATATTGCCTTAAATAAATAGACTTATACAATACGCTTATATCTTATCATCAAGTAGGTAATTGGAAATAAAATATCCTTAAGATACCTATCAATATGATGTCGATCTCATTCTATTATTATATGTGATTTTAATAAAGCCTACCAAAGCTTTGTATTGCTTTCAGAAATGATCCTCACAATGATCACTACTTCTTATTTATGAGTTTGGTAGCTATTAATTATGCCAACTGAGTATGATGAATTATCATTTGAATCTATTTACCCTTTCACAAAGTGGTTTCTAAACTCTTTTTGTATTATCTAATGAGGTAAAAATTATTCTATGGTCTATTTAAGTACTCAAGTGATTTTATAAGTTATTTACGACTTTGTTAGGAAGGCTATGTTGTAAGTACATGGATATGCATGTGTTATTGTTCCAACATTGAATTAACTCTATATGAATACTTAAGTGGTTAAAATGATTCATAATGAAGTTAATGTTGATTTACTGATTACATTACATAGCTATGGATCTCATTACATTTTATCTACTAACATTTTTTTGTAATCCTCTTACCATAGTTGTTTATCTCAGTGTTAAAAACATATGATTATTATATAATGGTATCAGAGTAAGGTTAACTACTATAGTCAACTTTGGGAAACATTTATTATTGTATTTCATATTGATTAATTACTTTTTTCACCTTAGGATGCTAAGAACAAAATATAAAATTGAAGACAACAACTGAAGAATGTTAAACTAGGTAGAGGTAGAGATAGAGGTCATAGGGACAATATTCCTAAAATAAACTAACCTCCTCAAAATGTTGTTAGTAATGTTTTATCCCCTAAGCATGAATAAAAAAATCCTAATGCTAATTCACAGGTAGTTTTGAATGTGATCTTAAATGATTTAAATACCATTAAAATCAAGATGGAAACCCAAAAATACACATTAAACATTTTAAAGGGAATTACATCTAGTGAAGAACCTCTTAGAGAAGAAAGACATGGTGGTGAGCAATAATTCCAAGACAACTCTGTAAATGTGATTGATTCGATTATTAGGTAATTGAAAAAGTTACCTCCACCAGCATTTTTAGGTTAAGAAAATGGTGACATAATTGATGTATGATTTATTTACTTACATAAGTAATTTAATATACATAATATACCCTCTCATTTAAATGTAATAGCATTTTCTATTAGTTAGTTAGAGAAGCAACTCTTTAGTGTAATCATATCTATGCATTATATGGATACTAGTAAATGAATCTTACCTAGACTAATTTTGAAAGGTAGTTCAGGAAGAAGTATCTTGACTCAAAATTTAAAGAATAGAAAATAAATAATTTTTAGCAATTAAAGCAATAGAATATGTCAATAACTGAGTATGAAAACAAGCTTTTAAACCTACTAGATCATGTTAACTAGATGCATAATAAATAAAGTGACTATGTTCAAGTTGGGATTGAAGGAAATATCGATGCATGATGTCAATATGACCAACCCTAAGACTTTGATTTCTACCATTAAATATATTCATCAAGTAGAAGAGAAAGAAAAAGGTTATTAAAAGGCAAATCAATATTTTAGGAATAATAGATAGCAATATGAAATTGATAATTTGTTCCCTTCACCTAAGAATTTAAAGAAATTTGATCAAAACTATAGATTTACCATAAGTACTAGTGGTTTTAATAAATTTCAAGGCCATAATAAAAACTTCAAAAATTAAAAATAATCTAAGGCTATAACTTTTAAGAGAAATCATACCCAAGGTAGTCAAAATATACCTACCACTGGGGTAAACACCATCATTATATCACCCTAAAATACTGTAATGTGCTAAAAATGTGGTAATAATCATTATTATAATGATTATCCCAAGCTAAAATTGGATCAATCAACTAACTACAGGGTCCATGCAATGGTGGATAATAGAAGTACAAATTTTCAAGCCACCCTTATCAAATTTAGAGGTAAATTAAATGATATTTCTATTTTTATTTTGTTTGATTTAGGAGTAAATGATAGTTTTGTTAATTTAAAGATAGTAAATAACTATAAAATAAATCTCATGACATTGATGGAAGGTTAGGATGTTGAGTTCAGTTCAGGCAAGACAGTGTCAGTTCTAAATGTCTTAAACAATTAATATTAGATTTAGTCAATATTTAGACCAAATTTAAACTATTCTTAACTCCCCTTAGTTTTTATGATGTCATTCTAGGTATAAATTAGTTACAACATTATAAATCCAATCTAGACTACTATAATAATGTGGTAAAATATTTTGATGACATGGCAAAATTAGCAGTGTTTCAAGGGTTGATAATGTCTAAAGTATGTAAGATGATATTAGCCTTACATTTGGAGAAAGTAATGTGTAAGTAGTACAAACTATATGCTATATAGATATAGGAAACAACACCTATAATTGGCTTCACATTCTAAGAATATCCATTTAATAGGAATTTTATAATATTTTTTCAAAACAATTACCTAGATTTCCTCCTAAGAGGGAATTTGAATTTTCTATTGATGTAATGCTAGGGGACACCTTTGCATATAAGGCACCTTATCACATAAATGTGGAATATTTATAGTAGATTAAATCTCAACTTTAAGAGCTACTAGAAGATGGTAGCATTAGGTCAAGTGTGTTGCCTTAGGGTGCACATGTGGTCTTTATGAAAAAGAAGGATGGAACCTTGTAGTTGTGTGTTGACTACCACATACTTAATAAGGTTAATATTAATAATCATTATCCTTTCCCAAGGATATATGATTTGTTTTATCAAATAAAGGAAGTAATTATCTTTTCTGAAATAGACCTTAGATCAAGGTATCATCAGTTGGGAGTCAAGGAATAAGACATATATAAGATCACTTTCAAAATTTAGTAGGGAAATTAAGAGTTTAAGGTAATGCCCTTTGGTTTAATTAATGCATCTAATACATTTATGAATTTAATGAATATTGCATTTAGATATTTAATAAACAAGTTTGTTCTAGTTTTTCTCAATGACATACTGATATATTCTAAGAATGTAGCTGAATATGAAAAACATTTGTGTTTAGTGTTACAAAGGCTAAGATAATATAACTAGTATGATAGTTTGTCCATGTGTGCTTTATTTCAAACTAAGATCCATTATTTTGGTCACATAGTATCTAAGGTTGGTATTTTTATTGATATAGCTAAGATTGAGGTTATCCAAGAATGGTTTGTGCCTAAAAATGTACAATAAGTACACAACTTTATGGGGATGGATGGTTATTACATAAGTTTTTTTGAGAAATTTTCAAAGTTGGCTAGTCTAATAACTTACTTGTAGTGCAAGGGTAAGAAGTATTTTTAGACTTATGAGTATGAAAAATACTTTTAGAATCTTAAAGAGTTGTTAACACTAATATTTATACTTATTGTACTAGATCCTAATGGTAATTTTGAATTTTAGGCTAATACATCCAAAGAAGGCTTAAGTGGTGTGTTAACTAAAGATGGTCAAGTCGAGGCCTATGAGTCATGAAAAATGAAAGATCATGAAAAAAAATACACCACTCATGACCTTGAAGTTGTTTCAATTGTACATGATTTAAATCAATAGAAATAATTTTTGCTAGGTAAGTATTTTGAAGTAAAATATGCTCATCATAACCAAGAATATGTATTTTACCAAGATGATCTAAATTCATGCCATCGTAGATGGATATAATTTATAATTAGTTTTGATATGAATATTTATTATGTAAAAGGTAATGAGAATAATGTTTTTCATGCACTCAACTGACATAAATATCTCACTACCTTATTTGTTATGCATAATAATTTTAGAACTAAAATTATAAAACAATATTTTGATTAATTTTGCTAAAAGGTAAGTGAAAGTTTGGCTGATGATCTTGTACAAAAGGTTTTTTTAATTTTTTGCTGATTTTGATGGTTTAATCAGACACAAAAATTGAATTTACGTGCCTAAATCTAGTGATTTAAGGAGTTCTTTTGAAATAAGTGCATATAAAACTTCATTTTTATCATCTTGGTGTCATGAAGATAGAAAATGAGATAAAAAATACAAATTATTTCCTTGTTTTAAAACATTAAGTTGTTAACTTTGTGGGAAAATGTCTACAATGTCAGCATGTGAAAGTTGAACATTGTCATCTAGGAGAACTATTGTTTCCTCATGAATTTCCATGAGGTAAGTGGGTTTTTATTTATCTTGATTTTATAGTTGGTTTTCCACAATCTAGAAGAAACATGATACTATTTTGGTTTTAATTGATAAATTTAATAAAGTCGGTCATTTTATTGCTACAAATTTTACTGATCATGCATTTGTTTTTGTTGAACAATTTATGAAACAAATAGCATGGATGCATGCCATGCTTGAAATTATTATTTATAATAGATATAAAAATTTTACTTCAAGGATTTGGAAAATATTGACTACTAATTTTTGTACAAGATTGAAATTTAGTTCATCTTATCACCTAAAAATAGATTGTTGGATAGAAAGGCTTAATCGAGTTATGGAAGACATGTTAAGATTGTATGTGATGGATCAATAAGGTAAATGGGAATATTATTTACACTTAGTTAAATTTTATTACAATAACACATACCATTCTATGATTAAAATGGATCCTTTTGAGTCTCTATATGGATTTAAGTGTAGAACTCCACATGGTTGAGAATGTTTAGAAAATTAACTATTTCTAGTCCTAATGTTTTGTAGGAATATGATAAAGAAATGGAAATCATAAGGAAAAATCTAAAGGATACCTCAAATAGACAAAATATCTATAAAAATTTAAATATGTCACCAAAATTATTTAAAGTTGATGATAATGTTTTTATGTGTGTTAGTCTAAAAAAAATTTCAATAAAGTTTGGAAAGTCATCCAAATTACTCATCGGTTTATTGGAACCTTTTAAAATTTGGAGAAAATCAATCTTATCACCTATCAACTAGCCCTTCCTCCTTCTCTATCTCAGATTCATGATGTTTTTCATGTTAAATTATTGAGAAAGTACATGCCTAATCCTTCTCATGTTTTGGATTGGACTCATATTTAGGTTTCAAAAGAGGAAAACATGTAATTAGATCTAGTGAGGACATTGGACCATAATATCATTAGATTGTAAAACCATGAGATTTCCCAAATTCTAGTCCAATGGGATCTTTTGTTTGAAATAATCACTACTTGGGAAGATGAGAGTATTATTAAGTAAGATTATCCTTATTTATTTTAATCACTAGGATGACTCTGTTTCAAATGGGGGAGGATGATGACCTTGCTTAGTTGAACTTATTTTACTTGTTATTAAGTATGGTATGTTATGAACTATTGGTAATGTTGTATATTTATTATTGTGTTATAATTATATGATTTTGATTTAATCATTTGTGATATTTTTGAGATAATTAGCTGATATAATAATTATTATTGACATTTAGATATTGAATGCGTTCTACATTAATGACTATTTATTTAGTTTAGTTGGATATTTACTTTAAAGTTTTGATTATCTAGTACATTTATTGTTATTTTATGCTTAGATACTATTGATGGTCTATTTTGTGACCATTTAGACATGTACATGAGTTAGGTTGTGTTTAGACTTGATCATATGGGTGAGATGGAAAAAAAGAAAGAAAATACAAAAACTAAGCTTTGACATTTTTATAATTTTACTTATAAGTAGTTACTTATGCTTGAATTGATTGGGTTGTATGTTATTGGGCTTCACTTTGAATTTGAGTGAAAAAATGTATTTGAGTCCTTAATTAGTTTATATTAATTACTTGTGCACTATTTTTGTTTAGTTTTGAACTCAATTTTGGTTCAATTTGTGACATTTATCGACATTGATTTGAATCACATAGTCTTGTGTGATTGTATTATTTATCCTTGAATGATTATTATTATGTTATGGTCATCTATATTTGAATGTTTGTATGATGCCATAGTTAAAGGATTATTTTTTATGTTTGCATTGATCGAGTCCTAGATTATATTTTTTAAGAGCATGGGGCCACAAACCATGGGACTTGGTAATAATTTTTAGTCATTTGTTTGGCTTGGCAAGTGACTTAGGAAGGTGGAATTAGCTCATCACTTGAGGAAATAAATTCAAGAGCCTCTATAATCTTTATAGGGTTATTTTTGGTCATTTTTCATTATTTTAATTTTTAGCCCTATTGTATGGGGAAACATTATCAAAAGTTTTGGTGCATGGTGGCCAAGAGAAATTAAAGGTAATTGGTTATAAGGACATTGTGAGCCAATTGTAGAGTTAAATTACATAAATATAATGGTATTTTTGGCCATGAAAATTAATTTATGGAGGTTTATTTTGTATTGGGTGACTTTAAGATGGTCAACTCATCTTCTTTGTTGGGATACTAGGATTCTTAGACTGTGACTAGGGAAGAATTTGAACTCTTGCTTTTCAAGTTGTAGAATCCAACTAAGTTTTAAATTAAATTATTTCTTATGTTTTAAAGGTTGTGCATGGAATATTTTATTTCTTATATGTATGGAAATTATAATATTGGTTTACTTGAGATAAAATGTTGAGTGGGTTATTGTAGGTTTAATTGTTTTGTAAAAACCCTTCGTTGCCATGTAAGGGTTTGAACCTATAACTTTCTTTACTTTCATTATTATGTTTTCATGAAGCTATTTATACTACAAACATGGTTATTTTTTTTTATGGATTGTGCTTTATTACCTTAGGATTTTAAAACATGATGGTGAAAAGCTTTTTTTGGGTGGACTTGGAAATGAATATTGGGGTCATTATGCCTTTGGAATGACATTATTCTATCTAGTTTACTATTACTCAAATTTTACAATCATTCCATTTTGATTTTTAAATAAAATCATTTCATGGGGTAAGTAAAAAAGATATATCATTAGGGTTTGATTTAAATATTTATTTTTATTTAATAATTATGTTATGATTTTGTTTATTGAGTTAATGTGGTCAGTGGGATTTTGACTCCGATTATTGATAACATCTTGCATGTTATGTTTATAACACTACGAGTTATATTTTTGAAAGTTTGCATTAAGTGAATGAATTTTTTGTGTGGTTTTATTGACTATCATTTTTACACTTCATTTTCATAACCTATTCAATTTATCAAGCTTCTATTATCATTTATGGGTGTATCTGAACCATGTTCATATACTAACTCACTATCTTTAAAGTATAGGCATTTAATTTGTGGGTTATAAGAATTAAATGTTTTGGGCTCATACCGTACTTGATGAATAAAATGTAAGTGTAAAATCATGGAGCTGATTTTGATGCACCAAAGCCATTGCATTAAGTGCCAAGGTAGTGAAACTTTGTGTGTTAGAATATCAACACATTATATTTTTATTTCTATGTTTATTGAGTCAAGATTAGTATGTTTTAAATGTCATTTCTCCATCTTTATTTGGGTTGCTAGATCTGCATCCAAGTGATGGTTGAGGTGGTCTAAGGACATTTATGGTTGGGATCATAGGTATTATAAAAATGGGTTTGATTCATTAGACTTTCCTTTGGAAGATTAGTTTATTTGTTTCACTTCTTCAACATTTGTATTTTGTTTGATCAGTTTAAGCAGACTTCTTGAGGATTGTTATGTAGTGAAAATCATTTGATTTTTATACATTTACTTATTTTATCTTAATTTTAGATAATGTAATTAAATATTTAATTTAGCATGTTTTGTGTAATTAACTTTAAATTACCTATATGAAGGATTGAATGATTTATTTTAGTTTTAAGTTAATTTATAACTTAGTTTTTAAATGTATGAACCTTAGAGATGTTATCCAATTATGTTACCTTGTTTAAATTAATAAAGTTGTATTAGTATTATCATAAGTTATTGTAATTTCTCATTAATAATAATTTTTCCGTTTGTGTTATGTGAATTCATGATAATATTATATGGTTTTTATTATCTTGGTTAATATTATATGGACTTAGGGTTTTTCTATAATCATTTTCTAGTGTGAATCTCAAAATTGTTAAGCCTAATATGAGTATGATGTTGCATATTTTTGAATAATTTGAAAATTTTCATTTAGTTGACATAGTAAATAGTAGAAGTGTGGGAATATTTTATATGATACATATCTCTATTTAATACTATTGGTTATCTTATCTCATGTAGAAGAAATTGAGTTAGTTGGACATTGATTATTATCACTTAGATTATTTTAGATTAAATTTATGAGATTCATTTATGTGACAACATGTGAATATTTATGTTTGTTTAATAATACTAAGAAGTTGTAAAGTTAGCTAATATATATATATATATATATATATATATATAAAGCATATTAATATACTACTTGTACATGTTGATTTGTTTCTTATTCATAGTTGATTATGATATGTTTCCATTAGATTATAAAAGACCTTAATACATTCCTTAATTTATAAGGAATCCACATTGATGAAGTTAGAAACTTCATTAAGATTCTTTTAAGAGCTTAAAAAGGTATTATAGCTCAAAAATTTCATAAGGATTGTTATGAACAAAATCATTCTAAATAAGATGATGGGATCTAATTATGACGTAAGTCTTAGTTTGGTATTTTAATAAAAGTGTTTTGAAATTATGAAAAATCTCTTTCTAGATTGATCATATCCTTCCAAATTAGGAATTAAGATTATCACTATTCAAGTGAGAGGAATTTTATGACATCTTTATATAACTATTAGAAATGTTGGTTTGAGTAATTATAAACTTAAGTTAAAACTACTCATGCATTAATATCACACACACACACACACACACACACACACACACACACACACACACACACACACACACACACACACACACACACACACACACACACACACACACACACACACACACACACACACACACACACACACAAACAATATAAGTTAATAAAAGTAAATTTAAAACAAGATTGTAAAGCAGAGGAGAAACTCAAAGATATAAATTCCAGTGGTCATTAAAAATGAAGCATGATGTGATTTAGTAACATCTCTACTATTTAGAAGCGATCTATGGAATGATAGTGAGTTTTATATTTCATTGTGTTAGTAAGAACTATCTTCTTAAGTGAATTACTAAAGAACAATGAATTGAGCTATAAACATTAAGTTTAGAATTAGAAATTTAACTCGAGTGATAAGAAAGAGAAATGAGTTTTATTTTAAAGGTTGAGATAAATGTTTTTAAAGTCATAAGGTGTTAGAATTAAAGGATCTCTTATCTTAAAGATAAGTGATATAAGTTAAATATGGTTCATTTAAGTGATTAATATTAAGAAGAAAACTTAATATAAATACATGGAGTTCTTCAAAACTCAATGGGAATGAAATAGTGATGTTGGAAGTTATGATTTGGATAACCTAAAATGAGATTTTACTCAAACTCAAATAATATAAGTAATGAGACATGAATTAACTTAGAAATATCAACCAAATGTATTAAGTTGAATAATCACTCCTAAAGTAATGAGGCTAACCATACCAAGTGAAATTGTTAAGTTGTTCTAAAATAGAATTAAACATGGTTGTTGAAACATCTTAAGAGGTTATAAAGAATACTGCCTTAAACATATAGACTTATATAGTACATTTATACCTTATGATCAAGTAGGTATCTAATAATCAAATCTCCCTAACTTACCTATCAGGATGATGCTAATATCATTCTATGATTGTATATGATTTTAGTAAAGCCTTCTAAAGCTTTATATTAATTTTTAAAATAATCCTTCCAATAATCACTACCTTATATCTATGAGTTTGGTAGATCTTGATTATGCAATCTTAATATGATTATTCTTCTATTGAATCTATTTCTCATTTCACAAAGTGGTTGTTAAACTCCTTCTGGCTTATCTAATGAGGCACACATTATTTTATGGTTTTTATAGTTACTCAGGTGATTTTATAAGTTATTGATTGATTTTATGAAAAGGTCATACTATAACTATGTGGACATGTGTGTGTGTGTGTGCATGTTCCAACACTAAGTCTCCTCTATTTCAATACTTAAGTGGATAAAATGCTTCTTGATGAAGTCATTATTGATTTATTGGCATAGTTATGGATCTCATTAAGTTTTCTATGCTATATCTATTTATAATCCTATTACATTAGTTTCTTATCTCAATTTAAAAAAAAATTATATAATTATTATAGTCTCTTTACACTAGATTGTATCAACCTAACTTATATAGTTCATTTTATTCCTATTACACTACAATGTATTAAAGTAGTCAATACAATTCATTTTATTCATGTTACACCAAACTTCCTCTACTTGTCCAATATAATTAATCTTAGTCATGTTTCAGTAGATAATATCAACCTCGATGATATATTTAATTTTAGTTATGTTACACCAAAATGTATCAGCTTAATCAATATAGTTTAATTTAGTCTTATTACACAAGACTATATTAGCCTAACTTATATAGTTTATTTTAGTATTTCTACACAAAATTATATTGGCCTAGATGGTACCATAAAAAACAATTTTATATCACCTCACAAATATGATCACATTTAACTAGATCCCACATTCTCTACTGTGACACAAATTTACACTTACTTTGGCATCATTATTAAGCCTATCAATCTTGAGTTTAGCTCCAATCCACCTAAATTCCACTGGTTAGGAAATATTATGATGCATATAATTTTATTCTCATAAATGCCTAGGCATCTTTCCATGCCCATAATTTTATTAATATACAAATTAGGGCACTTAACATTACCTACCCTTTTCTTATTTCAACCTTTGGAGCATCTTGTGATTTCCATCCTTCATCACACAAGCTTTGGGGAATATTATTATTACATACTCATTTTATTGGATTTTTAATTTCACATGATTACCATGAGGAAACAATTAATAACCTTTTACATATTATGAAAAAAAAAAAAACCTCAAAAAACATTCAGAGATAAATATGCTTGCATTTTACATGTTTTTCTTTGATATTATTGTTATCATAGATATTAATTTTTAATTTTTTTCTCATTTTTATTTGTTTTCCTTCATTTTATTTCCTTATAATAATTTTTATTTCACCATTTATTCCTTTTTGGTAATTTTGTATCATATAATTAGCCTTAGTTTCTATTGAAAATATTTAGTAGCACATTCAATTTTATTTTTTTAGCATTTTAACTTTCCCTTCTTTTTGGATGATTTATGACCAGCCTTAGTTTCCATTGTGTATCTTAGATATAAAATTTAGTTTTATTTTTCACAATTTATAACACATTTAAGTTGACCTTAGTTTCTTTGTGACTCTTAGGCATCTTTTCCATTTCCCCCTTTTTTAAAGATGATTTCTCTTATCAGTGCTTGTGTTAGAACTCTTATAGGTTTGTATAACTTATCTAGTGACATTACAACCATGTTCCTCATATTACATATTGATTTCATGTTTATATTTAATTTATATTCCTTTTGAGCTAACATTTCTTGTAGGTTATAAATTTATTCTCTTAGATTGCAGCATAGCCTTATTTTATCTACACAGCTCCATGTCTATTTATCATCCCTAGTACATATACTTTATCCTTAGGTATTCTATCATTTTTACACCTCTTGTTTTTTTAGTCTTTAAAAAATAGGGAATCAAGCACATCCTCTTCCCAAATTTTGATCTAATTTATCACTATTTATGTATTAATTTTATTAATTTCATCAAGCATTATTTCCTTTATTATTATTTGGTCCTCTTTATCACTATAAACACCCTTTGGATCTTTTATATCTTTTCTATGTTTCATATATTTATTATCATGATTCATATCTTTATGTCACATGTGGCTCTTAGATTTTTAGTTTTTGAGTTACATAATAAGAACTGGGGAATCAATAAATCGTTCCTCAAAAAATTCCATTATTTTTCATTTTTGATACACATTATTTTTTCTCTGAACCTTGGTTAGGTGTATTCTAAGAAAGATAAGGAAATAGTTGATAATAGTCTTTTTCCTCACATACAATTAGTCAAATTCTCTTATGATAAAATTATAGTAGTTTATCTTCATGATTTTCATCCACATTTTACATTATCTCATGATGATGTTTCATATGTACCTATCTTTGTGTAATATTCCCTTACATATATTTATTTATTGGGGTAAACCAATCATTTTATGCTCATTTTCCATGATTTTTTTTTGTTTCCTCTTGGACTCAACAAGAACAATTTTGAGATTGCATTATTTTATAAGTTTCAAGTCTAAGACTATTTATTCATCATGGTCTTTAGGTTATCCTATTTAGTGTATATGTTCTATATATCATGTGATAGTTATATTTATCACCCATTCAAAAAAAAAATTAATCTATATAGAGGAGGAAAATAGAAAAATAAAAAATATTTAAAAGCCAAATCATAAGAAAATTGAAATTTTAAGGGAAGAATAAAATATTAAAAGTTATTTCACACTAAAATATGTTTTATTTTTGGTAGATCCCCTATTATATTTGAATCTCAAACTCCACATTTGGCATCATAATGTTTCAAAGGTCCATTGGGGTGTGGTAGGATAGTAGACTAGAGTATGAGGTCTCATTTTGTCATTCCCTGTATCTTCTTACATTTTACTTCCACCTACTTTCTCATAAAATTACAAAATAATAATAAAAAATTTATGGCTCTATAATATGTTTTAGATTAAGGTAAAAATAGGTTTTGAAGGGACCCTAAAACCCTGAAACAAAGGAAGAAGGATATAACAATAACGAACCACAAGAAGAACAAACCTATCACCTACTGCAAAGCAACATCAAAACAGGTTTTACAGGGACTTAAAACCACAAAACAAGAAAGTAAGAGGAAAGACCCTAGGTTTTAGAGAGACCTGGAAACTCAAATACGTTAAGAAAACAAAGGACTAGATTATGGAACCAGTTAAAACATCCAACAAAAAAGACTAGAACAAAAAGAACAAAAAGACCCTATTCTTCTAATTCCAGGATCATCTTCACTGCCTCCTTTCCAATCATAGCAGTGTCTTATATGGATATTGCAGCCAATGTAGTAGCCTCTTGTATTGCTTTCTTCCTCGAGCTCTATCTGGTCCTCTTACTCAGCCCCTCCAAGGATTTTATTTCCTCATTAGCTCATTTTCCAAGGTTTGCAAAAGTAGCACATATGCTAAAAGTAACCTCCTCCATCTTCATCCTGCTTTCCTTAATGAGCTTTCTGAGATTATTCTCATATCTTTAAGTTTGATAGGAATATCTCTCATCTGCATTTCCAAATTATTGATTTTCTTCCTATCATTTTCCTGATTATGTTCCATTATTTACATTCTCTTCTTGAGGCCCATTATTTCCTTATACATCCACTAATCAACTTGAAGAATAGCATCTGCTTTGCATTTGGCTGAATTCATGAAGGGAATCCTACTGTCTCTCTGCCAAACTTCACTAAAATCTTCAGTGTTCTCTTTTAGATTGACTTCATCCTTTTCATTTTTATCCTCCCTTTCCATTTTTTTTGTTCTTTAATATCAATAGGGTTTTCATTGTGGACAAGATCATCCTTTTCTTGTTCTCTACTCTCCTTTGCATGATTGGCATCTTGAACCATGTATTCCTTCTCTATTTTCAAAGCTAGATCCTCAAATAAAATATCCATTTTTTGTTCACTTCTCCCTAACACTTGTTGATTATCCTCATGATCAGTGTTTTTTTGTTCTATTTTTTTCTCTGTTGTATCCCCTTCTTTTTCATTCTCACTTTTATTTTTACCTTCTAGGTCAGAGCTAGAATCCCCACTATTCATTCCTTCCTCTTCCTCCATACTCTCCTCAGAACTTTCTGTACTTTCCCACTCAGTTTCCTCATCAACAATTTTTTTTTTAAAATTGGAGGATTTAGGTTTAGCTTTTTCCTTCCCCTTTACATTTTCATTCTTCTTTCTCTGTGACTCCTTATTTTTGTCTAAATAAGGATTCGAGACAATGGCATTGTTTTTGTAGAAACCTTCTATAATTAGAATCAATCCTTCATGCAATATAGGGCGACTCTCCTTTTTTCAAGAGATGGCTCTATAATATGTTATAATGAGTAATTAAATTTTTTTGGGAAGGTAGGATCCATTTATTTTTCATGCATGCTAGCCTTCATGGGATGATACATATACTTATCTAACTAGCTTAAGATTATATTTTCTAGGTAGACTTCTCTAAGCCCATTGATGTTGAAAATTTTTAGTATTTCCAAATTTATTTTAATGTATTATTTCCAATAAAATCCTTTTTTTTCCCTTGGTGGTGTCTCTTTTCCCTCCCTCTAGTTTTTCCCCTTGATAGGAAAGTTTGCTTTTAAATTTCTTGAATCCTCTTTATTTCTTATTCTCCATCTATTTTAAATACGATAGTATTTTAGAAGTTGTAGATTTTCCACCTATCAAATATAATTAACATATTTGAGTTGTTTAAATATTACCTCTTGGTCAATTACTTAATTAATCTCTATATTATTTCTCTTATTATGTTTGGGACCTTGAGGTTTATATTTGATTTTTTATGGGCCATTCCCCTCCAATTTTCCTTATATGTTTTTATGTTTCATATTTTTGGGGCCATTCGATCATATTTATATTTTTGAACATATTTATTTATATTTTTGTTAATTACTTATATTACATTGATTTTTTCATCATGCAACAATTATATGTGTCCTTCATTTGATTTGTATTTTTAATGTTCTTACTGGGATACCTTTATGGGTGTTTTGGTTGTAATTATCCTTGGATTTTTGGATCACTAATTTTATAGTATTTTTCTTATTACTTTGATATTTTGTTTATAATATAACCTTATCTATCTTTTATTTCTAAAATTTCCAAGTATTTTAAACATTTTCGAGTGTTTTATATTTTACATGCATTTATTGACCATCCTACATATGCACTCTTTGATTTTATCTATTTGAGCCTTATATACTTAAGGTTTATCAAATATAATTATTTCACCCTCCGTGATAGAGTTTATAGTACTTGAATGTAGTCATTAAATGTAAAATAAATCCAAGGTATGTATATGGTACTTTAAGCTATTCATTTATCAATATTTCTTTTAGGTTCTCATTTTTAGTTAAGCTTTTTTGTGTTGCTATGTATTTATCCCACTATCTCATGTCACACTATTATGACATGTGATGAGATTTGGGTGGGGCATATATACAAACCTAATATTTTCAATTTTATCATGTTATTGATGTTTTTTTAGATGATTTTTAATGCATCAATATCTTTGAGTACACACCTTAAAGGGTACACTAGGAATGGGGTAGGATCAACTCATGGTATTTTTCAAGAGATGTTTTCATATTGTTTTGTCATAACATCGTTACTATTATTTTAACCTCCTTTGAGTATCTTCCTATATTACCTATCCATATAATTTCAATCCATATTTTTTAGCTTCTCTATTGTGTGTTTCATTCTTTAACTTCCTTGTACTATGTCAACAAGCCTGATATAATTTTGAGTCTATCATCTATAATATATTGGCCTAGCCAATATAGTATGATATCAAAAGACATCTTATAACTATATGATCTAAGCCTAAGGGTTATTTTTTAGTATTATATTATATATATAAGGTCATACTTCATTCTCAAATAGATATAACACGCTCATATACTTGCACTCACATTTATGCACTTAATTAGTATTTGGACGAGTTAGAGGTTCGTAACCTTGTCTTGGATATATAATCTTGTAGTGTGTTTGAAATTCAATAAGACAATGTGATTTATAGAGGTACACCTAGTATTTGGAGTGCCCAATTAATGATACCTAGGTCTTCATATTTCCATTTTAAGTCTTCAAACTACAACATCTCTTTTAAAGTGCTACTTGAGACAAAGGGTGAGATCAAAACATCAACAAGTCTACTCAAAGGTAAGTATATATATTAATATTCTCTTTCATTTATTTAGTTAGTACATTATATAATAATTTATTATTTGTAAATATCCTTTATTATTTATGAATATATGTGTTCATCATTTCTTATGATCTTTCTTACTCTGAATAAACTAGTATAAATATATAGTTGATTAGGCTTTCCATTTTTCACCTTAGGTTGAATAGACCAACACTAGTTGACCATTGCACCAATCATCCCATTTATTAAAATATCTAAAAATTGCCCTATAATAACCTATCATTGATACATAATGAGAGCTATATCCTAGTGTATATTGCCTTCTGTTAGGTTTATGGTTATTCTAGGTCTTTACCAATCATCCAAGTATACACAAGATCTATTTTATGACATTATTTAATTCCTAGTATATTGATATAAATAGGATAGTTATAGGTCATCCTAGCTTATGCATACACATTATATTAAATTGAAAATTTATTATGGATCAGACTATATGTTTTGCATGTTTATGATTAAATAAGATACCCAAAGAGTCACCTATTTAAACACACTAGGAATAATTCTATTCATTTATAAATCTCACTTTAAAAATAACTATTACATTGAATAAATAATATGTATATGGATAGGAAAAAACATGAGTATTATAAATCATAGACACATCAAAGGAACAAGACCTATTTGATTTTGAAACACCTAAAAGATAATTTAGGTTATCATATTGTCAAGTTTCAAAATAAAATTTATAGGTTAAATCCATTATAATGGATCACTATTTCACACATGCACCATAGTGGAATAATTATGTGTATTTTTGGCCCTCTTTAGAGTATTGGAGTGTAGAAAATGCTCGCATAGTCATCAAGCATACTAATATCAAATGCTTGAAACTATAATTATCTCATTGCTTTATATAAAATTGGCACATTGATGTAATGTAGATGGTATTTCATGGAGATTATGAATTTAAAGGTGTCCTAACAACATGTCAAGTATATCATTAGTCAAAATAATTATTAATAAATTAGAAATTATGGTTGGGCCTAGTTGAAGAGGTACCATAATACATTCAAAGGTGTTTTGTGTATGTATGTTAATCCATTTGATCACTCTTAGAGTATCATTTATACCCTTTTGTGTGTATAAAAGAGAGTTTAGAAGTGTCATGATACCTTTTTTTCTTGAACCATTATAAAACATCATAATGTGTATAAGGTGATCAATGATGTGAGATCATATTAATAATGCATGGAAAAACAAATCATCATTGCAAATATCACTATCATCAAATACAATCATAGGTCACTAGTAAGGGTGTTAATAATCCTATATATTAGATTATTATGTCTTATAAGGATGATGCACATGTATATATGATTTACTTTATAAGTATATTTATTTTAAATTTCTTGATGTTATCAATAAGGGTCATTAAATATTTCCATCTTGTAGTCCTCATTTTACTATTTTCTAGAGTCCTATGTTGGTTTATTCAATACAATGGTGTTATCATTGATAATATGAGTAACCCATTATCATAGTGCTAGTTCTATTGATACTTTTTATTATAATATAGATGTAATTTTGTGACATGATCATTATATTATTAAAGACATGAGACTCTTTTTTTTATATAGGTTAAAAGATGGGTTTAGGGTCTTGTTCCCTTACATTATTAAGACATGAGACATGAAACACTTGATATTATGTTTTTATATTATTATTAATATAGTGATAATGAGATAGTGGGTTAGTTACTAAATGTTTTTGATTTTTCCTTACAAGAGTATGATTCAAATGATACTGATAGTTAATTTCATTTTTATTATTGAGATACATAATATATTAACATATTAGTTGAGCTAATACATATTTATCATGTGATATAAGATTAAAAATATATTTATGTTATTATGTTGAGTTTATATATTAAATGATTATATATATTAAATTTGTGTATGCACATGTTACTTGAGATTGTTTCAAGTTTATTTACTTGGGCTATTTGAGGATAGGGAAATTTTATGTGCACAATAATGTGAAATTTTATAGGTGTCCAAGTGAAGGACCTTGGACTAAATTTATCATGTATTTTACCATTCACTAGATGTGTTGTATCCCTAGTTGACACCTATCCTTTTCTTTTTGAAAATTTGTTCTAGTCATTGATTTTAATTTTGGAGCTTATAAACTAAATAATACTATTCATGCCCTCTTTACCCATAAATTAAATATTTTTCTATCTTTATAATATATCATAAGGTTTTAAAATTAACCTAAATGATGTCACCACTTGAAAAATTCAAATGGAAATGAAAATACAACATTAAAAAGTCAAATAAAGTAATTTTTTGATATTTTAAAAGTGTTGAAATTAGATCCATTTGACCAATAGGTACATATGAAAATATTTATAGGACCCAAAAAAGACTTTTATCATAACTCATATGATCACTAATGGAATTGAGATAAGTGAAGAATTTATTGAGTAGGGTGAGCAATACTTTAACTCATACCATTAAGGAGGAGCATGGGTATTGAAATAAAGACCAAAATTGATATAATAATTTTATGTGAGATAAAGTCATGGGAAGGGAAAACTGCCACCTTCCCAATGAGAAATTATTGAGGTATTTTTATATGATTAAGTTGGAATTAATTATTGTGCAATAAGATGTTACCATTTTGAATTTGGAGTTAGAGATTAATCATGAAGGAATGAGGAGGAGACCTTGGGAGATGAAGGCTTGTTGGGAGCTATGTCTTAGAGGAATGGTATGTGATAAACAATGGATAACTTTAGGTATGAGGTATTTTATAAAAAAAAATTAATAATCCCATGTTACCTCCTTTAAATAATGAAGACTTGATATTGATTGATAAGGCCTTTTAGATTTTAATCCTTCTCTTGATTTTTGTATGGTTTTAAAAGAAGGCCATGTATTTTATTGAACATATAAGGGTTAATTGGTGTAAATACTAAAACTAAATATTTATATCCTATTAGTGTTGTACATTTGATAAATATCAATCAAGGATCCACCCTTAAGTTCTATACCTACCTACTATTGAAAGGCTCACATTCAACATCTCAATGTGCCTATATGCTTATATCTTAATTTGATACATATCATTTTGATGACACAATATCTTGTACTACACAAAAATTTTAAAATTTAATAAACATTATTCACTACCAATTTTATGTACATAACCATTTTATAGACTTTTATACACTATCAACCATAGAGGGACACTACCACTGATGGTATGTCTAGATCCTAATCTAGTTTCTAGTTTCCAAAAGTCATATAAATAGAAAATGTTTAAAAATTTATGGGTCAGTCTATTTATATTATTTAACCCTATCATGAGGTATTTTCAAAAGGTTTGGTATAAATATAAGTCTAATCCTTCTCATTAATGATCTAGCAAATACCAAGAAAACACATACTAAATTTCATTCAATGTTTTGTGCAACCAAACTATTATTTCATATTCATCCCTATTTTCATATCAAAAATAAGAGAAAACATATTATAGGTCTAAATCATTCAAATATTATACCATGAGAAATATTTTTCAAATTACAAGTTAGATATTTGCATACATCTTCATATAATATATTTCACCCTTGTGTATACACATTCCCACACATAGGGGATCACTACATATGTTTGAGGTCCTCCTTGGAGTATTAAATATGTAGATAACCCCTATTGATAGAGGGGTGTTTAGGTTTATATCATCACCATGATCCCACTAACCCATTTTTAGTAAAATTACTCTAAGGGTAAATAAGGGTGAAGAGCTAGGGTTTAATCAAGGAAAAGAGTGATAATATACATTCCATATCTAAGTACATCAACAAAAAGGTGACCTAAAACCTAAAAAAAATAGTTTTTTCACATCAAGATCTAATCATTATTTTTCACTCAACACTTACATCATAATTAGACACTAGTGTCGATAATAATTCCCAAATTTGATGGTAGTGTCTACGACCACAAAAGTATAATTTCTAGAATTGATGATTGATCCAAAATATTGATCTTGCATAATTTTCACATTTTTCCAATAAAGATATTATTTTTCATAATACACATAGATAAGTATCATTTCTCTTTGGTTTTGTAATGAATTGAACATCTTCCAAATTTGTTACTTTCTATATTTATCATATATCAGTATTATAATTAAAAATATTAATTTATCTAAGTTTAAAATTAATTGATTCAATATAAATTAGGTTATCACTCTTTTTATTGATGTGATTTTATATTAATAACCTTGTCATATATCATCTAAAATTTTAGGGTTAAAATTTTGGTGAACCTGACCCTGAGTCTTCATATGTAACCATTATTTTCTCTAGGTTTGTGTAATTCCTAGGGTTTCATACAATAATTCTAAGCTATCTCATTATATATTTTTACAAATATAAAATGAATGGTTTTTTTTAATATTAAACATAACTTATGATAAAAAAAACAAATTTATATTTATAAATCCATCGATATTGAGCATAAAAAATTTAAAATTTTACAAAGTGAACAAAAGTAGTCATGTTTGACTTGTTTCATTGAGAAACATACTACTCAAGATTTTAATAGTCACCATCCCACTATACTCATTGATGACCTATGTTGGGTACATAGTATTAATAAATAAATGGGTAGGTCATCACATCATGGTCAACATATTCCTCCTCTATAAAAAAAAGTAGATATAAATCAGCAAAATATTTCTTTATTTAATCATGTAAGATTCACAAGGATTTAATGACTTCTTTACAAACATCAAAGGGTATAAATATTCCTATATGAAAAATAGTAAAATTACCAAAGGGTCATAAATCTCTAAATAATTTACTAATAATTCATGCTAAGAACTCAAACTTTCCATATTTTTATCATGAAACCTTTCAAAATATTCATAATGATATCATGGTTTACTTTCAAACAAAAACATAATTACCAAATGTTATAACATTTTAACATAACTTAAAATTACCAGAGTCTCTAAAATATTTAACTAATGCATACTTACCAAAGTTTACAAAAAATTTATATGATATATAATTACCAAAGTTTTCAAATGAGGTACCATTACCAAGTATGCCAAAATGTTTACATGACAAAGCTTTACCAAATATTCCTAAATTTATAAAAGATACACCATCACTAAAAAATTTAAAAAAAAAATCAAGTGAAGGTCAAATACTATAAATTTCAAGTTTTTCAAGTGATGCATGTATGTAATGGGAAATACAATAGATCTACAAATAAATCCTAGATCAGAGAAGATAGATCCTACTTAGACTTCTTGATTGGGGGTACATTAGATAATCAAGGTCATGACCAATATGGATATGTTATACTTAACCATGGGATCTCTTACCATAAATAATATCACTAGTGAGGGTTCCAAAGCTTCTTGTCAAGCAAAACTATGTAATAACCCTAATTAGGTCTTATATTTCCATATTCACTAAACTAATCATAAGTAAAGCAAAGTCTAATCTAGTGATCACCAAATATTGAGACACAAAGTGGGGGTAATAAACAATAAAATTAAAAATTCATAGAATAAATATACTCACATTAATGTATTTAGAATGCTAATGCATGTAAGATAAGTGTAAATGCATATTTATCCACTCTTTCAAAGGAGGGACACATTTAGGAATACTTAATTTTGAAGATGAATACGTTGAGCCTCAATCTTTTCCTTGGCCAAGGTAATTTGTAAGAGGCTATTGTGGTATGTAGGGATGACAAGGATAAATAAGCTCTAGGCTACACAACATATTAATGCATTCAGAAGACTTCTCCACAAGATAATATTCATATCTCTAGAGAATGTATGAAAACCTAAGTTTGCTCCTTAAGTAGAATGGTGTATAAGTAGACGTGAAATATATATTACTTATTGTTATCTTATTTATGATAAATTATGGAAATAGATGTGTATATATAGTTAAATCTAGACCTAAACCTTTCCAAATGTTTAGCCGATAGAGTCAGCCCAACTGACTCTATATTATTAATTGATAATAAGAAGTAGCAATTAGAATACTAAGTTAGCCCAATTGAATCTATACAATAAGTATCAATTAGAATACTAATTTGGCCCAGTAGACTTTGTATTTGTAATTTATAATAACAAGTATCAATTAGAATACTAAGTCAATCTAGTTGACTTTATATTGTAAACTATCAAAAATGGTTTTAAGATTATGAAGGGATAATGAAGGTATAAAATAATTAGATAAAGATGAAAGAGAGGATACAAGGCTAAGGGAAGTACATAGAATAAGGTTATATTCCTAGTAAGTGGTCAGACAAAATGGTAGGAATGATACAAAGCCAGAATAATCTTTTGAAGCACCAATGGTCTACCCACCCCTTTCCTAGTACACCTTATAAGGCATGCACTTAGAGAGATTAAAAATTGATAGGTTCCTATAAGATTTAAAGTGTTAGTAAGTGGAAAAGTTAATAACAATATTTTTTGTATACATATGCCCCACTTGAAGATCATCATGTGTCATGTGAGTGTAATAGGGGATGGTGCTTTGAGAAATAACATCACGAAGATAACTATTTAAATTACATATGGAAAGTAATGATAAAATGAAATCAGAGTAACTAAAAATACCATCTACATACCTTAACTTACTTTTTTATTTAATGAATGCATGTAAATATCTTTGTCTTGATTTTGGAAGGTGTAATAACTACATTTGAGAAACCCTAGGGATACAAGACTAACAATAGAATCAATGTGTGCATATGTAGGATGGTTAAAGTAGAAATGAATTACTTATAAAAATTGGAAAAATATGATTGTTAAAGCAAGGATAGAACCAAAATATCAAGCATGTAAATGATACAATGATGACAAATGATTAACAAAAATATTAAATCATGTTGGGAATAATGTAAAACATAAATGGAAAAAAGTAATGTAGAACATACTAAATCATGTTGGGAAGCATGTAACACATAAATGAAAAAAAAGAATGTAGGAAATATTAAATCACATTAGGAAGCATGTAAAACATGAATGATAAATGAAATATCAATGCAATTAAATACTAACAAAGATATGTGAGAAAGTGAAAGGTAACCCCATGTAAGATAAACATGTCAAATCAAACATAAATGACTTAAAATGAACTTTAAGTCAAGATTTAAGACAAAAATGAATAATTCATACATAAAGAGAAATATGTAATAATGCCAAATGTCATATGTAAGATAAATGAAGTCCATAAAAATTAAATAAGAACATGTTAGACGAAAATCAAAACTTATAAAGGATGAAAACTCAAACTTAGTGCTTGTTCTAAGATAAAATCTAAAAAATTACCACATAATGACATTAATAATATGAAAATGAGATGGTGTGAAACAAATGGTGTAATAGTGTTTATGAGGAAGGCCTAGTCCTATCTAATGTATTACAATGCGAATCACAAACTATAAACCAAGAGGCATAAATAGGTAGAGGTGATCAAGGATGTGATCAGCTAAAAGTGATATCAAATAATGGGAATATAAGGAAAATAATGAGATCATAAAGTGACATATAATACAAGAAAAAAGTCATCATGTAAGATAAATAATAATTTGAGACAATGTCAAATGATATAAGATAGATAAATGTAAAGTTGGAGCACATGCCCAATCAAAATGAAGAAATAAATGAAATAACAACATTCTTATGTTCATAAATACTGATATATTTGACCATGCACATTATCCATAACATCTAATAAGTATCTATAAACTAAATTCAGACTATAGCTAATGTCTCATCGATCATTAGGGAAAGTTGAGAAAATACTTTATAGTGAATCTCTTCAATGGAAAATGTAGGAACACATGAAGGATCATGCTAATGAGGGATATCATACAAGGGAGGCTCAGGATAAATAATGAGATTAGACTCTATGGGAGATGAAGGGGTCACCAATGGAGAATGGACCATAGGTGAAGGAGTTACCAATAGAGAAGGATCAATGGCTGAGGGAATTATGGGTGAAGTAATCACATGTGGAGAAGGGACCACAAGTGGTGGAGCCATGGGGGAATAAGAGGGACCCTTATTGTGGGGTTGACCTATGGTAGGAAGGGTAGTAGGCATAACAATGGTCATGAGGTGATCCTTGAGATGATTTTTAAGGATATGATAATGATTAATGTGATGAGTAACACATTAGTTCTAGAGATAATGTACCTTGACATAGTTGGGAAGATATCAAGGTAATACATTCAAGGGAGGTATAGCCTTGTCTATGGGTTGATGAGTAGTGGGGCATAAAGTATATATATTACCATAACCTATGATAATGCATGGATGAATGATTATATGTGTTGTGGAAGTAATAAATATGCCTTTTAGAATAATTTATAGGTGTAAATAGGAGTGGAAATAGAAGCCAACGAAGGTTAGTGTAATGAATGGTCTCTAGTCCAATGACCAAAAACTTTATAAATATCAGAATATGGCTAATTAGCTCTTTTGGTGGTTAAAGGAGAAAGGTATAGTAAAAGGAGAAAACCATCACCAAGGGAAGGTGGGGCTAGTGGAGAGACTAGGCAAGGATTGACTGAAGGAGTAATAGGATCTGAAATCAAAAGAGACTCTTATAGAGAGGGAATGGGAATATGATCTAAACTAGGCTCTACTAAGGGAGGAGTGAGATGCACATTAGGCTAAAGGATAATCATAAGCATCTCAAGGATATGTCAAATAAAGGGTTATTAGTATCGAGAAAAGTGATAGGGATTAATCATAGCATGATATATAATCATACTCCTATGAAGATCCTTATAAAATGGAGTTGTGTACACCATCTTTACCTTATGAACAAGAGGAAGAATGATAAAATTAGGAATTATATAGGATGGAATGCTATGATAAATACTAAAAGACTAAATCAAAGAGTAATGATAGAAAATAATTTCATCATCTCAATCTTGAACAAGACTTATTAAGAATGGATCATCTAAGGTATAGCCATCATCATAGTTAGGTGTATGAAGATTGATGGAATAGGTAGGGATGACCTTGTCATCCAATGTGGTGTTATTAATGGAATGTTGAGTTTTAGTTAATATAATGGGCATATCATCACTAGGTGGTTGACAAGAATGAGGTTTTAAATAAGAGGGAAGCTAAGAAATGATATGAGGTGAGATATCCAAGGTTTTAATCTTGATAATTGATATTGTCATGATCATCATCATGAAATCTAAGAGGTTATGGGGTATGTTATTGATGAGTCTAGAGTGACCATTGTAACATTAGGTGGAGTTGATAGGAAAGTTAAATCATTGAGATTCATGAAATGGAATGATTGGTAAGGGTTAAAGGGTGGAAATCTTGAATATGCCATGGTATTAGAATTATTCAAAATTCTAATGGTTAGTGTCAGCTTGGATCCTATAGATTGATCCATTATTAATAAATTTGACACATTGGCAAGTATAAGAGGTAACTACTATCATGTGATGAGTCCATAGTCTACCAATCAAAATGGACGAAATAGAGGAAAGTTGAATATCATCACATTCACATGAATAATGATAGGTGGGATGGTGATAGGTAACCACACATAACCTAAGGGAGGAATTTCCCTTCAATCAAATCCTTGAGATGTGTTGCATGTGGACTTAAGATTACATTCATAATATCTAAGGGTTTTGATAAAATAGAGAAATGAAACATAGATTCTTGAATCCTCATCAATCAAGGAATGATTTACTTGGATAACACCAATTTGGACTTTGATAAAAAGAGGAGTATCATCCACATGAAGAAGAATCTCATCGAGTATCATATAAGCAATTGTGAATTTTATGGAAAGAGAAGTGTCCATGGTTTCATCAACATGTATGGACATCTCTTTGCACTATTTTAAATTGCTATCTTCTGATTTGGATAAGGTGGATTTTCATCCTTCTAGGGGAGGGTGAGGGATGTTCATTTTGAAAAAAAATACAAAGATGATTATGGTGACATAAATAAATTTGCATAATTTTGAGAAATGGGATTTGAGATCGGAGATTAATAAGCTCTATAATAGGGGCACACTCATCATAACCCATAAAAGGACTAATGGAAAGAGGTGCATAGTGTTGAAGGAGGTCATCATAAGGAGGAGATTAAGTGCATGTGAATCTATTTTGATAAGATGTGGAAGGTTTAATTGGAGGATGTTATGTCTATTTTTTTACACCACTTAAATTTTTCAAAATAAATACTTGTTGCCATAAAGATGACTATCACAAAATCTAAAACTGTGTTGGGGACCATGTTGATTGATAGTATATTAAATGAATTTTTTTAATTATGAAATGATAATGATTGATTGAGGAATTCATGTTTATGTTTCTAAGTGGTTTCAAAAATCATGGTGGACTAATGAATAAAATACACATATATATTTCTAAATGTGATCAGTCACTTTAATTTTAGTGTAATTTAGTTTCAGATAGTTTTAGTTGGAATTGAATTTTTAGTTTCAACAGATTAATGATGATTATTTAATATGATTAATGGTTTAGAACAAATGATGGTGTTATATGGATGATTATCACATTTGAGAATAAATCCATTTGAAAGTTGTTATTAAGGCAAATTCAGCTTCATGGTTCATTTCTAGTTACTTTTTGGTATAGTATACTTTCATCACCTTGATGTACTTAGATGATTTGATGATGTTGTTAAAATTTGGGGTTTTATTACAAAACTTAAGTTCACTAATCTTAGGTCTTATTTGGTTTTATATTTTGAATTCTTATCAATTCAGGATCATGACCAATACTTAAAGATCAATTTTAATTGGAGAACATAGGTCTCAAGGCATTGTTAACATTAATTTTCATATTGTTGGGCACATATATGTTCATATAATCAAATGGATTAAGACCTTAATTTTGTTCCATGAGATTAAATCTCAATGATATAATACTTTCTTAATATAATCTTATCATATATTTTAAAATGTTTATATTGTGTCTTGATTTAAGACCCTACGGGCCACAATTTTTAAACATCGACTTTGGTTAAGGTGTAAAGGGTTCTTCATAGGTCATAGTTTGATGTGTTTTTGAATTGAATGTTAAGCATGCTTATTGGTTTAATGAGTTGGTGATCAACTTGGCAAAAATGGACACCAAGGTAAGGTAAGTTGTCATAAATATTAAGTCCAAAGGTATGGTTTTAAAGTTTTGAGATTGGCATAAGGATTTGGTAGTATGAGGAGTTAATGAAAAGTGATCACACTTTAAAAGGAAGAAGTTAGCAAATAATCTGGTATGAGAGGATAGTTATCACTAAGTTTCACCCAACTAATAAATGTTTTAGTGGGATCACTAAGTACATAATTAGTAAATATAGCCAATACAAAGTGAACACATCTCTTGGTTGGTTATGGAGATGAGTTGTCAAATATAAATTGTAAATTTATCAATTTTTGGCCATTTGGTTGAAAGTTTGATGTGGGATCAAAGCCATAGATGGATATTTGTTGAGTTATAGAGTGAGGTCTTGGTGAAAATATTAGATAAAGGCTCAAGTGCATCATCAGGTATGTTGTGCACTATTCAACATTTTATTAATGGTGATTATTGGAAAAGTTTATAGTTTTTAATGAAGAAATAATTTTGTTTGAATCTGCATGATATGATTTAAAGTTCTATGAAGCATGCATGAAATTTTTTTGAGAAGTTATGATAAGTTCTCAAAAAGGTTTTTAGAATAGTGATAGGTTGTACAAAACTATAAGATACAAAAAATTTGGTTGAAAGTTTTCATTTTTCGAATGGTTTTCTATGATGTGATATACACTCCAATATAAAAATGCATGAGTTCATCTGCATGCAAGTTATTTGAGGAGATATAATAGTTTATTGAAAGTTTTTAATAATATCGTTAAGCTGTGCATAGTTTTATGTGCATAATATAGGGTTTAGTTTAGGATTCAAGTGTGTGTAATAGAGCTCTTCCTTGTTTAGTAGTATATTTAGAAATAACACAATAACTCTTTGGTTTGAAATGTTTTGGTATTTATGCAAGTCATTTAAGTATTATGGAAATATTTAAAGGTGTTTCATGTTGTATCATTGATGCATGATTTGATGCTTTTCATATGATTAGATATTACTGAATGAAAATGAACTCCTTGTCTTGATTGTTATGGGTATTTTAAAGAGTATGTTAAAAACAAATTGTATGAGTCTTGGGTATGTTTACCTTTAGTAGATAGAGAATATAGGGTTTTAATGTTGGTTATATGTGTTTTGAGGTTCTATTTATTTCAAGGATTTATCATAGAATGGTTGTGTGGAAGAAATAAAGCATAATTCCTTGATTTAGGTTTTTAGTTCTTTAAAGCCTTTCACCTTTGAACATAATTTATATGTGGTTATTATTTTTGAATCTTCTTGTTAGTGGTTTATTTTATGTGCATACTTCAATATTAGAAAAATCTTGAGGCATGCATTTTATAAAGGAGACAAATATCAGATTGTTTATATCATGTATGAAAGACATCACTGAGATACTTAAGATTGATTATTTTGAGATGCTTATGAATAAGTTTTTTTTTCTATGGAATGGATAAAAGGTCAATTTATTCATATATGTCTTAATGCTAAGAATTTATATGCATGAAAATGATATCAATATTTTGATAAGCTACAATATAAAGTTTGTTTGGATTTTGGTATGGTAAGAATTAAGGTTTCTCATAAATGTATAGCATTTGGGCTTTGGAAGAGAATTTACATGCATAAAATAATTTATGCCAAAACTTATAACATATTTTAAGTTACAGTCTACTTGTGTATTTTGAGAATTGGTAGTTTTATTTTTTGATTCAGAGGTTTGGTGGTTGCCATTAAAAGGATTCTATTTGATGTATTTTCTATGTTATGTTGAAATCTTAAGCTTATGGACATTTTTTCTTAAAATCTGAGTCTTACAATCTAAACTTGTTTGAGATTAAGACTCTGTTAGGATTTTTTTTTTAATATTCTAGAATGTCTAAGATTGAAAATCACAAATTTAGTGAAGTAAATATGAATGGATCAGTCAACCATCTACAAATGATATGACATAAAATCATTAACAAATATGTATAGATATTTTTGAGATTACAATTGAAAGGGTGATTTAAGGTTTTCGCTAAGATGAATTTTTTGTTAAAATTTCCCTTTAATATTGAAGTTTTAGGTTTTAATTTGAAAATGGATGTTGATATTAAGTTTTAATACTTTTCATTTTGAAATCTATATCAAAATATTATAATGGAATAAATGGTTGGCTTATGATAGTATTTTATGTTGTAACTTGGTAAATATTGGTTGGGATTTTAAATTTTAAATTCAAAAATTTATCAAGGTATATAAAATATTGATAAGATCATGGAGATATTTTAATAAGTTCTTAGTTCTATTTGGTATTTTCATTGAAGTGTTCAAAGCAGAATTTGATTCAGATAGATGGTTTTCAATTTATGATATAGTTCAGTGGTAGTTTGATGAAATGAAGCAATTTTCAATCTTGTTTCTTTGTTTCCCAATCTTAGATTTGATTGTTATATTTTAGATTTTTTCATAATGTCCAAGTGGGAAAATTTGGGTTCAACAAGAAGTAATGACAACAGGGGATAGGGACAAAATTCCAATAGTGATGTTAACCATCCAAATCCTAATAAAGGCTTTCATAGAGGTGGTTTTTATGCAAGGAATTTTTTTCCTAGATTCCATAGGCGAGCCAAAATGTTTATTCAATTTGATGCTTCGAACCATAAATTTTTGGCATTCTAAGTAATTTTCCTACTAATCTAGCCAATAGGGGTTATAGGGGTAATAGAGATTTCTTTGGCCATAGGTTTGGAGCCTAAACCCCTTCTCAAAGTAGCTCATCCCATCATTTGGATAATAATCCACAATATTTTCCACTCTACCTTCTTAATGTTGATAGAGTTCAGATTGTTGTTGATCCTCTACTTATAAATCAAGCCACATAGATTGAAATAGAGACTGCCTATGGTAAAAACTTTTAATAATTTGGCCATCCCTTCAGATGGACCTTATTCTTCCCATGTAGAGTCTACCAATAAATGTAAGAGGTTAAATCTAATTGATGCCCATAGTGAGCCTATTTTTAGGTCTAAAAGATTAAATTTGGGAGTTCAAGGTTATGATGGTAGAAGGAAGATAAATGATATTCCACCTTCCATTATAGAAAATATGGTTGAAAGTCAATCTAAGCCAAATACACCAAGGGAGGTCAAAATTTTGAAGAGAATCAAATTGAATATTGATGACAACATAGTTGATTCAGGAACAAGATTGATACATTTTCTTGCAATAGAAATGAAGTATAATGTTTGTCTTCATGAACAAGACAAACATGTAATTGAGGTGTTGTTCGATTTAGATTATTATTGGTCATCTAAAGGATAAACTTTATTTTATTTTTGAATGTTTTCATGATAGAACTTGATATTTCAATTTGATACTTTGATTTTTAGACATTGACATATTTTGATAAATTTTGAAAAATATAATAATTTTGGAATTTTGATATAAATATATATGCTTAAGTTAATTGATATATATTATAGAATAATAATAAATAGGATTTAGTAATCTTTGAGAAATTTATATTATGATTAAGATGTGTTTTATATTATATTATAAATCATAAGGGTCCCTACTCATTAACATTAGTACCCTCATAGTCTATATTTTTAATAAACTTGATCACTTAAGACTCTACAAGTCTTAATTAAAATTGTCCTTAACTAATAATTATTATAATCAATGAATTTTAAAAATTTAATTAGTTAATACAAACTAATAACTAACTAAATTTAGTTATAACTTATTTTCAACTAAGTTTGAAGGTAAAAGAAGAGATCAAGGATTCATTTGAAGATAGAAGAACAATAGGTATTGAGGACTTAAACATTTTATGAAGTCAATCATTCATCTTTCTTCTTTTTATGTGAATTCTCTGAGATGGTACAACTTTTGTAGATAGATCCAATGGTACTTTATCTAATGGTTGAGTAATTGCTAATGCAACATAGGTATATCCAACTTTATTTATCATTTAATACTAATTATTTAAAGATTTCTAAACTTACCATCTTTTGATGATTGCTATTTACAATCCTATGCATATATTCCAAGTATTTAACCTAAATAATGATGAACATTACTCTATTTTGTGACACTTCATTGATCTATTTTGATTGTAAAGTTATAATTCAAGTTTTTGAAAAGAAATAATGTTGGATTTCTCAATAAAGTTATCCTTTTCTACTAAGATGACTCTCCTTTGAGACTCACACGCTTTATTGTAATCTATTTAAATTTAACTTTAATATAATCTTAACTTTACTTCTAAATCTGATTTTATTTATGTTTCTGGTTATCTTCTTAACTTTTAGTTTAGTTAATTTCATTCCTATTTATTTGTTTATTAGTTTCTTAGTCTCTTCCTTGTCTTTTCTTTATGGTTCATTAACTTTAGATCTTTATTTAATTAGTCTTATTTTAGATATTTTCTAGAATTCTATCTTTTTAATATTTATCTTAAATCTTTATTAGTTCTTAATTTGTTTAGTTTTCCATTTAATAATCTCTTTGTTTTCTTTAAGTTAGATATTTGATAGTTATTTCATAGTCTATTTCCTATTTAATATCTTTTATTTATTTTCAATCTTAATCTTAATAGATTTATAAAATATGTCCAAGTCTTAATAGTCTTTTATTTAATTTAGATTTAGTTTAATAGTTGCTTCATACTTATTAGATTTATTTCTATTTTATCTTATTTTAGGTTATTTGTTTGATCTTTCTATTTTAGTTTTTATATTGTCTTGAGTTTGTTTCAGGATTAGATTAGATTAGATTGCTTAGTTAGACTTTAGTTAATTTATTAGTTTGTTATTTATTTTCTTATGATCTTAATTATTTTCCTTTTTCTTAATTTGTTGGATAATTGTTTGTTGTCTCACTCTCTTGTTTATATGATTGAATCTTTTTTTTTATCTTTAATCTATCTATATGTGCTTTTGGTTTTCTTTGGAATAAAACTTGGAGAAAATTATAGCAAGAAGTAAGATATTATTGAATATATGAATATTTATTGAATTATATTTTGATTCTTCAAGAGACTATCTAACTCATAGGTTTTTTCTATCACATATAATAAATTGCATATTCTTATTCTAACTGATTCATGATTTGACAAAATAGATTTTTTATTATTATAATGGAATAAGTTGCATTTGATAACTTGTAGATTATTTCCAAAAATTTGTAACAAGCCCCCATGTCTTTAGGATCATAGATGAACCTTTTCAACCCCACAATTAGATTGGTATGATTCCAACTTGAACTTCATGATAGGTAAAAGGGTTGATTCATTGATAGTATAATTTCCATCATCAATAGAGGAAAATTTTATTGATTGTCTTCAGGAGATGGGGTAACTGATGCAAGTTTGGTTTGAGATAGATTGGAACAAATGTTGATAAAAGTTTGATTATGATTTGTGATGTGTAAAAAGGTCAGAGTGGTAGAAATGGTATCAAAAGGGTAATCTAAGGGAGACATTAGAATTGGTTCATCAAAGTATATAAGGTATTCTTTCCCCAACTCATTTAATTGAGTTGGGGAAGAGTCTTGGATGACATGAAAAGTGTGAGACAATTGAGGAGTGTGGATGGGATGAGGATCAATGAAAACAACCACCCTTTGCATATTAGTCATATTGACCACATTTTATTTAGGAATTAGGTCAAGAAGATTATCAAAATTATTTGTAGAAGGGGTAGGCCTATATTGATTAACTTGATGATTTGGAAGATGATCTTTAAAGAATGTTGAATGAGCATTATCTTAGTTTAAAGGTTGAGATCTAGTTTGTGTTTCATGGGCTTTGAAGACAATGTTGTATGTTTTTTTATGTTTAAGAATGATAATATCATGGTTAAAATTTGGATTGAGAAGGAAATCCATAACCAAATTATGAATTTGCCTACAATTCTTATGAGAATGACCCCAACTAGAATGAAACCAAGAACAATTACTTGGATCGTACCAAGATTTCATGGGATGAGTGTGATCAAGTTCTCTTAAAAGAGGCCTTGGTAGTTAATTTTGTAATTATGCTAAGGATAAAGGTTTATGAACATTATTCTTATTTAATGAAGATAAATGAGGATTACTGATGGGGTTGGGAGGAGAAGCTTATTCTAGAACTTGGTTGGGAATAATAGCTTGAATAGTATGAATGGTATCATAAGAATCAATGGCAACATCATTTTTAGCATGATGATTTTATTTTTGAATAACATGTGAGTAATCATAGAAGGTTGGGATGGATTGAATTGATGTGTGAAGAAATATTGATGCTTATATAGGTCAATGGCCTCTTCCAAAGTTCATGGTCAGAGATCCTGGACTTAATATTATAACTTGGGATAAAGAGTGTTGGTAAGTAGATGAAAGAGGTTGTCATCTGCCATATTATGTTCACATTTATTAGACAAGGTCTTCCATTATTTGATGAAATATTGTATTATTTTGATCTCAAGTTTCTTATAATTAATAAAATAGACCAAGGTATTTTTAGGGAGATTACTAGTTTGAAACTCTTAAACTAGAGCATTTACTAAATCTTCTAAACTAGTGATGGAATGATATTTGAGTTATTTGCACCAATCTAAAGCATTACCCATGAGAGTTTTTTCAATAGGTTTGTGGTATCAAAATTATTTAACTTGATCCAAATTTTATATAGATTTATAAATGTTTTTAAGTAGAGAGTAGGATCAGTTGACTCATTAAAAGTAATGGTAGGGGTGATGCCTCCTATATTGATATTAGAAATTTGAGGTGTAAGAGGCTCATCTTGAAGGTGCTTGATTATTTTGTTAAAAAGAGGAGGTTGATGGATAAGATTTACATGGGAATCTTCAAGAGGAGGTGGGGGAGAATTTTGGTTATGCATTCCCCATGGAACTTGTTGAAGGTGGTTTTGAAGATGGATAAGATGATTTTGCATTTTCATCATTTGATTTATATTATTAACTTAGAAAGCATTCATTTTATTAATATTTTTTAATATAATTTTATGGGTTTTAATGGTATTATTGGTATTATTTGAAGCATTATAATTTGTAGTAGTGTCTTGGGTACCACTATGGGTGTTAGTAGTATCTTAAGAGCAATTGTTGGTAAGTGAGGCACTAATAACATGATTTGCTTGTGTTGAAAAAGATGTACTAGTAGAGGCATGACTACCATGGGTATAAAATGATGCACTAGTGGAATAAGTGAGAAGAGAGGGTCTTGAAAGAGTCCCACTAGATGCATAACCTACCATGTGAGTAGAGACATTAGGCATGGAGGTGGAAGAAATCAAAGAGGAAGATGTCATAGTATGAGAATGGGTCAAAAAAGAGGGAAGAGGCTGAGAATAAAAGAAACTAGTGTCTCCAAATCCATGTGAGAATATGAGAAATGGTGAATGGGGATGCTTAACTTGACCACTCACCATGATATGGTAAATAGTATAAGGATCTTTTCCTTGATGTTGTGGAAACTCATTGATGAAGAAGAGAATTTTGGGGTATACCCTAATTTAGGTTCATATTCAAATGAGAAGAGAGGGTTACAAACTAAAGAGGAATAAGGAGGGGTACCATAGTTTATAGTGTAAGTGGCTACTATATACACATAATATTTTCAACCTTTATCAAAAACTAATTCTTTATATCTTACAAGAACCCACTGAGTCTCAATACCTCTAAATGCACCCCCTAAAGGGTACATCAGGAAAGGGGTGGGGAGACCATTAGTGATTTTCATGATTATTGTACCTTATTTCCACTTATTATGAATCCAACCAACTCCTAAAACATTACCCTAAGATATTAATCCTCCTTTTCACTTTTCTCCAGTCTTTTACCACCCTCATTAACCTTTTATTAACCTAAAACCCCTTTTGATAGTTTATAGTACTAGGTTAACTGGGTCAACCTTGTACTCTTATTGGTGAAATTCATTTAAGGTCTAGGTAGGCTCTTGGTTGACCTAACATGTGACCTAGTGATTTATTCTCAATAATGATACTAGGTCAACTGGGTCAACCATGTTGATCAAAACTTTTAGAAGGGCTTAGGGTTAAATTTTTCTATATATACAAGATCATTTAATCATTCTTAGAGAGACATCAAGAGTTATTATTCACTTTTACTTCTTTACAATCTACTTGAGGATTCTTAGCTTAGGGTTTCTACTTGGAGAATTTAGTCCTATAGAGAATTCTTGGATGCTTTGGCTTTTCTTAGTGATCCTTACAAACCAAAAAAACCTTTTACAAAGCCTCTTTGGCAAAGGGAGATATTGAGTCTCGATGGGTTTATATTTAAGGTAATTATTCTCTAAATTTTCTTCTCTTTAGTAGATAAAAGTAGCATAAGTATTAGCTTTCAAATAATATTAATCTTCTTCTCCATGCATTAGGGTCTTACTCATACATAGCTTAATTGAGATTATCTTATCTATATTTACTTAATTTTTTTACTAACCCCCATATTGTGCCACAAGATTTGGTGACCACTAGATTATATTTATTTACTTTGCTTGTTATTAGTTTAGTGAATATGAAAACATAGGGCTTAGTTAGGGTTATTGCATGATTGTACTTGACTCAAGGCTTTGGAAACACCCTATTATTATTATTATTATTATTATTATTATTATTATTATTATTATTATTATTATTATTATTATTATAAGAGATCCCCTAATTGGGTCTAATTAATCCACATATTGGTCATGTTCCTAATTATCTAATGTATCCAAAATCGAAACTGTAAGTAGTATCTCTCTTCTCTAATTTAGGATTGATTTATAGACTTGATGTATTTGTTATCACATACATTCTAGTGAACCTGACATGAATCTAACCTTTATAGGTTTTCTTTCACATTTTTTCATTTTATATCATTTTATTTATTATTTTTCTATATCTACGATATTAGGTTGATAAGGTTGATAAAATTTAGAACTTCTATGTGCATAAAAAAAGACTCTACTATATTTCTACAAGTCTTATTAGATATAGGTTATTGGTTAAAATAGGTCAACATAGTCATATTACATAATTCCATAAAACATACGAGGTCAACTAGGCTATTATAGTCATCTTATATACTTCTATAAAACATACTAGGTTGACCAAGCTAATATAGTCATCTTACAAGCTTCTAAAAAACATACTAGGTCAATCAAGCTGGTATATTCATCTTCACAAGTTTTAGAAAATAGGGAACTACAAAACTAGGTTAACTTAGTTGACATAACTAGCATAATTTGGAATTAACATTCAAGGCACTTTAACATCTCACATTCCTCAACGTCTTCCAACCCACCAAGGTTCCTTTCTCTCCTTTTTCATTTTCGTTATTCCTTACAGTTATGATTTACATAGTTTGTAGCCTTTAAAACTTCCCTCATATAGAAAACTAGGTTGACCTATTTGACATAGTTTTATATTATATCTTCTATATGAAAGACTAGGCAACCCTGTCGACATAGTTCTTAAAGACCCTTACTTCATCAATATATTAGCGACATTGTCGACTCTATTCTATAATGTTTGCATAAATTATCATTTGAACTAACACTATATTATGTTTTAAATTGGAATTAACATCTATATTCTAGTAATTACTTCACACTTTCACTTTAAATTATTTTCATGCTTAAATTAGATCACATGGTCTAATTAGGTAGTTTTTCAAAATACCATTTAGTTGCATTATTTTTCTATTTTTTGTACACACTACCAAATCACAAAATTTCAAAAACACATTTAAACAATTGTCTACCAAAGGCCTACCTACTTGTATTTCATCACCAAGATGGAAGATCAATTGGTTTTCTAGCCAATTTTAAATATATGTTTAATCGTATATATTGGAAAAACACCCAACACCATTATCACTATGAGATTGTGAAGTGAGGGGTTAGGACCCAATACCAAGCTAGTGTCATTGCCAACATAGATCCCTTTTAGCCTAAACAACATGAAACCACCCATAGATTATTTTTAGTTCCCTAATTTTATCCAACTTCTTTTTCACACTTAAATTAACACTTTATAATAATTTAACAATATTCAGGATGACTACTTAGTTAACATTTACTTTCCAAGTTGATTTCTTGTTTTTTGCTCATTATATGTTGTATTGAAAAAAATTGATTTGGCTAGCATTGGTACATGGTTTTGTGTTATGTGCCTCAATTGGATCATTCCCATTAACCCAATTGATTGTGTGTTTCCTTTCATTTATTACTTTTAAATACATTGGAATATTTTTCCTTATTTTTAGTATATTGTCATTTTATTTGACATAGTCTTTTATAGTTTATTTATCTCCATGATTGTAGATTTCACTAGTCAAATGATAGTACTTGGTAAACCCAATCAAATTTGTACTCTTATCAGGATCTATTTTCCCATATTTTTAGTATTAGGTCAACCCAGTCGACTCTTTATGCTTGCTACTTACCCTATTTGTCCAACTCAATTCTCTATTTTTATTCCTTAGCATTTTTTTTTTATTTTCTCAATTAATCATGAATTCACCTATCAAAATATTCTTAGACAACCTAAATCTATTTTTATACTATATGTAATGTTCGTTTCTCCCACACTTTTCCTCCCAAGAGAACCCTCACTCTTGGAGCACCTCTTCCCCTCCTTTATCTTTGGCTTGTAGCATGGTGCAAATCACACCTCAAGATGAAGTAGGTGGATCTGATCATGTTTGTACCTATAAAGACAATTTTCATATTTAAACCCTTTAACACAATGTGGGATAAATTAATACAAGTATAACCAATAATCCCACTAATAATCCATCCTCTAATAACCCTCCCCTTAATATGAATTTGGGGAGTGCTCCTACAAACACCAACCCACCAATTGATATGATTCAACTTCTTGCACAATTCATGCAAAAAATGAACATAATAAAAAAATTTAACACTTCTTAAAAGATGAAATTGTATTATCATTTTATGAATATGGCTATTAAACCTCCAACTATCCATCCTCAAGCCAATCCAAATTTCATTCCTCCACCTCTTAGAGATGCCTTAGGAAATATTATTCTTGAACTTGCCATGAATAATAAAATGCTTCAAAACATCCAAAATTATCCTTTAGACCCCTTCATTGTGTCCATTTATGTTAGTGATATATCTCTAAATATCAAGTATGATGGGAATAAAGACCCTACATCCTTTCTCAAAGCCTTGGAAATCTTTACAAAGAGTGGATCCAGACTAATAATTTCACCACAACTAAATTTATAGTTAAAACCTTCACTAGTGATGTATTATAATGGTACAACCAACTTCCCCGACATTCAATTTAGAAAATTTAGGGTTTCGTCAATCATTTATTTAAAGAGGTTCAACATCCTCTTGAAAATTTCCTTAATTATTTCATCAATGCTAAGAAATATCCCACTGAATAAACTCATGATTTTATCAAAAGATGGAAATATTTGACTCATAAATCTAACAATAACATGACTAAACTTCTTATAACTTATTTAGATATTTCACTTCAATATAAGGTTCAAAATTTTGCTCCCCAAACACTTAAAGAAGCTCTTGACTGAGATAATCATCAATATTTTATCATGAAGTAATTTAAAACTAATACCAAATTCCTTAAAGGATCTTTTCTAACATCTACTAATGCTATCACTGGTAATAATACTCAAACTAAACCAAGATTTTCCCAAGTTGACATTCTCTCATCTTCTCACACACCACTCACTATGTAATAAATCAAATAATTCTTATTACCCTCTAAACCCTTTATGTATCCTAATAATCCACCCATGTGGTATGACCCTAATCAATTTTTTTGGTTATATGCCAACATTGGTCATTCCTATGAATCTTGTAGAGGACTTACTAAATTTGTTATCTCCTAAATGCTTCATGATTCCTTTAATCATGAATCCATGATAAACCTTCATCATCAAGAGTACAACACCACTTCTCAAAAATTATAAGTTTCTAAAGATTTTCCTTCCAATAACCAAAAGACTTTTTCCACAACTAATAATCAACAAAATACAAAGGATTTTTGTGTTATTAATGCTAACTATGACCAATATTAAAACAATTCTCAATATTTTAATACATCTAACGTTAATTATTATTTCAAGTTGACTCACAAAGATCCTATAAAAAAACCTACGAAACCATATTTAGAAGAGTAACTTCTCAAAGATACTACAACCCCTAATCTAGCTTCGAAAGACCATGGGTAACAACCTCCTCATTATGAGACCCCAACAACTTCCATTCCTTCAAAATCTACCTTACCTCCTAAATATCATGTTGGTTCTTCTTCTAAATCTCATTGGAACTTTCTTGAATAACTTAATTCCATGCCTTTCAAGATTCCACTTATGTATTTAGTTCATAATTCCCCTTATCATCACAATTTCCTTATGCAACAATTACAAGAATTGAAGATCTGTCTCCTATAGATAAAGAACCACCCTTTATTGAAACTCAAACTACTAACGTACATATCATTGAAATTGTGTGTCCTTCTTCCAAACCATCTATTGAATTTCTTGAAGAAGACATGATTAATGATGAAATCATATTTTGTGATAATGATCTACCATTATTCATTAAAATAACCATTAATACTACCCTTATCCATAAATTTTTAATTGACAAAGGATATGGTATTAATGTGACATCTTTGTGGCTTATCCAAAAAATTGGTGATAATAAGGATCATTTCAATCAAACCCACCTTACTTATTGTGGATTTGATAAGACTAATCAAAATCCACTTGGTTATATTTGGCTTCCCCTAATAATTAGACTTAAGACCATTCGAACTAAACTTATGGTCCTTGATTTTCCCTTATCTTATAACATACTCTTTGGTCATCCATGGACTCATATAATGAGGGCCATCATTTCATTTGGTATCCAATGTATCAAATTATTATATAATGGTACATGGTATAAGCATGAGGTTGATCTCAACCCTTGGAATATTCAACTTCCTAATCCAAAATCTCAATATATATTCCCACCATACCTACCATCAATAGTTTTCCCTTACCTGAGTTCATCAACATCAATCCATATTTACAAGTCACTCTTTCTAATTTGGATGATGATGAACCTTATGATTTATAATATAAATGTAGTATTACCGAGGTATTTCCTTATATATCAGAGTGGCTTCCTCCCTCTTTATTACCTCATGACTATATCATTCCTCTCATTGATGAGATCAATGATTTACCCTTCCATGCAATGCTAAAGAGACTTATTTACTAGAAGATGCCTTCACTTTCAATGATTATGGACTAGCCAAATTATTTCAAGATCCTCTCATCATGTCTCCTCATGAATTTATTAACATTGGGATTTCACCTTCTGAAACTCCCCCTAAATCTCAAGTATGTACCATGTATCCAACCTATGATGATAAATACATAATGGCCCAAGATCAATATCAAAACTTGGATGTTTAACATTACTAGAAAACCTTAGGTCAAATACATGCTTTTAACTAAGATGTGTATATCATTTCCACAAATCATGAATTATATCTTGAAGGTCATGTACATGTTATCAATTTTCCACTTCTTGATACTCCTTGGGTGGTAGAACAAATCATACCTTCCAAACCTCCTAAAATTATTGCATCTTTTCTACCACCTACATATCTCATCGTTACATCCAATTCTTCTCCCACCCATGAAACTAATGACACACCAATCCCATCTGATTCATCTACTTCTATTAATCCTAAGATTACACTAGATTCTAAGGCTACCAATGTCTGTTTGATACATTCTAAGTATGGTCACCATGGTAATCAAATCCTTAATCTCAAAGTAGATGTTGAGTATTATGGTCCTCGTCCCACCTTGCCTAATGATGAAGACATTTTTAAAGTACTTCATGCTTGAGAACCTTAGCTTCCTCAGTAGCACCATAAACATGATAATTTTAAAAGAAAATCTCCTTATTTTAACAACTTCATTGCTAGCATAGATCTTAAAGCTAATACAATTTATTCTTTACCTAATGCACCATACCAATTCAAATATGGAAATGCTATGCTTATTAAATAAACTACTCATATATAGTATGGTACTCCCTCATGCCATCGACCAATTATAGTATCTCATGAACTCTCACTTACCAAATATGATGAGTTTAGTTTATTCTTTGATAAATATCATGAGATATTCACGTAGTCCTACAAGGACATGCCTAGTATTGAACCTATAATTATGGTGTAAAACATCATAACTTATCCTAATGTCAAAATTGTGCATCAAAAGCAACAAAAATTTCCACATGAGTTTTCAACTTTATGTCACAAAGAAACTATCAAACTTATCGATCCTAAATTTATCAAACTAGTGGACTACTCTGAATGAGTTTCTAACATAGTTGCCATTAGAAAAAAGGTCACTATGGTCATTTTCATCTATATTTATTTTCATAATCTTAATCTTGTTTGTCCTAAGGATAATTTCCATTTACCTTTGATAAATGTCATTGTCGATTCCACAATTAGTTATGAAACATTCTCTTATGGATGGCTTCTCAAGCAATAATCAAATTCACATTGCCTCTGAGGACCAACATAAGACCAATTTCACCATGAAATGGGGCACTTATTTCTATGTTAAAATTCCCTTCAATCTCAAAAATACCAGATCCAATTATCAATGAGAAATGACTCATATATTTCATGATCTTAATAATAAAATTGTCAAAACCTATGTGGATGACCTCATTGCTAAGTTTAAAATTTATAAGACTCATCTTTTCAATATTTCCATCATCTTTGATCATCTTCTCAAATACTAATTTAGACTAAATCCTTAAAAATATGTCTTTAGTGTCACATATATAAAACTATTAGGATTTTTAGTCTCTCTCTGTAGTATTGACATTAACCCTACTAAAATTAGTGCTATCATCAACATGCCCATTCCTCATTTCATTCCAAACATTCACACTTATTTTGGAAAACTTGGTGCAATTAGACATTTTGTACCTAAAATGGCTTACCTTATCCACTCTATCAATTATATTCTTAAGAAAGGTAATGATTTAGAGTGGATGGATCCTTGTCAAAAATCCTTTGATAACATGAAAGAATCATTGCTTCAGCCACCTATGTTTGTCCTCCTTTAAATGATTGAACCTTAATCCTATAGACTTATTCCACACCCATATCAATTAGGGTAATTATTTCTCAAAAATAGGATACTAGAAGAGATTATTCCATCTACTACATTGATTAAGGCCTCATTGATTATGTAAAACATTACACAAAAGTCAAACATGATTGCCTCACCATATATTGTATAGTTGAAAATCTCTGACATTACATGATTCATCACACCACTTATGTCATCATTCATTATGACCCCCTTCATCACTTCTCTAATGCCTTTCTCCCTAGAGAGAGAATTGACAAATAGATGGTCCTCTATATGGAATTTGATCTCTGAATTATTACTCAAAAAGTTGTCAAAGGATAAATCGTAGTTGATCAACTTGCCACACCTCTTATGCTAGCTACCAATCACCTTCAAGATAGTCTTCTATATGATAATATTCTCTATATTTAAGGTCTCAACCAATCCATATCTCCTCAATATTACTTTCATAACTTCAAGGTTGATCTTGAACCAAGTAATCTTGATAAATTCACTATCCTCCTTGATACTACTAAACCAAAAGTAGTTATCAAAGAACTTCTTAAAATTAATGTCAAATTACATGAGGATACTTGGAACCTTTACTTTAATGGTGATAAATGCCTTCAAGAGCTAGGTTAGGTTGTATTCTTACTAGTACTCTTCTAAAAAATCATCCCTCTAGATTTTTGCTTAACATTTGACATCACTACCAACATGGAGAGTACAAAGCCTTAGTCTTAGGCATGAGAGATGCTCTTGACTTAGATATCCCCTACTTCCATGATTTATGTGATTCTCAGCTCATTTGACACCATTTTAATGGTGATTACCAATGCAAAAGTGAGAACCTCATTTTTTATCATCAAATTTCAACCACTCTCACCAAATATTTCATTTCCTTCACTATCAAACCTATCGCTCAAGATCAAAATTCTAATGTTGATTCCCTCACTTATTTATCATCTATTTTTCATTCTCACCAAGTTCTTGCCTATCCCACTTTTCTTATCCAAATGATAAAATATCCATCTTATATTCAACCACAATATTCACTTATCTACCACATCAAGGTTGTCATCATTTGACAAAGCCCATGGTACAAAGACATAATTCAATTTATAGAACATCAAACTTATCCTCCCAACTTAGACTTCCATGAAAAGACTCACATTCATAAACAATATTCTAAGTATGAATTTGATATAACATCATTTATTATCATAATTATAAAGTTACCTTGTTCCATTTTGCTATGCAAGATGAGGTTCCTCCTCTCCTTGAACAAGCACATTGGGGTATTTGTGATGGCCATTGTAAGGAACATGAGACAACCTATAATTGCCTACGTATGAGATATTTTTAGCCCACTCTTGAGAAGGATGCCATAAATTTTTCTAAAAATTATACTCCTTACCAACATCATGATGATATAATTCATTCACATCTAGTTGAGCTTAAAATTATCAAATCTCCCTAGCCATTCTCCATGTGGGGATTAGATATCATAGGCAAATTACCTAAATCACAAGATGGGCATGTCTTTATAATCATAACTACTAAATATTTCATCAAATGGATCAAATTTATGCCCCTTGTTAATGTCACTAGTACTACCATCTCCAAATTTATTCTTAATCAAATTATTTTCCACTTTGGTGTCCCTCATACTATCATTTAATAAAATGGTGGTAATTTCAAAAACAAAGATGTTAAATAGCACTATGCTAAATTTAAAAGCAATCACAAATTTTCCACACCCTATAATCCACAATGTAATGGATAAGTAGAGGCCACCAATAAAATTATTAATAAAATTATCCCAAAGATAAGTCATGAAACGCACACAGATTGGCACCTTCATCTCTATCCTAATCTTTGGGCCTATCAGACTAGCATATACACTACCACTAGGGTAATGCCAGTCTCTCTATTCTAGGTTCTAAGTTAATCCTTCCATTAGAAGTTGAGCTTCCTTATATCTATATATCTCTTCATGGTATCATACTTGATGAAGAATTATGTGAAGACCACCTTCATTCCTTTGATATCCTTGATGAACATTATCTTTCTACTTTGCAACACAATCACTAATACAAGGCCAATAATTCTAAATAATATAACAAATAAATTAAAGTTTCCACATTTAATGTTACTGATCTTGTCCTTAAATTAGATTACATTGATGTCAAAGAAGGTAAATATTCCAATAAATGGTGAGGCCCATATTTATTCAAAGATATTCTTGGTCTAAGTATATATCACCTTCAAACCAATGATGGCCATGTTTTCAAAGAGCCTAGCATTACACAATTCTTCAAGAATTATTTTTCCTAATCCTTCCCTTCTTTTCATGATTTATCTATATGATATCTATCTAAAATTATTTATACATTACATACATGGGTCTAACCCTCTACAATAATTCTCTCCTTTCACAGACCTTTGTCCTTACTTTTGGTCTTTTGGTTTCTTTTTTTTAATCATGAGTTGTATTGTAAAACCATGGATAACACCCGATCTTCCTCATGATGTAATTTTATCCTCTTTGTTTTCATACTTTTTTACACTTTTTGGCACCCCTTGGGTTTCTCTTTTATGATTTGTAGTGTAAGACCATGTATAGGACCTAGCCTTTCTAATAAATACCATTTTTTCTTTATCCCATTTATTTATTTATTTCCAATACTTTTTAGCACCCTCATGGGTTTATCTTTTATGAGTTGTAGTGTAAGACCATAAATGACACCCAACCTTCCTCATAAGTCACCATCTTATCATTTCTTTATCTAGAATATGTTTTTCAATGGTCGCAAGTTATTGATCTTCTATTCTGAGCTTTAGCTTTTTCTTCTCTTGTAGATAAAATTTGCACAAACAAACTGTGTTAGAATGCTTTCCTGCATTTACCTCATTTTTATGATAAAGAATCATGCTTTTTTATCATTGTATCCTTCCTTTTTCACCATTTTTCACATTTTCACGATTCAAAATAATTAAAATTATTTCATGTTTCATTCATCTTGATTTCCTTTCCTTTCACTTCATATTGGATAAAATGAGGTCAAAGTCAAGATAACACTTTTAATTAACATAGATTTATGCGACTCTTAGAATCCATACTCTTCTATTTTATCTCTCTTAGAAACCAAGTCCCAAGTATTTAAATGAAAGTCATATTTAGCACCCATGTTTGGTTTTCCAAATATGTATGGAGGAGGAATGAAAAAAAGCCATCAAGAAAGTAAAAAGCAAAATCATTCGATACAAACAACAATGATATATAAAATGCAATATACAAATCTTAAAATTCAAAATCACACCAAAAAATGTGATTAAAAACACATCTCCTATCTCTAATTAAAGATCAAACTTGGCAATAGGCCTCACACTAGAGTCCAAGTCTATTGGGGTGTGGTAGGTCAATAGATTGGAATAGGAAGTTCAAAAAAACTATGTATTGTTACCTAATTTCTCACCAAGTACCCAATATTGACATTAGATCGATAGCTCTGTAAGGGGTTTTGAGGAACAAGGAACACATCATGAGAAGGTACGTCCATTTTAATTTTCATTCATATAAACTTCATGGGATGATCTACATAATTAATTTCTTGATTTAAGATTAGTGTGTCTAAGAAAAGTTCTTCAAAGTAATTAATGTTGACAGTCCTCTTTTTTTGACAAACCTAATTTGAGTTTCTAAACTTCAATAAAGAGTGTTCTCTACCTTAGTTTTTCCTTCATTCTCCCCTCCACCCATTTTATTTCCCCCCTTGATAGGAAAATTGTGATTCTAAATCTATTTTCCCTCTTCTATACTTCCTTCTTCTTCACATCTTAAAAACATGCTCTCATTACTTTGTTTCAATTTTATCTACCCTTAGAGAAAAACAACATAATAAGTAACTATGGATTAATTTATTTACACCATGGATTTACATTTCTAGATATGCATTGATTTATTTTACCATTTGTCATTATTGTACCACCCCTTTTTTTGGGATACCTTAGTTCATTTCTATTTTCATGTACTTTTTCCATTATTGAGTGATGTTTGCTTGTTATGTTTGACTCACCAATATTGTTTCCCCTTTTTATGCACCATTTTTTCCATTATTGAGTGAGGTTAGCTTGTTTTTGATTAAGGTAAAAGTAGGTTTTGAAGGGGCCCCGAAACCCTATACAACAAACAGATAGATAGCCTTAAAGCCCAGAGAAGTTCAAAACACCAAAACAGGTACAAACCAAACCAGGTAAAACAGGAACCTAAAAATAGCAGAAAAGACCTAAAGTTTCTACTGACACTACATAGAACGCACTGTCAAAAACCAGGAGCAACATCCTTCAACCATCAGGAAATAATTACTTACCTTTTACATGAACAAAGGTTCATATCTAGAGGGGGGACCAAAGGCTTAGACTTCTTCCTCTTCACAGTGGTCCATCCATCCTCTACCTTAGCTGCCTCTATCATCCATGCCTCAGGTTCCAGTGGTTCATTAAGCCCAATGGATACAGATGACTCATCCATATCCTTATGAACACCAACCAAAATCTGGCTCCTAGGTTGATCCTCCAAAACAGGGGGAGAAGCGAAAGCCTCCATAACCACTGGTTTTGAAAGATCTTTAATCATAGTCACCACAGGACCATCTAAGGAGTCTTTTACCTACGGCTCCTCCTCAATCATCGGCTCAGAGTGAATGTTTTCTTCATTTTCAGAAATATCCGGGTCTTCCATAGGTTGATTAGCTATATAGTGTTCTAAGGAAGCATTGGCCCACCAAGAATGTGGTCTTCTGGACTTTGTAGTCCTTGTCAAACAATGAGTGGCCAAATGACCCGTTTGGTAACATCTTCTGGACCGAAAAGGTACACCCTCAAAATCCAACACTTGTGTCCAAGTTCCCCTTGGGGAATCCAAGCAAATCGCCTCTGGCAAACCTTTTGAAACATCCATTTCAACCATAAATCGAGCACAGGTCGAATGATAACCTAACAAAGTATTTTTATCCACAAACAAGTAGTCTCCTAATGCATTCCCAATAGTTTCAAAGACCGGTTCATGCCAAAGATGTATTGGTAGATTTGGAAACTGAACCCATATCGAAACCTTATTAAAGGATTCCATTAGCGGATTAAAATCCTTATGCCACCGCTTGGCCATGAGAGGATATTTGCCCTACTAAAGAAAATCACTATTACTCAATATTATCCTCCTGTCCTCAGGGCTTTGGAAGACAGCAATAAAGAATCCTTTTACGTAGGGGAAGATTTCAACACTATCATCAATAAGTGGCACCCAGTTCTTGGATATCCATCCATGTAGATCAACCAACGAGGGCTAAAAACCTCAAAAATGAAAAATTGCAGCTTGAGATGAAAAAACTTCTATCCTTTCCAGGATTCCTTCAACTATTTCCAGATCTAGATTTACCTCAATGGGTTTTAGAGCACTTACTAGTAATGCAAGGGGTGGCCTATATAATGCACGAGGTACAGCCTCGTGTAGATTCACTTTGAATGCAGCCACGTTCGTGAAAGATCTTCCCCTACTTCATACCCTGGTTCGGTTGCGTTGGCAAAACATCCAGCCGAAAACCTTCCTTCACCCACAGTAACAATCTCTTTGGGGTATAAAACCCTCTCCTTGCATGTTGGTTTAGAACTCGTTACAAATTTGGGGGCCGAAGCCGCTTCGGCCACTCGGCAGTCATTTCCCACTTTCAAATTCTTAGTTTGCGCACGTGTTGGGAGCGGCATTATCAGTGATTCATTAGTCTTGTTTTCCTATGATATTAGTGTGAGGTTAGCTTGTTACTTCTCACTCACCAATGTTGTTTTATCATTTTTTTCATTTCCCATCTTTGTGAAAGTAAGGATTTTTACTACTTTTACATTAATTTTTTATTACCATCTTTTTAACATGTATCTCTAATTTAACTTAGTGAGTTTGCCTTTCTTACTTAAGGTATACTTATTTGAGTTTTTTGATCTTTAATCACCTTCAATTTTTGGTTGCCCAATTTACTCTAAATTTTTGACATGATCATTTCGTCTAACATAACACTTGTCACCCTAGCTTGCCAAATTTCCAAGTGCATTCCATCCACATAGCACCAGTTATCTTGGCTTTCTTTCCTTTGTTTATTTTTTATCTTTAGTTTTGTATACTTGGGTTTGTTCAAAAGCAGTCTATGCACCCTACACAATCAAGACTACAAACATAGTAGACAACCATCCAATGATAAAGGTATGTCAAGGTATGTATCACATTTAATTTTTTAGTTATTTCAATTTTAGTCATTTAATTTCATTTATTTTATGCTTTAAAATACTGTAACTTTTTTAGCTTCAGTGTTGTGTATTACTATGTTATTTTTTTATGTGCCATCCAATGTTGCACTTAAGTGACACATGATGAGCTTTGAGTGGGGCATATGTATACACATTATATTTTCAAGATTTATCAAATACTGATAATTTCTATCTTGTAATAATCCATCAAGTTTTAATCTCTCTTAGTGCATGACCTAGCATCAAGAAAGGGGTGGGTAGACCATTAGTGATACAAAGGATTAATGTCCTTTATTATCACTTATTACCAATCCAAATAACTCCTAAAACATTACCCTAAGCTATTACTCCTTATTTTCACACTCCTCTAATATTTTACCACCCTCATTAGCCTTTTCTTAATCTAAAACCCCTTTTGATAGTTTACATTAATAGGTCAATTGGGTTGACCTTGTACTCTTATTGGTGAAACTCATTTAGGGTATAGGTCAGCGCTTGGCTGACCTAGCTTGTGACTTAGTGAGTTTTTATAAATAATGATACTAGGTTGACTGGGTTGACCCTGTTAGCCAAAATTTTTAGAAGGGCTTAGGGTTGAATTAACATATATATACAAGATAATTTTTCCATTCTTAAATAGATATCAAGAGTTATTATTTGCTTGTGCTTCTTTACAATCTGCCCTTCTACCATTCTACTTGAGGAGTCTTAGCTTAAGGTTTTTAATTAGAGAATCTAGTCTTGTGGAGAAGTCTTGGATGTTTTGGACTTTCTTAGTGATCCTTACAAACCACAACAACCTTTTATAAAGACCCTTTGGCCAAGGTAGAGATTTTTTCTCAATGGGTTTATCTTTTAGGTAAGTATTCTCTAGCTTTGCTCCTCTTTTTAGTAGATAGAAGTAGCATAAGTATACGATTTTGGATAATATTAATATTCTTGTCCATGCATTATGGTCTTATTCATACATAGATTAATTAAAATTCTCTTATGTATATTTACTTTCTTTTGATTACTAATCCCCATAGTGTGCCACAAGCTTTGGTGAGCACTAGATTAGATTTCTTTACTTTACATATTATTTTAGTGAATATGAAAAAATAGGGATTATTTAGGGTTATTTCATGATTATACTTAACTAGAGGATTTGTAACCCTCCCTATTATTATTGTTATGATAAGAGATCCCCTAGTTGAGTCTAGCAAATCCACATGTTGGTCATCTTCCTAATTATCTAATCTATCCCCAATCAGAAGTGTGATTAGGATTTATCTTCTATGAGTTAGGATTGATTTATAGACTTGATGCATTTTTTATTACATATAACTACATGCACATTACTTTCATCTAGGTTAGGAGCCACAAGTTGCTTATGAGATAACCTATTGTGGTTGGTAAAGCTCATCATATATGTTGAAATCAACTTAGTGTTGTCTTTAAATAAAAAATTTATGATGAGGGATAAATATTAAGAAAGATGAATCTGATCCAAAATAAAAGAGATAGGAAGGATACAGAGTCAACCATGTTGACTATGTTCTATAATCCAAGAGGTAGATGGTAATACAGGGTCATTAGGTTGACTTAAAACTTAAAATAAGGTATGAAAATGAGCCTAATAAGGATACAGGGTCAACCATGTCAACTTACTATTATAACTTAACTAGTAGAAAAGAGCATAGAGTCATGCATGTTGACTCTATACTATAGATAGGGTAGGAAACTAAACAAAAAAGGATATAGGGTTGACTAGGTTGCCTTAGTACTATAACTTGATCGATAAAAGGGGTATAGAGTCATACAGGTCAAATATATATTGTAAATAGGGGAAACACATTTTGTAAGAGAATGTATCAAATATAATGATAGTATGCTAAAGTAGGGGAAATTTTTTCAATATAAATGAAGAAAGAAATGAAAGAAAACACACAAAAAATTAGATTAATGTGAGTGATCCAATTGGGACAAAAAATATAAAACCTTGCACAAATGTTGGCCAATACAAATTTTCAAAATAACACACCATGATTAGAGAAAAAGAAATAAATGAAAAATATTTACTAGTTTAGTGGTCATCTTGTGTGTAATTAGATTATTAGAAAGTGTTATTTTAAGTGTGATAGGGAAGAAGGTTGAAAAATAGGGAACTAAAAAGTAATTTATGAATGGTTTCAAGATGTTTGGGTTGAAAGGGATATATGTTTGAAATGGTACTAGATTGGTATTAGGGCCTACACCACCACTTCACAATGGTCAAAAGGGTATCAGGTTATTTTCCAATATATACCATTAACCACATGTTTATACTTAGCTAGAAAACTAAGTCAGATTCCCCCTAGTGATGAAATCCAAGTAGGTAGGCCTTGTGAAGATAAATGTTAAATGCATTCTAAATATTGTGTGATTTGACAATGTGTGAAAAAGAGAAAAATAGTGTAACTAAATGGTAATTTGAAAAATAACCTAATTAGACTATGTGAGCTACTCTAAGCATGGAAATAATTAAAAATGAAAGTGTGAATTAATTACTAGTAAATAGTTATTAAGTTCCAAATTTAAAATAATATAGAGTTGGTTTAGGTAACATTATATGTACATAATATATAAGAGAGATTATTAGGTCACTACTATTATATGGAAGTAAGAGTCTTTAAGAATAGATTCAATCAGGTCGACTCATTCTTTAGATAGAAAATAGGCTACAAAACTCAGTTTACTAGGTTGACTTACTTTATTGTAGGTTTGTAGTTTTAAAGATTACAAACTTGCATAAAATAGAACTCTAATGAGTTAATGATTTGATAGAGAAAGAAAGAGAGGAACCTTGGTGGGTTAGAAGATGATTAAGATTGAAAATTTTCTATTAAAGTTACTTGAATGTTTCTTTCAACTTATGCAAAATAAGTTGACTAGATCAACCTAGTTCTACAAAACCCCATGTGCTGAAGCAGGATAAGATGACTAAGTCAGCCTATTTGAATTATTTTGTTGATTTGGATGTTGAATGAAGGAGCAAGTCCACTTATTCAAATTACTTTGCTGATTTGGATGCTGATTGAAGGACTAAGTTGACTTGTTCAACATAGTTTGTTATCTGGGATTCAAGAAGAGTACTATGTCAACATGTCTAATCTAGTAACCTGTATCTAATGAATAACTACAAAAAAATAATAGAGTTATCTTCATATGAATGTGTGTTAAATATGTACACAAAATTTAGAACTATACTGACTAGGTCAGCATAGTATAGCAAAAAATAGAAAAATAATGAAATGATAGAAATGAAAGTGTGAGAGAAAACTTGCAGGGGTTAGATTCACGTCAGGTTTATAAGAATGTATGAAATGGGAAAACTAACAAATCTACAAATCAATCTTAGCTCAGAGAAGATAGATACTACTTACACTTCTAAATTTGGATACATTAGATAATCAAGTTTATGACCAATATGGATCCACTAGACCTAAATAAGGGATATCTTACTACAAATAATATCACTAGGGATATTTCGAAAGCCTTTAATCAAGCAAAATGAGATAGTAACCCTAACTAGGTCCTATGTTTTCATATTCACTAAACTAATATCAAGTAAAGAAAAGTCTAATCTAGTGCTCACCAAAGCTTGTGGCATAAAGTGGTGGTAATAATCATTAAAATTAAAAATGCATAAAATGTTGAAGAGTTATCAATGATGTCATGGTGATGTCATGTAGGTGTCTTTATAAGTAATGTGTTTGTCCTAGGTGCTTAAAAGTTGCCTGGTTGATCTTCAATTTTGGCATGATTAGAGATGTTCAAAGATGAGTATGTTGATTTTATCATGTGAAAAAGGTCCCTAAGATGTTATCTATGCTTTGAGAATTTGTGTGCATAAGTGGAATTCATTTGGTAGTTCATAGATTTCAACTAGATAGTTTGGGTCTAGTGATAGAGAATCTAAGTATTTAGTTTATTGGCATCACCATTGCTACATGTGGATGAGTCAAGAGGATTTGTTTATATGGGTGTGATCACATTTTTACCTAGTTTATGTGTTAAATCTTAGGTCATATACCTAAGCACAATCAAAGATATGTAGGTGTAAATTTGGGATCCTAAGATTTTTGACAATATTTTCCCATACTTAGCTAAAATTTTAAAGTCGAAAGAAGAGTTGATTAATAATTTTTATGGTGGCATATCTTGCATGGGTGGTTGTTTTAGGAGAAGGTGATCATATGGGTTTATTAAATTTTAAGCCTAGTTTATTTGTACTAAATTTTTTATCATGCATTGAAGTGCATCAAAAGATATGATTATTCAAAGTTGGCCTTACATAAAAATTCTAAGCATAGTTGGTTCTATGCTAGAATATTTTGAGAAGGAATTTTAATGGAAATATATATTTCACACATGTGGTTTCTAGGAGTATATTATTATAGAGATGGATTATCCTACATGGGGAGATCATATGGTTGAAATTGTAGATCATGCATCCAAGCATAATGAAAGATATGACTATATAAAGTTGGATTTATAGGAAGATAAGTAAGTTTCCCATATGTAACTAAATTTTCACATGTAAAATTTTGATCAAGATCTATGGAGCACATTTTCTCTAAGAATTCAGGAAGTAGTAAGATGAAGATAGGTACATGATGTTTAATGCTAAGTAGAGATAAAGATTGAGCTTCTTCTAATGATCAATAGTGAGTAGGAGATCATATAGATAGATATCAATAGTGCATATTAAATTAAAGAGGTTAAAGTGATAGTGTTTTAGCATTGCTAAAGTGAGGACAATCTTAAAGAGATTGATGGAGTGTGTGGATTCAATATTACAAGATTGCATGAAATGAGGTCAAAATGACTAAGGTTTAATGTTTGAGCATTAGTGCCTATATGTTAAATATTAAAAAATATTGATGGTACATATTTGATCTGAGAAGTGAGGACACAAGATTCACTATTAGTGTTTGAGGTTTAACTGTGACCATTATCATTTAAATATTTGAATTTGTAGAGGAAAAGACCAGTGTCTAGTTTTTGGGTACTAACTTTTGATCGAGGTAGAATTTGATAGAATATTAAAAATAAAATATGTACATGAATCCAATATGAATCTATAAATGTAGATTTGAATATTTGGAAGTATGTGTAGACAAATCTAATGATCTTCAAAGTTGACTATGTTATGTGTTCATGCATGGATTATAAGTGACCCAAGAATATTGTTTGAGTTTGTTTTGTATTATTTCAATACATATTGATGCTTTATCTATTTTAAGTGTTTTATACTCCATGATGATGCTTTGTGTTAATTATCAAGGATTTATTAATCATATGAAGTATGAACAAAGGTTACATGTAGACTATGTATTTGTTCATGGTGACTGTGTACACAAAATATTATTTAAGTGATTTGTGCTTAAGAAAAAGGGTACTATGATGGATGTTGGAACTTAAGGAGTAACTATAGATCATGATTAATGGGTCCATGTTTTTGGAAAGTGTTCCAATATTTTAGTTTGCTTAGATAAGTTTCAAAGAACTGAATGGGTCTCCATAAGACCTAAAAGTGAAAGTGGATTGTGATTAAGTGTGACCCATGTGAGATACCTTAAGGGTGAATTTATGTTTTATGGCTGAAAATAAAAAATTATGATCTTGTTAATTCATGATTTCTCTATAAATTATGGAACTTAATGAGATGGTTTCTAGGCTTGTGTGTGAGACTTAAAAAGTCTTTTAAGTGAGAAAGTTTGAGAGCTAGGGAATAGTGCCTAGATATTGGGTTGATGATTAGAGAATATCAAGGACTATGAATATGATCTATAGGTTAAGTTTATAATTATAATATATTTTTCTTACAATTTAAATTTGTGTGAAGAGATCTGAGTGTGTATATGAGGATTATTTGAGTGAAGAATTAGAGATTTTTTGGCATGCCTATGTGAGAGGCATGTATGAGTTAGAGAGAGTTTTTTTAGTTTTAATATAATCATAATTACATCATCAAGTTTTTAAGACATCAATTCTAATGTGTAAGTTTTTATTTCAAGGAGGGTCTAAAGGACTTGATCTTCTTTAGGGGCAGTTGCTCCTTGTGAAATAGGGTTTCACTAAAGACCTTTGGTTAGAATGACTTGATAAAGGTTTTAGGTTAGAAATACTTGAGTAAAAAAGTGGTTAGAAGTACTTGATCATCTTATGGGTAGGTTATCTTTGTGGAACTATTATTTCATTAAAGGCCTTAGGTCATAAGGCCTTGACCAAGGTTCCTGATCAGAAGGACTTGATCAATATCTTATTTGTGATCATCTTATAAGATAATAGTCCATATGTTTGGAGGCTTTAGAGTGAGTTTTATTCCCTAAGAGGGTTTCTAACATATATCTTATGTTGTGTATGTGATCTTGCATTATGTTCATTATTTACTGCTATGAATGATCTATATGCTTCATTAATGATTGTATTGAATGCTTAAGTATTTTTAAGGGTTTTGAAATTGAATTGGATTGTTTGACACCATTGATTTATCCACATCTTAATGTATTAAACCTATAACAATTAGTATCAGAATAAGGTCCTTTGGTAAAGGCTCAACAGCTTGAAGGTGATCCAAGATACAATGGCTAGTTAGAATATGCCAGGTGGTTTCTCTAATAGTCAAACATTGATGTTAAATGGTTCCAATTATGCATTTTGGAGTGCTATGATGAAGACATACATTATGTACCTAGGGTTTGATGTATGAAAAACTATTTTGGATGGTTTTTTCCTCCTTCTATTCTTCCATCTAGTGTTATAGATAAGAAGTTGTTTGAGAATAACTCTAAGGAAATGAATGCCATAACTTGTGGTCTTACAAAAATTGAGTTCACCAAAGTAATTCATTACACATTTTCCAAGGAAATATGGTATAAATTTAATACTATTTTTTAAAGGCATTCAAAGCTTAAGTTGGCAAAGTTGAAGAGTCATCAAAGACAATTTGAGAGCCTCAAAAAGAAAGAAGAAGATTCTATGGCATCATTTATATAGAGATTTGATGAGATTATAAAAGCCATCAAAGGTCTTGGAGATAACCTTGAAGAGGTAACTATAGTTCAAAATGTATTAAGGTATCTATCTCTCAAGTTTGATCCAAAAGTATCTGATATAGAATAAAGTCATGATCTTACTCAGTTGAAGATGGATCAATTGCATGGAACCCTTACAACATATGAGATGAGAGTAAATGATGATATACCACCAAAGAAGGAAGCAACATTCAAAATAGATATGAAGCCAAAAAAGGAGGTCCAAGTTAAGAAAACCAAATAAGATGAAATTTTTAATATTGATGAGGATGAACTAATTGCTTTATTTACAAGAAAATTGAAAATAGGTTCAAGCAAGTATAAGTGTAAGTTGCCTTTCAAATGATTTAATTGTAGAGAGATAATACATTTTACTAATAAGTTCCCTTATAAATAAAAGAAAGATATTGCTGAAGAGCATGATCAAGGTCATGATGATGGAAAGAGATCACTCAAGTCTGATAAAAACAAAAAGGGATTTAGAAGGTTTGACAATAAGAAGTATTCCAAAGACAAGAAGAGTCTATACACCAAAGAAGATTGTAGCTCATTAGATGAGAGTAAATATAGTGACTTAGAATTTGATCATGAAGATGATGGTCTTGCTTAATATGAAGCATTGTTCATGGATTAGGAAGTAAGTTTCTCACATTAAAAAGAGTCTACTTGGAGTGATTTAAATGATGATGAATATGAGGTGGACTATGAGACTGCATTGACAAATGCTCATGAAGAACTAAAGATTGAGAAGATGATAAATAATAAGATGAAATATAAACTCAAGGAATTTTAGGAGAAATTCAATGTGTTTAAGACAAGAATAGATGAATATTCCAAGGATCATGAAGATATGGTGAAACACCTCAGTTATCAATTAGAAATCTTGTGTACAAGCCTAAAAGCTAAATAAGATGAATGTGCAAGGTATGTAATTAAAAATGAGTCATTAAAATATGAGTTAGATAAGGTATTTAGTAAGGTAATGCCATTTATGAGATTTGAAAAGAGCTCAAGTGATCTAGATAACATTATAAATGATCAAAATCATGCAAGTGATAAGACTAGTCTTGAATACAAAGAAGAACCAAAGACTACAACTTAAGACAAGATGAAGAATAATGTGAACAAGGACAATCAACCCTTGAATAAAAATCATCAGATAAGTAATGATGGTACAAATATATGAAATATAAATTATATCAAATAGTCAAATGCCATGAGGTATGCAAATTTTAATGGTTACAACTATACTTGTAATCAGTTTGGGCATAGAGCTAGAGAATGTAGAAAACTTGTTAAGAATGAATTTGCATGGTACTATCATGGGGGTCATCAGTCAAAATGTGTAATAAAGGAAAAGTGTTTCAACTATCATGATGTGGGAAACTTTTAAAAATGTTGTTCATTTAAGGTAAGATAAGTTGAGTTTCCTTCAATAAATGTTAAGTGCTATAGTTGTTATAACATAGCACACATTGCAAGATTTTGTCCAAATCTAAAAAGATAGAAAGAGAATTTTAAAAAAAATATGGTGTGCTTCAATTATGAATAAAGAGGTCATATTGATATGTTATGAAAACAAAGGAATATAAGTAAGAATAGGTTCAATCAGGTTCTTAGAGTACATGGAAGAAGATAAATTAACTCATGGAGACAAAGGTGGTAATTAGGAGTTATGATGAGTCTAAAGATCTAAGTAATATGCATACTATGGTGGAGAATGATTCAAAATTTGAAGAGTGTTAAGGTCTCTCATTATCTACTCATATTGAGAATAAAGTGTCCAAGCTCAAGGAATAGACCAAGGTGTTGGTTGAGGCTAGTTTTGAGATGTGTATGGATCCAAGTGAGCATCCTATTGTTATTGAGTAAGCATCATGCAAATAAAATCAATTATATATACCGAGTGATGAGGTTACAAGCTATAAATTTAATGCTTCAAATGAAAAGGTATGTCCAAATTCCATAGTTGCTCCATGTGTTATCAATTTTATATTTGAAGAAAATGAGATTGATATAAAAGAAGAACCAATTGTCATAGTTTATACTAAGAAGAAGAAGAACAAGATCAAGAAGTTTTATAGCTATAAGAGGATTCCAATGGTTACTAAGGAGATGTGGGCCACTTTTGGCTTCACTTTATTTTAGATAATTACGGTGTAAAAGATGTTTCTATGTATGATTCTTAAGAGACTCCTTTTAGTGGAGAATCAAGATTTGTTATGGTGCTCTTGAGATGGTTCTAGAAGACTAGAGTTGAGTATTCTCAACTAGAATAAGTATGTCTAGTTGGAAAATATTTGAGGTGATGTCATGATGTTGATAATTATATATGGAGTAGTTTGTAGGGTTAGATTGAAGGTTCTTAGATGGAAAAGTAAGATTTTTGATCCATCAAGATGATATTTTTACATAGAAAGGTCTATTGACTTTATTCTAGCATGATCTAGGGGTTTTTATGATCTAAAGGTATGTTCAAGTCAATTTGGATATTTTTGTTAGCTCTTGGGTTTCCTAATTTGTGCTTAAGAGCTTGCGAGTCCTAAAATGGGTTATATGAAGTCAAGGTTACCAATGGTATATAAGCTCAAATCCTAGTTCAAAAGTGTGTAATGTTTATCTCTTGCTCTATAATAAGTTTTAGAGGTGGATGTTGAATGGAAAGTGTTGTGTTGACCTTGTTTGTTTTGAGATTCTAGGGTTTTGGGCTCTACTAGAAAAGTGGTCTACCTTATGAGTTAAGGTCTAAGGATTTTTAATATAATAAATGGTCCAAATGGATATCAAATCAAGATTCATAGAGATTTAAATGTTTGTGGCTCTTAAGTTATTCAAGTTTTTGTTAATTTGGATGCTTAATTAGGTAAAAGTTTTATAAAGGAAGGATGTTGTAGAGAATCAACTAGATGTTTCAAATTAGTGTGCTTGAGGGGGCATTTAAGAGTGATCCAAATTTGAATTTTTAGGTCTTATGGTTGTGTCTATAGAAATTTGTGAGCTCTAAAAGTTCTAGGTAGGGTTACAATGAGGATATACATGTCTAGTGTGAAGAAGAGTGATTTTTGATTAATTTTTTAAAAAGATTAAAGGCATGATTTTTTTAAGTGAGTTCTCAAGATGGTTTTTTTTTTTTTTCCTATTTGGTGAGTGTCATGAATTTATATTTTAAGTCCTTGATGTGGCTTGAGAAAGAAGGCTTGTAGTGATTTCTCATGATGTATGGAGATCTAAAAATGATAAAATGGTGGAATGGATCAAAAATATTAGGGGGATTCCCTATAAAATGTTTTTTGGTAAGTTTCATCAATTTTAAGTGTTTTATGTTTTTTATCTTCATTGGTTACAGTGCTTGGTTGAAGTGAGTGTTGGCATATACGAAGAAGGATGTTGTCAAGGTAAGAAGAGGTAGGATAAAAGTAAGGGGGAGTTTGTATCATATTTATAAAATACTAATTTCCTATTTTTGAAGGTATTTTTAGGTCCTCAAGACCAGTCGATGGCCACTTTTTCATTGTGTTAAAGGGGGAGAAATTTCTTGTTTTGGGAGTGCTTTGAGAGAGAAGGAAGGTGAGTTGTATATTACTATATATGATGTTTATTGACATGAATGACAAATGGGAAGATTTTGGAGATTTTTTAGTGATTTCATGGTGATGTCATAGAGATGTCCTTATGAGTGGATGAAGTGTTTTTGATAGCCTAAGTAACAATGACAAAGTGTGCAATGTGTTTGTCTTAGTGTGCTTAAAGGAGACTTAGTTGATCATCAATTTTGGCATGATTAGAGATGTTTATGGATGATTATTATGATTGGAGAAAATTTAATATGTCCCTAATATGCTATCTATAATTTTAGAGTTTGTGTGCATAAGTGGAATTCATCTGGTAGTTCATAGTTTTCATCTAGTTTGGGTCTAGTGGTAGAAAATCTAAGTAGGTAGTTTACTGACATCACCATTGCCACATGTGGATGAGTCAGGGGTGTTAGTCATATGGGTGTGATAAAATTTGTACTTAGTCATTATTATCTAAATCTTAGGTCATGCACCTAAGTTTAGTCAAATATATGTGGGTGAAAAGTTGGGCTTCTAAGATTTCTGACAGTGTTTTCCCATACTTAGCCAAATTTGCAAAGTGGTAAGAAGATCCAAGTAAGAATTTTTATAGTGTAATATATTGCATGTGTAGATGTTTCAAGAGAAGGTGATCATATGGTTTTGTTTAATTTTTATCCTAGTTTATTTTTTCTAAATTTTAGATCATATATTGAAGTGCGTTGAAAGATATGCCTATTCAAAGTTGGCCTTCTAGACAAGTTATAAGCATAGTTGGCTATGTGACAAAATATTTTGAGAAGTCATTTTAATGGTGATATATGTCACATGTGTGTAATTTCTAAGAGAATATTATTATATGGATGGATTCTCCTATATGCAAAGATCATATATTCCAAATTATAGATCATGCATCCAAGCAGAGCAAAAGCTATGACTGTGCAAAGTGGGCCTTCAAGGTAAATAATTAAGGTTCCCATACTTAGACAAATTTTAACATGTTAAATTTTGAGCAAGATCAATAAATGCTCTAAAAAGTCAAGAAGTATTGAGATGAGGATAGGTACATAATGTTTAACATTGAGCAAAGACAAAGATCGAGCTTATTTTAAGGATCAATGGTGAATGGGAGATCATTTAGATAGAGATCAACTACGCATATTAAAATCAATAGGTCAAAGTGACAATTGTCTAGCATTTCTAAAGTGAGGACAATCTCAAAGAGATCAATGGAGTGCATGGAGTCAACATTACAAGATTACATGAGATGAGGTCAAAGTGACTAAGGTTTAATGTTTGATCATTGGCACCTATGTGTTAAATATTGAACAAGATCAATGGTGTGTATTTAATCTAAGTAGTGAGGACACAAGATGAGAGCTTAGTGTTCGAGGGTTAACTATGATCATTGTCATTTAAATATTTGAATTTTTAAATAAAAAGACAAGTGTCTAGTTTTTGGATAATAAAGTTTGATCTAGTTAAAATTTGATACTGCAATAAAAAATAAATATGTAGAGGATTCCAATTTGTATCTGGAAATATGGATTTAAAGATCTATAAATGTGTGTAGACAAGGATATTCACCTCTAAATTTTACTTTGTGTTCATGTATGGATTGTAAGTGACCCAAGAAGATTCTTTGAGCTTTTTTTGATATTATTTCAATATATATTAGGTATTTGGATATTGGGAGTATTGTAGACTCCATGAAGATGATCTATGTGCATTATGAAGGATTAAATAATCATATGAAGTATGAATAAATTTTTTTATAAGTTAATTATGTATTCTTTCATGGTGACTGTATACACATAATATTATTTAAGTGATTTGTGATTAAGCAAAGGGGTAGTATGATGGATTTTGAAAATTAAAGAGGACCTATAGATCATGGGGAATGGATCCATGTTTTTGGAAAGTGTTCCTATGTTTTAGTTTTCTCAAAGAAGTGTCAAAGAGTTGAATGGGTCTCCATATGAATGAAAAGTGACTTAGGCCTATTTGAAAGTGGATTGTGCTTAACTATGACCCATGTGAGATGCCTTAATGGTGAAGGCATGTTTTGTGGCTAACAAGGAAAGATTATAATCTTGTAAATTCATGATTTCTCTATAAATTATGGAACTAAATGATATGGTTTCTAAGCTTGTGTGTGAGACTTGAAGAGACTTGTAATTGAGAAAGTTGGAGAGAAATGGAAAGAAGAGGAGAATGAGAGTGCCTAGTTGTTAGGTTGATGAGTAGAGAAGATTAAGGATTATGCATATGATTTAAAGGCCATGTTTCTAATGATAGTATAGTGTTCTTGTTGTTTTAATTTTTGCAAAGATATATGAGTGTGCATATGAGGATTATTTGAGTGAAGAAGGAGAGAGATTATGGCATGCCTTTGTGATATGCTTGTATGAGTTATAAAGAGAGTTTATGAAGTTGTAAACTAATAAAAGGTCCATCATCAGATGTTGAATAAATTTTTTCTAAGGTGGAAGTGTTTATTTCAAGGAGGATCGAAAGGACTTGATCTTCTTTAGGGGTAGTTGTTCTTTATGAAATAGGGTTTTGCTAAAGACCTTTGGACAAAAGGACTTGATAATGGTTGTAGGTCAGAAAGACTTGAATGAACAAGTGGTAAAAATTACTTGGTCATATTATGGTTAGGTTATCCTTGTGGAACTATTATTTGTCTAAAGGCCTTAGGTTATAAGGAATTACCAAGGTTCCTGATCAAAAGGACTCGATCAATCTCTTGTTTATGATCATATTATAAGATAGTAGTTCATACATTTTTAGGATTGATAGTGGGTTTTATTCCTAAAGAGGTTTTCCTACATATATCTTGTGTTCTGTATGTGATCTTTCATTATGTTCATTGTTCACTACTATGAATGATTTTTATGCTTCATGAATGATTGCGTTGAATTCTTAAGTGTTTTTAAGGGTTTAGAAATTGAATTAGATTGTTTTCCACCATTGATTCACCCCCTCAAACATATAATACATATACTCGTGTCAATTTATATTGAATATTAATGTATGGAAGAGAATTGTAAATGCATATCTATTTAATTTTTTATAGAATAAATGAAGTAATAATTATTAGCTTTAAAGATGAACCTATTGAGCCTCAATATCTCCCTTGGCCAAGGTACTTTTTGGGAAGTTATTGTGGTATGTAAGGATTAAAATGATAAATTATCTCTAGGTTATATAATATATCAATACATCCAAAATACTTCTTCACAAGATAAGATCCATATCTCCAAATAAAGTATGAAACCTTAAGCTTGATCCTCAATTATAATGGCTGATAAAAAGATGCATAATATATCTTACTTATTCTTATCTTGTTTCTAATAAATGATGGAAATGGATGTGTATAAATATTTGATTCTAACCCTAAAATTTTATGAAAATTTAGCTGACAGAGTTATCCCAATTGACTCTATATTGTTAATAAATAATTACAATTATCAATTAGAATACTAAGTTGGCCCATTCAACTCTATATTATTCATTTATAATAACAAGAATAAGTTAGAATACTAAGTTGGTCCAATCAAATCTATGTTGTTAATTGATAATAACAAGTATCAATTATAATACTAAGTCATCCCTATTGAGTTTATATTATAAACTATCAAAAATATTTTTAGGCTTAAGAAAGGATAATGAAGGCAAAAAATGACGAGAGGAGTGTGCAAGAGAGGAGAGAAGGCTTAGGTAAGTACATAGGAAAAGGTTGTGTTAATAGCATGTGGTTAGAAAAAATGGTAGGAATGATACAAATCCACAAAAATATTGTGAAGCACCAATGGTCTTCCCACCCCTTTCATGATGTACCATTTGAAATGCCCACTTATAGAGATTAAAACTCAATGGGTTCTTGTAAGATAAAAAGTGTTAGTAAGTAGTAAAGTTAATAAAAATATTCTATGTATACAATGAAAATCTCAAAAAAGTATCAAAATGATGAGACATATATCACTACTATGCTTCAAATAATAATGAATTACACCTAATGATTATATATTTGCAAACTTCAGCAATTCCTATTACTTATCTTACGTCTATGATGAGTACTATAGGAAAGATCTAGAGATAAGTTTCACTTCTCAAAATATAAATGTCATATTAAGATGCTACCAATAGTGATAACATTATCCAAAATAAACTCATGAAATATGTGTATTTTAATATCCTTATCCATAGGATCTTATCATGCCAATATTGTATTAAATTTTTGGCCTTGAATATCATTCCAACCATATAGTTTAATATGTATATTATTTTACATATTGGGATAAAGATGAATGAATATTGATAAAATAATTTAATATGAGCCTTATATATGAAGCTTATAATTTATTTTATAGTTCACCAAATGGTCCCTTAAGTATATTTAACTAATTATAAGATGTTTTCTTATTGACTTTTAATACTTCTCCACAAGATAAGATCCATATCTACAAATAAAGTATGAAACCTTAAGCTTGATCCTCAATTATAATTGCTGATAAAAAGATGCATAATATATATTCTACTTATTCTTATCTTGTTTATAATAAATGATGGAAATGGATGTGTATAAATATCTGATTCTAACCCTAAAATTTTATGAAAATTTAGCTGATAGAGTTGTCCCAATTGACTCTATAGTGTTAATTAATAATTACAAGTATCAATTAGAATACTAAGTTGGCCCATTCGACTCTATATTATTAATTTATAATAACAAGTATAAGTTAGAATACTAAGTTGGTCCAATCAAATCTATGTTTTTATTTGATAATAACAAGTATCAATTATAATACTAAGTCATCCCTATTGATTTTGTATTATAAACTATCGAAAAGAATTTTAGGCTTAAGAAGATGGCAAAAAATGACTAGAGGAGTATGCAAGAGAGGAGAAAAGGATTAGGGAAGTACATAGGAAAAGGTTGTGTTAATAGCATGTGGGCAGAAAAAATGGTGGGAATGATACAAATCCACAATAATATTGTGAAGAACCAATGGTCTTCCCACCCCTTTCATGATGTACCATTTAATATGTGCACTTATAGAGATTAAAACTCAATAGGTTCTTGTAAGATAAAAAGTGTTAGTAAGTAGTAAAGTTAATAAAAATATTCTATGTATACAATGAAAAGCTTAAAAAAGTATCAAAATGATGAGACATATATCACTACTATGCTTCAAATAATAATGAATTACACCTAATGATTATAAATTTGCAAACTTCAGCAATTCCTACTACTTATCTTACGTCTATGATGAGTACTATAGGAAAGATCTAGAGATAAGTTTCACTTCTCAAAATATAAATGTCATATTAAGATGCTACTAATAGTGATAACATTATCCAAAATAAACTCATGAAATATGTGTATTTTAATATCCTTATCCATAGGATCTTATCATGCCAATATTTTATTAAATTTTTTGCGTTGAATATCATTCCAACCATATAGTTTAATATGTATATTATTTTACATATTGGGATAAAGATGAATGAATATTGATAAAATAATTTAATATGAGCCTTATAGATGAAGCTTATGATTTATTTTATAGTTCACCAAATGGTCCCTTAAGTATATTTAACTAATTATAAGATGGTTTCTTCTTGAATTTCAATACTTCTCCATAAGATAAGATCCATATCTCCGAATAAAGTATGAAACCTTAAGCTTGATCCTCAATTATAATGGCTAATAAAAAGATGCATAATATATCTTACTTATTCTTATCTTGTTTCTAATAAATGATGGAAATGGATGTGTAAAAATATTTGATTCTAACCCTAAAATTTTATGAAAATTTAGTTGATAGAGTTATCCCAATTGACTCTATATTGTTAATTAATAATTACAAGTATCAATTAGAATACTAAGTTGGCCCATTAAACTCTATATTATTAATTTATAATAACAAGTATAAGTTAGAATACTAAGTTGGTGCAATCAAATATATGTTGTTAATTGATAATAACAAGTATCAATTATAATACTAAGTCATCCCTATTGAGTTTGTATTATAAACTATCAAAAAGCGTTTTAGGCTTAAGAAAGGATAATGAAGGAAAAAAATGACTAGAGGAGTGTGCAAGACAGGAGAAAAAGATTAGGGAAATACATAGGAAAAGGTTGTGTTAATAGCATGTGGTTGGAAAAAATGGTAGGAATGATACAAATCCACAACAATATTGTGAAGCACCAATGGTCTTCCCACCCCTTTCATGATGTACCATTTAATATGTGCACTTATAGAGATTAAAACTCAATAGGTTCTTGTAAGATAAAAAGTGTTAGTAAGTAGTAAAGTTAATAAAAATATTCTATGTATACAATGAAAAGCTTAAAAAAGTATCAAAATGATGAGACATATATCACTACTATGCTTCAAATAATAATGAATTACACCTAATGATTATAAATTTGCAAACTTCAGCAATTCCTACTACTTATCTTACGTCTATGATGAGTACTATAGGAAAGATCTAGAAATAAGTTTCACTTCTCAAAATATAAATGTCATATTAAGATGCTACTAATGGTGATAACATTATCCAAAATAAACTCATGAAATATGTGTATTTTAATATCCTTATCCATAGGATCTTATCATGCCAATATTGTATTAAATTTTTTGCGTTGAATATCATTCCAACCATTTAGTTTAATA